>PTFA01000160.1:1092587-1133153 GCA_003342895.1 Casuarius casuarius | reverse complement strand
AAGCACGATGTCTGGATGAAGATGGGGATTAAGAGGGGATTCACTGCCTGTGCTGTACCTGGTCTAAAAAACAGACAGTATTCCCCAGAGCTGTCAATCCGGTACCTTTCACCAGCACTAAAACTCAATTAGTTAAAACAACAACAACAACTGTGGCTCCAGACAGATTGTGCCTAACACATTTGATCCCTTTTATTACTCAGCATTGCTCAAAACCCAGCCAGCAACATCCTTACTGACTCCCACCAGTTTCCCTGTTTTATTCTACCAGGATTAAGTCAACCCTATAGTCTCCAGCTGTTTTGTGGTTGGGCCTGGATACATCTTTATACTCTAGCTACATTATTAAGTGGATTGTGGCCAAATTAACAGAGCTGTGTCAGGGAGGACAAGGCCATTTAGGTCAATGATGGTCCTGCCAGCTGGAGAGACACTCGGGACTCATGATTTGCTAGCAAAGCTCTGGACTGTTGTCTTAGCCTCACTTGATGTCCCCGAGGGGGCTTCTGTGAAAGCCCTAACTGCAGCAGGAATGTTTGATTTCTTGGCAGAGATCCGTAACAATCTGTCTTGGAATACTGCAGGAAGATTTCATGCTCTGCGCAGTTCGTCCGCAGCATGGCTTCATCATTTGATGCCTTCTACACTCTCTGGCCCTCTCTGAGTGGAGTCTCCGCTGCAGGCTGACAGCCTCCCACTGCATCCTCCAGCCGGACAGGGATTGAATCCGAAGACAAGAGCCGTATACCCAGGACTGGCATGAACTCACACTTCTGGGAAACAGTGCTGTAGTGCTGCAGCACGCGGCAGCGCGGCGCTCCGAGGCCGGGCTCTTCTGCCCACGGCGTCGCCCGGAAGCGCGATGCCGCGTGCCGCCTCGCGATGCAGGGCTCCTCCGCACGGCCCGGGACCGTGCCGTGCCACGGTGCTCTGCTGGGGACCGCGGCCCCAGCGGCAGAGCCCGCGGGCTGCTCGGGCTGATTCCGCATGTGCCAAATGGGATGACTCAGGAGGAGAGTAAACTAAACAAACGAGAACCCGGTTTGCTCCCAGGTTAAAACACTCTTTGTGCTGTTAATGAATAGCAGCATAAGGGTCATGCAAAGAAAGGGATGAAAGCTCCATCCATCAGTTCATTTGAAACAAGACTGTCTGCATGATTTATGAAACTTGCCTGAACGTAGGGAGTTGGTATGGGACTCTTTCTTCCTTTCAGAAATGAGCAGCATCCAGATCCAGTGTGGAAGTGAGTGAGCAATAAAAGGTCACCATTCGCTGCTGGTATGTGCTGGAGGATGGGAAAGCTCTCGAGCCGCACATCATCTAGGTGGCAACAGCTGCCTCCCTCTGGACTGCACGGACTCGCCTGGCCGGGAAGTTATTCTGGAATAACTCCTTGTGATCAACTCCTGGCATGGCTGCTCTTATTCTGGCATGAGAACAGCGTGCTTTGAAATGGCCAAATTCCTGGGTGGAAGTGGATTACGCTCCATCGAATTCCGCTCTGTGGAATAAGAACATTCCCACCGAGAGCTAACTGCACAGCTACGCACGGTCCGGAGTCGCTCCACATGAATTTCATGCCCCGAGTGCAATTTAGCCTCCCTGTGTTGACAAGTCTTAATGTATCCTGTCTTATTGCAAAGCTGCTGTTCTCCCTGGGATGCCGACAGCCAGGCAGGTTGGAGGGCAGCAGCAAAAGAGCCCGTTCTGGCAGCGAAGGAGCCCGACATACGTTCACCTTTGGAAATCCGCAAAGCTGATTTTCCTGCAGTACAATAACACCACTTCCATGTGTGACTCATTTTCTTCCCCCTGCCTTGGTCTTGTAGTTTTTCTAATTACTGCTAGCTTTGCAACTGCGAACATGTAATGTTCCAGAAATGTGTATGTGATTCACCTAACGCGGGGAGCGTACTTCCAGCCAAGAGGGACTCGGAGCTTTTTCTGGCATCAGAGTGTGACCTGGACAGCAGCCAAAAAAACTCACCAAGGTCATTTCTTTCTCCTTCTCTTCCTTGTGCGTCTTTCTCTCAGCCCCTCGCTCCCTCCCCTCCTTCCTCCGAAAAGGAATCAGGCAGCACCTTGTTTATTACTCATCAGCATTCCCTCTATAAAAATTTCCCCAGAAATTCGTACCCAGCCACAGCTGCACTTCTGCCAATCGTTCGCTCCGGGCCCTTTGCAGACTGCTTCCACGAACACCTCACTTCTCCAGGGCTTAGACATAGCGGGGCAGAGACCATTGCGGGGGAGCTTTTGGCTGGCCACATTTTGATATTCCTATGTGATTTAGGCACTCAGCTTCTAAAGGGATTTATGCACTGAGTCCACTAGTCACCCAGGAGCTCCTATAAAATCCAGTGTGTGCATGCGGGGTGCGTGTGTGTGTGTGCATGTGTGTGTGCATGCGGGGTGTGTGTGTGTGTGTGTGTGCATGTGTGTGTGCATGTGTGTGTGCATGCGGGGGGTGTGTGTGTGTGCACGTACCGCTCTGTTCCCCACCCACCTGCCACCATCCAGCTTCCGCAACGGGGGCTCTAGCTGAGGCAAGAAGTTGGTATTTCAGGTGCAGAGACTGGAAGGTCCCCAGCCATCAGCGGCTCGCTCACCTTGCTCCTGCACTCGAACCAGCAGCGGCAGTGGTGGGAGGTGCTGGGGAAAAAGGTTAGCATAGACACAGCTTCAGGGCTCCGGCTGTGTATGGAAATAATCTGGTATCCCACAAATTTTTATGCAAGCAACAGCAGCAGCATTTGCGGCTGTTATCAGCTGTTACAGGTTAGCGTTAGACATAACAGTGTCTGCCAGAGCAGGGGGACCAAAATGCATCATTTGTCAACGCCTTGTTTCAGTCCAACAGGACAGTGTTATCCCAGAAGAGTGTCCGTCCTCACCCCACATCACCTCCTCGGACATAGCAAGATGTCCCTGATTTCTTGATTGCATTCACACAAGTTCCCCAAGGTATCTGGGCAGTCATATGGTGTCGAGTAACACAGCTGGCTCCTCCTCGCACTGCCTGCTGCCTGCACACGGCTGGCAGTAGCTGAGGAGCTGCTGGGGGCCCCCCAGCAGGTACAAAATGCACATGCGCATGACGACTGCAGTCAGTGCATCCTTTTGGGAAGAGAGGGCTTTGTCAACACAGACGGAGAAGATGAGGAAGGCCCAGGCTGGTAGACTCCCTCACCTCAGACCCCCAGCCACCGCGGATGGCACAGGGATGTGCCCCGCTTATGCAACGTTGGAGGGGTAGTGGTCGATCAGAAAGTCCAGCGGCTTTGAGTATTTTCCCACTAAAGAACAGGCCACACTAAATGTAGCCATTTTGGACCAGAGTTTGTGAGGCTCAGTGTTACCACAGCCTGGAAGAAGTTGACAGGACTCAGAGACACCCACCTGATGGTCACATCAGGATATGAATGATGGCACTGCACAGGACAGTTGTGATCTTCATCTGTGATTTCATGTCTCCTGGCTGCATTATAAACTTACATTTCTTTTACCAACCAACCCTCGCACCATTCTGCATCTAACCACCCAACGCTGGCAGCTCTTCATCTCAGTACCTCCTCCATTCCTTCCCTTCCTTTCCCTTCCCTTCCCACACTTCCATCCCACCCTCTTTTTCCATGCAAGCCAAGGGGGGGTTGAGACTCATCCTCTCCACTGTGCCAACTCCTTTCATTGCAGATCCACTCCCCCACCTGCTGCAGGACCCTCAAGAGATTTGGCTTGTCTGCAGGAGCTGCTAATCCCAGAGCCCATGGACCAGAAATCATTGGAAAAAGGGGTTAAGGAGCGGCTTTCCCACTGGTATTTTGGGAATGGTCACACCGCTTGCAACCCACAAAGATGCCCAATGGCAGGTGCCCCTCAGCAGTGGCAAGAACTGTTCTTAAAGACTGGTGCCTGGAGACACTGGCCCAGCCCCACTCCCAGAGAGCAGACGTGAGGGGGTTTCAGCTGCTTTTTTAGTGTTGTTAGCGGCTGGGAGAAGTGGAGCTCAGCTCTTCAGCGGAGGGAGGCACACACCGATCTGAATGCAATGCCAGTATTGCTCTGCCTGCACTGTCTGGAGAAAGCACTTGATTCTGGGAAGGATCAGGGTGGATGGGGAGGAGAGGAATCAAATGCATTAATGTCCCAGGAAATCCTTCCAGACCGCAAGTTTGTGCTCCCTGTTTCCAACACTCTCCTGCCTTCTCTTGCTTTGTGCATGGATGATGCTCAGAGCTCTGAGCTTTCACTAATTAAGCCACCTATGTCCCTGGTAATTAGCCTGATTCCACTGACAAGGAAACCGAGAAGCAGGATGGGATATATCAAAGGCCACAGAAGATGGGACATTGCCACAAAGTTGCAGGGGCTGCACAGTAAGGCATCTTTTTTTCCATCATGTAACAGTTATCCTGGGTTGGGCTAATGGAAGGATTACAGTCCCCTGACACTTTCCCTCCCAAAACATCTCATGTCTCTGCTTCCACAGCACCGAGGCGATAATTTTGCAGAAAATCACTATGTTGCCATCTGCCCTGTGCCCTCAATTCCTCCCTTCCTGTCCTAACCTCATCCTGCTCCTCCTGAACAGCAGCCTTGGGGCTGGGAATCGCCAGGGCTTCGAAAACCCAGCAAGGAAGAAGTGAAAGTGTTGCCTGACTTTTACTGGCAGCGGCTGCTTGCAAGCAGCTCCAGGAGTTCAAACACAGACCTCCTTGCGCGTGTTCAGCCAGCTGAGGGGCGGGGGATGCTCCTCCACAAAACGTTAGCTGCTGTGTTTGCCTGCTTTAGTGCTGCACCAGGCCAAGGCAAACCAACGTCCCTGGGGAGATGCGCTGGCTTTGTGAATCCAGGACTACGGGGAATTTATCTCAATACCTTGCCTGTGGTCCCAGGAACCAACCTTTCCTCTGGCCTTCTATTTAGAAAGGCAAAAATCTCTCCAGGTCAACAGGGTTCTTCTGTACGAACTCAGGCTCTGAGCCACTCTCCTGTGAGCACTAAGTGCGTGCTGGGGGGTTTCCCCGGCTGCATGTAGAGAGGGAGGTTGTGATACAAATCATACAGAGCTGACAAACAACTCGCAAGGAAATGCATCTGGTTTTGTGACCAGGCTTCCCCCACCTCTGCTCACAGCTCCAGCACATTTCATTTCCTGGACATACCTCAGCTTTATTTGCAAAAGGTAACCTTGAAGCTCACTCACTCCTCCAGTCCTGGAACACAGGTTTAGCAGGWTTTCTTGGCTTCCTCCAAAGACCTGGTTAGCAGCGAGGCTCACAGACTGCAAGGCAGAAACTGTGCCACRTGGCTTGTGCCCATCTCCACTAAATAACGCTGCCTGAATTTTGAAGTAGGAGTCTTGGARGGAACACATTTGAGAAAATGCAGTCAAATCCTGAAGCAATCCCAGAATTTCTCAATTACAGGGTAAAGTTCTTCCATTCGAATCTCTAATAGGGAATCTCACGTGCTCCCTTCGTCCCCCAGTAAACCCATCCCCAGGAGAGCTGGGAACTGAACCCAGGTACCCTGTACCCCGCACTGAGGGACTAGACTACACCCATCCTTTCTGCTTCCCTCAGCACCGATGAGATAATTCAGTGGAAAATCACTGATCCTTCCCAGCCTGGTGCCCCCCTGCTCCTTGCCTACCAGTCCCCACCCCCCGCCGCATATCCTGAATAGSCTGTGCACCCCGGCTTTCCCTGGGGGACGGGAGGGGACAGCGTGTCTCAGGCCACAGAGGGCTTTCAGGAGAGCATTTGTCACGAATTATCCGATGTGAAGTGCATTCTGCAACACGTGTGCCTTTTCGGACGAGTGGTGTGTGTCGGTGGTTATGTGCTCTGTGGCGTGAGCACAAGGGATACTTGGGGCTCTCTCCTCTAACAGCATTTTTCTGAATTCTTCGTCTCTGAGATCACAGATAAAGGCAGAGTTTAAAGCAGTGGCCAGATCACTGTTTCACGGACCTAGAACAAATACACTAAAAGCATCCCCTGTGTGTGTGCAGATTAAGTCGTTAATGAATATTTTTGCTAAGCATCAGAAATCTGGCTGGCTTTGGAGCACAGCTCAGCCAAGACTTTGGAGATTTGGCTGAAGAGATTCGACAGCAAGCAGCGAACAGAGTCAGGGGCCTCAGCTCGTTGGAAGGACACGCTGGCCAGAACCGCGTAACCGTCCCGGCTCCGCGGGCACAGGTACCCCACCGCACACGGGAAACGTGGGCTCCCTYGCCTTGCTCTTCCCCAGGGCACAGCCAGGGACTGTGCGAGGGGATGGAGAAATGGTCGTCTCCGGGGCAGAGCTGCCCCCTTCGGAGAAGACCAGAGAGAATCGGCAACGGTTCTCAGCTGAAGCGCAGTTACCAGCCAGATGCAAGCTCCTACTCTTTTGTATGGAGAAAGGAAGGATTTGGGTTATTCCCTCCCTAGCAGGTGAGCCTAAGGCCGCGCTGCGCTGGGGAGTGTTAGATGTCCATGGCAYGCTCCACTCGCCTTCGCAGCGTCATCCGGGCAGGTGCCAAGTGCCAAAGCAACGAGCTGCAGCACCGTGGAACCTCACCTAGCCTAACAACACACCCAGCTTTCCAGAAGAGCTAATTAGTCCAGGGACAGCCTCACRCTAATGAGGCCAGACTGGTTGTGATTCAGCACGAGCTAGTCAGTTCATTCAGCATCAGCTGCGATATCTCCGTGTGCCTGTATTGCTCTGCAAAGGCCTCCCCTCCGAAGGAGCACCGTGGCTGTTCAGGAATGTTGTTCACGGAGTTCACTGTTGTTGCCTGTAAACCAGAGGGTTTACATTTGATTTGTGTCTAATTTCTCAATTAGCAAGTAGACAGAAATGAGGACTTCTGATCTATTTACCGAAACGGACATAAGATGTRTGCTTTCAGCTTGCTTATTAATGTGACCGTTCACACAAACCCCGTGCAAAAGCAARCTTAAATTACTTTGCAGAGAAGGAAGAAGGCAATTTGTGAGGTTCTGCAAATCACTGGGGGCTTTAAACTATTGTTGGGAAACAAGTTTTAAAAAACCTTGATAYGACAGTAACCTTCTCTGTCTCACATTTTCCAGGCATGGTGCTCAGGCAGCTTTACAGCTGTTAATTAAGACTTGTGCCCTTCTCTAGGGATGCACGGAGGTATTACAAATAATAGTATTAGCAAGAGCATCAGTACAGACAAATTAATTAAGAGCATTATTTTAAAGATGGAAAGCTGCTGGGTCATATTGTCAGCTGCAGAAACGGGCAGGAAGGGAGCTAGGGGGAACTGCCCCTGCAGCGATGGACGAGGCCGGTTTGCAGACTCAGTGGCCCACTTTGTTCAGGCAGTTGTGGCATCTGCAAGGACTTATCTTGCCTAATTTGACCAAAAATTTGACCTCAGTTGACTTGCCCAAAGCCATGCAGTTGGTCTGTGGAAAGGCTGGAACTAAAAAACCCAACTTCTTCCACCGCGAGGAACTGGAAGCCCATCTTTCTGCCGAGAGCTGAAGCGCCCGGAGCGCTGCTGCAGCCCCGCCTGGGCACCGCTGCAGTTGCAGTGACTAAAACCGTCTCCCCGACATCCAGAAACTGCCGCCAGAGCTATCGAGCGCGTCTCCTTCGCCATCTGCCGAGGGAAGACCTTTTATCTTAAATAGACTGTCTACACAGAAAGGAAAGCCGTTTAAATGTAATTTAAAGGTGTGTCAAAGTGGCCGGGGGACTCTGACGAAAGGCTCTCCCTGGCCTGTAGGACTGCGGATCCTTCACCGCTGCTGGCTGAGTGCTGCTCCGGAGAGCGCTTGCTTTTCAGAGCCAGCCAGCCTCCGCTCCCTAACCGCCCCGGCTGCTTGCTGCCGCGCGAAGCCAGCTCTGCGGCAAGGCCAGGACTGCGCCCCATCCACCTCCGCTGCAGGGGCTCCGGTGGAGCTTCTCCCTCCGGCACTCCAGGACCGGGACTGCAGCACCGGCAAGCTGGCCTGGAGAACCACGCAGCGAATGGGAAATGCAGCACACGTCCCGCCGGTGTCCCCCTTGAAGGATTTTGGCAAGATGCTGCCAGGAGCAGCACCGCTATAGGCCTTTTCCCTGCATTTGCCTGTTGAAACCCTCCAGTTTGATGAGAAAACAGCAAAGTTTGAATTGCACCACTTGGTAATTATTAGGTTTCTTTGCTCTGGGGATTTTGAGAGGGGAGGGAGAATTTCCATTCCTTTGCAGGAACTGGCAGTTTTGTCATAATAATTAAGGCACATTTGCAAAGAGAAATGGCAAGAAAGAGTAGTTTCTTCTTTCTGCTCTGCTCGCTGCGGTGGAGAGGACAGCCTCCTCGGGGAAGGCAGCAATTACCACGCTGCACACCAGCGCTCCTGGGACGAGGCACAAAGAGCCCTCGCGGGAAGCGCCGCGTGAACGCTCCCCGCTTGTCTTGGGGAAAGAGTGAGCRACTGTGCCGGATGCTTTGCCCTGAGTTTTTTCAAACTATATGGTTTCAACCTTTGTCAGGGAGAGGATATGGACGTAGGTAGACCATGAATCAGTCTGGCAATGATTAAACTTTTAGTTATTTTGGGACATCAACTGTTTGTCTGTTGCACCATTCCTCATGCCCAAAAAGAGCCGAAAAGGATAGTGGGGAAAAAATAATGCCCTCAGATGTCACATAGTTAAATGTCGGATATGATCTGGTCTGATTTCCTACAATTTTGTTGTCTTCATGAGACAGTGAGGAATCCCAGGACAATGCTAGCGGCCACGAGCAGAGCGAGCCAACGCGGGGAACAATGACCGGCGCGCTTTGTTCTGTGCCAGCAAACAATCCTATCAGATCTTGCAAGGAAAGAGGGGGCTGTCCCGATTCCTGCAGCTTCCAGATAGGGCTGCGCATTGTTTGGACCGTTTATTTCTATGCAGTATTGGCAGCCAAGGTCCTTGGGATACTTGGGTGAGGCAACTCCTGTCCTTTTAGACACCACTTCCATTTTCCTTCCTCTTCTTCCTTTTAAACAAAGCCATTATCATTGCCCTGATCTTACTCCTGGAGAGGGAGAAGGGGAGGCTGCAGCTGCCTGTTAAAGCCTTTCCCTTCCCGGCACACACAGCCTCTTCCTTCACCTGAGAGTCTGTCACAGCCAGCAGCAAGGGGATACGCTGAGGCAAGCAACCAAGGAGGCCACTAGGCTGCATTCCTGGAGTACTTTTGAAAAAAGTCTGTGAATTAATATAGCTTAAAAAGAAAAAAATTAATCTAGCATGGCTAAGTACTAGCTAAGCCTAGATGACGACAGACTGAAGGTCTGCATGGATCTGCGGTGGAGTGACCGGGAGAAGAAACCGTGAGTCTCCACCCACCAAACAGGGAATGAAATGGTCTGGTTAGGGGTGCTTGGATGGAACTGAGCAGAAGAGAATTTTACTGGAATAATGGGCCACCTCTCCAGCAAGTCAGCCCCTTCAAGAAAGAGCAGCAGCACATTGCTGGAGGCATTTGAGAATAGCCTTGGCCAGGGCCCAAGAAGAGAGACTTTCCAGACCCCTAATCTAGCATCAGAAGAGTTTGAGCTAAATACCATGTAGAGAAATGACGCTTTCGGGAACGTGCAATTGCACAGGTAATTGGTGCAGACAGTTTCTCTGCTTCACTGTACCTCTGCCTACTCTTGGGAGTGAAGATGTTCATTTGCTGGGGTGGTCACCAGCACGGCGTACACAGACCCATAGCTCTGCAGTCTCCAAGGCTGTGAATTCTTTCACACAGAACCTGACTTCATCTGTGGATGGAAAGCACATTGCCCCTGCCTCCTGCTGCCCTTGTCCAGCGGTAACATTCACACGTGGTCGGAGAACACAGACCAACCAGTTTTTCCATCTCAAACTCCTCAAATGCTTTTGTTCATCTAGAGCTGCTGTTTTGTTCATCACTCCTCTTCCAGCATGTTCCCAGAGTGTGCTCAGCCCTTACTAATTAAAGCAAGGGTAAGGAGAGGCAGCGAGCTGTGCACGGAGCCGACAGGCAGAAGCATGGATGCTGTGAGTCAGGGAATGCGCACTGCCAATTCTCCACATATGCTTTTGTACTCAGCCATTGTTCGCCTTATTTTTTCCCAAGGAGTTAAGCAGATGGATGGAAGCACTAACTGGATGTGCCCAAAACTACACTGAACCTTAAAAAATCCACTCCATACCTCGGTGTGAAAGCTCTTTCAAGAGGCTGCGCAGAGCAAGGACAGCAGAGAGGTGGGAGGGTCTTACCCTCCTGGCAACAAGAGCGGGGACAGAAATGGGAGTAAGAACTATCCTAAAGGCAGATGAATAGTTAGGTGGAGACTGGTGGTATATGTCTGATAAAAGACACAAAATCCAGGGAATTCAAATCTATGTCAGGGCTGGAATATATCTAGTTGCCTGCGATGAGAAGCTCCAGCATCCAGGGCCTCTGGAAGTGGCTCATCACAGCTTCACTCATGTTGCCTGGTGCTGTCCCACTGTACGAGCACTCTGGATTCCCCTGACCTGAGCACATACTGATCTCCGCCCCAGCTAAACAGATGGTTGAGTCACAGCGTGTCAGGGAGAGCAGCTTCTGAACCTCAGCCAAACACCTGCTGGGCAACTCAGCATCCCCCCCCCGAAGTCTGCACACATCTATGCTCAGGATCCCGGTGCTCCTGCTTCCCGGGAAGGGGACACCCGTGGCTGCGGTGGGGAGTCAGAGGGTTCTTGTCTAAAGGGCAGAGGAGAAACTGTCCCCTGGCCAGTCTGCAAAGCAGCACTGATGGCAGGTGGGAAAGAGTCTGTGCCATGAACCAAATGGAGAGGTGAGACGAGGGAGAAGAGAGGTAGAGCATCACAGAAACCCAGAAAAAATTCACGCAAGTATCTTATTCAGGGTACCTCATCTGCAAAAGGCACAGCAGTGTAATACAAACCCCATGCACACGATTCTGCCCAGCTCTGATGATGCTTAAAATGCACATGCACAAAAAAGAAAGCAGAGGCAGGAAGCATGACAAAGAGAAATTAAGACTGAAACTAGCTGTAACAGAACAGACACCTCAGATTGGATCAATGTCTGTTTTAATGCAGAATATTTCTGTCTCAGAAATGTCTCATCGCTCCAGGCGGGCACCAGGTTTTGACAGCAGGTTTGTTCAGCGAGGATCATGTAGAGCAGCTGGACACAGACACAGCTCCTGGGTTACATTTGCAAGAGCTCTGTAAAATGCTTTAACAGTCTAGAATAAAAAGCCAAATTTTCTCTCAGAATGAGGGATTCATGGCGATATTAACACTCCCTTATCACTGTTGTCGCTGCAGAAGCACATGCATCTCATCATCTGCAGCTTGCCAGGGAAAAACAAACCATCCTCCCCACACTTCATTTCAGAAAAGTGCCTGCTAACATTATCTACACATGCATTAAGCAGGTGGAGAGCGATGCCAATGTACAGATATGCCATTAAACTCAGCCAGAGAGAGGCGGTGCTGTGTTCAGTTGCAAGTGGGTGTGTGGAGGCATGATAATATACCTAAATAGTATTCCACCGTCACTGGTTTTCTACCCACCCCATTTCTGTTTTTTCTCAGAGACCATGGAAAAAAAGCTTCAGGCCACCCAAAATGCAACTACAGCACACAAGGGCAGCTAGAGGGATTTCATCCAAGCTGGATGATTTTCTGAAAGTAGCTATGGCCTAAGCTTCTGTTTTTTCCAAGCTGCTTGGAAAACACATGATCTGGCCCAGGCCTTTGCTTTGAAACTCAAATCAAACCTCAACTGATACAGTTTGAAAATGTTTGGCTGATTCTCATTTAGAAAGACATATCCAATGGTCTCGCTTCCTCTGAAGTTTGTCTTATTCTCAAATAGAAAGGTGCAATGAGAAAACCCTTCTGTTTTGGCACTGCATTTTTGGTCCAAGCAGAACCAGGAAGCACATGAAATCTCAGGGGAAGAGACATCCTCCAAAATTTTCTGACTTAATCCTCAAACCAAAGCTCTTTTCAATACATTCAGATGAGCTGCCTGAACAGCCCACTCCCACAGCCAGCAGAATTTACAAACCTCTTGAGACTCATCTCCAGCTCTTTAAAAAAGTCTCACTTGAGATTCTCTAAGTGACACTGAGAACCAGATCCTGAGCTAAAGAATATGGCATAGCTCCTCTGACTCCATTTAAGCTGCATGGCGTACACTAAGCCAAGACTCTGGCTCTTCACAGTCATTAGGACTTTCTGAATACCACAGAAATGCAAGAACATACATCCAACTTTGGCAAAAAAATCAGCACTGGCTAAGGTCAGTCTCATCTTGTGCGTAATTTGATCATGCACTAAAGTTAGACATAACATCACGTTTCAAGGCTTGATTGGAAGCCGTACATTTTCGTAGCGATGAAAAACTCCTGACCACAGGTATGAGGGCAAGAACTGTCAGGGACCCTTGACACAGTCTGACACTCCAACAAGGGAAAAAAATCTAACCACACTGTTTGCCACAGAGCACATATGGTATATATCCATGAGGATGAGTATCTTGATACAGTAGGGAGACAAGACCAAAATTCTCCTAAAATAAATCAAATGAGCCACACCCAAAACTGACCATATCCTTCCCACACAGGCCAGCAATTCCACATGGCTTTAATGAATGTGACTGTGAAGTGCTGAAGTCCAGCAACAGCTTGGTTCTTCTAGGAACTGTTTTATGCAAAACTATGACGTGGCCCAGAAAAAACAAGATTGTAAATGATCCAAAATGCCCCAATGCATTCCAGTTCCATCCTCTTCAACTTCTTCCTCTCAAGAGATATAAATGAAGACTGGCTTCTTCATACACTCTTCCCAACTAAACATGCTCACTTACTCATTGAGTAGAGACTATTCCACATGACCTAAGCATCCAAATGTAACCACACCAGACTGCTAGAAATTCAAACCTCTGTGTGGAGGTTATCTCACAACTGTTACCTCGTCTGGTCACCACCCCTCTGCCAGCACCCACCTCCCGTCTCTCGCCTCGGACTTCCAGCCTGGGGAAGGCTGTGAGCAGCACCTGAGCAGCCAGGTTCTGACCTCCGCCCGGGGAGTCTCTGCTGCTGCCTGCCTATAAACAACAAATCACAGTGCTCTTCGGTGCAGTGTGAACAGAAGTGCCATTTAAAGGAAATAAATGTTCATCTCAACCTGCAGAGAATGTTCTGCACCAGCTTAGCAGTCTGTATCCTCAAGGTGCGAAGGATTGAATTTCCTTTCTGAAAGGCTAGATCCAACGGGAGAACTAACTAGTAAGCATCATTACAATACATAGCAGCCTGGGGCATGACCTACTTGCCCTGCTAGGTTGAGTCTGATTTGTTCTCAAGGGATCCTGGTTGCACGGAGTGACGTACAGGTGCTGTGAGCATCATCCAGCGCACAGCAAAGGTCAGTGCTGCCCCAGGAGCCCGGCACCCTGCTTGTGCAAACTTCACCAGCTATAATGATCTCCAAATCTCTGTCAGAAACATGAGCAATTCGAAACTAAACTAAGCAAAACCCGATGGAAGGCCCATGTGGGACAGCACTCCTCTTGCCCTAGGGAGGACAAATGAAATGGGACCTGGTGAGTCTGCTCCATCTGTAATTCCTACACATAAATGAAAAAACAGGAGAAAGAAAATTACTAAGAATGTGGGATGCAGAAACAGAGCTTTTTCTAAACAGGATGCTTTTAAAGCCTTCCAGGAGGCATGTGCTGGTTCTTTAATCCCCATCAGTTCATTTATACCTAGTAACTTTTTACTGCTACCCTATTACATCAGGCCTATTGGGACAGAACATGGTGGTGGGAGAAACTCAGGAAGTTGGAAATTTCGGGGAGATGGAGTGGATGAGTTATATAGGTCCTCTCACTAACTCTACTAGAGTTCAAGTTTGGGTAAAACACTCAGATGTTTGAATACTTCTCCAAGCTCATCCAGCATCTCCAGCCAACAAAATTGGCTAAAACTCTCCTGGCTGCAGGAACTTGTTGGAGATCTCAAGTGATTTCTACTTTCAGTGAGGCCAGAAACATAACAGACAAGCTGGTCTCAGTCAACAGTGAAAACAGGGCAGAAAAGTTGGAAAAACCCTTCTCAACTGCCCAAAGGCATGGCTTTGCTTTGTTTTGCAGATGAGTGTTTTGGGGGCTCAGGAGGGGTTTTCATTTTATCTGCTCCCTAACAAGGCCCAGCAATTTCCTAGGTCCAAGAGCTCTGTTTTATAACCTCAGCTCTGCTCTTTTACTCCAGAAATTTTGTATAGTAACTGAGCCAGTTACACTGAGCCAAAGCTCCAGCACAATCAAAGAATAAGGAGGGTTGCAAATGTTATTACTGCTACACACACTAGGCTTAGGAAATAAATTCCTCTGAAAAGTGCATTCAGGACTGTCAATTGGAATAAACTGGCACAGAGTCCGGCTCGCAACTCGGTGGCCTTGACAGTGTGAAGAATGCCTCCTTCTGAAACAAAATGCACAAGGAAGATACGAAGGAGAAAAACTTCTTTGTGAAATGCAATTTTTTTCTTCTTTGAATAGTTGGTGCGATCAGGCCTGGTAGACTGCAAGCAGAAATCAGCCAGGAGTGTAACAGTCATATTTATTCAAAAAGAAGATCTTTGTGAAGAAGGTACCATGTGACCTGGATGCGTAAAGACAAGTGACATCAGCAGTCCTAAGGAGACATTATTCACTGCTCCCTTACCTTCCCAGTTGAATTTTCCATTGAATGACAGCTTTTTTCTTCCTTCGTTGGCAGGAAGCTTGCATCCAAGCAGAGTAGGGGTCTGGCAGAAAGTCCTGTAGGTGCATCACAGACATAGTGGCCCTCCGAAGAGATGAGAACACCTACAGATTTGAAGGAACTCTGACTCTCAGCGTGTGCTTTTCAGAGGTGCTGAGTGTTTTATGGACCCTCTGTGGGATAGTAACATGACAGGATGCTGTGCTGGCTCTTAGCTACAACTGGCTGCAAAGGTAGGTCTCTAGCATTGAAGCCTTGTGCAAACTGACTGATCCGGGATCTGCCCCAGGCCTTTCCGTCCCTGAAGCTGGGCTCTTCCACTTGTGTCCTCTGAAGACAGCTGAAATGTAGGCTAGGGAAGCGGGGTGCTCACTGGAGCCCGCTGAAGGACCACATAGTAGCTCTTGCAAAAATGGGTCATCTCAAATCAGTGGCAATTTGCAGAAGGTCTGTTATTTACCTAAAGGCAGCAGTGCTCAGACTCTACCCATCCCCTTCCTGCACTTTAAGAAAGCAAACCCATGGCAAGGATGAGAATCCAGCTTCCATCTTGGAGAAAGGACAATGGAGGATACTAAATCCCCAGGCTGCGGAGAAAGTGGAAATGGTCTTTGGGCACAGAAAGAACTACCATCTTACCACCATCTGGAACGATAAACAAAGAAGGGAGGAGTATGTGAGAAAGATACACACAAAAAAGCAGAGAGAAGGGACAAAAAGAGACGGGATAAAATCAGAAGGGGAAAGAAAGGCAAAGGAGAGAAGAGGTAGAGGCAAAAGTTACTAGTAAAGAAAATGTGAGAAAGGCTGAAACTCTTCCAGGGAGCAGCTCTTCCCGGAAAGTCCTGAAGTACCACTCAGACTTCTTTTCCCCTTACAGAGAAGCAGAAATGCCTTTTCCCACCAGCACCATTCTGTTCTTGCTCTGTTTGTTCCTCGCAGGCTTTATTCTTTCACCTTACAAGCTATTGCTGAGGGCAAGTGTTAATTCTTTCCAGGTGCTTCTGTCTCGCCATCCTGCCATTCCTGTGCAGCTCCCCGCTCTCCCTGCCCCAATTTCTCCTGCCCAGCTTTCTCCAAGTCTCTGACTTACTTCTGTGTGGCAACACCGAGAGCCCGGAGAATGGCCGAGTATTCCCAACCCTGAAGGCCCGTCAGGCTGCATAACGCTCTGGGCAGCCGAACTCAGCTTATATTGGGATCTCTTCCCCATGAAATCAGTTTTGCATTCAGAGCCTCCACCTTCCACACCTGCCGCAGGAGGAGATCCGAAGCACGGTACAGCGCGCTCGGGGAACCAGCGCTCCTGGCCACGGGGGCTGGAAAGCCTCTTGGGTTCTGCCTACAACTCAAAAGCAGCACGGACTGCTTTCTTTCCATGCAGGTGAAGCCCACTGGTGAGGGAAGCTTGGCACATCCGAGAAGCACATCCAGTGGCAGAACTGCTGATGTGCTGTGTCTGCAAAACTGGGCTGCAAATCTTGAGAGATCAGACATCAGCTCCTAGTTCCAGGCAAACGCATTCTCATGGGAACTTCTGATTTTCTGGACAAAGCTCAGAAGAAGCAGAGAAGCAATGTTAGGCCAGGAAATAACATCAATTTCAGCTAAATGCTTTGCCATCTCAGTAGAAATTTTTGAGGGGAAAGAACGGTTGTGCAGGTTGTGGGCAGAAGTTCAGGACGGTAACAAACAAGTTCATATTACTCTGATAAAAACAAACCCAAGTCAAATCACAATAGGTGGTCTGTGTTATAAAAACTCTGGGCCCAGCAGGGTCAGTATATAGATGGGTGTCATTGAGGCTTTCTTTCCACTGGCCATTGCCTGGACCAGCCCAAAAGGGCTCAGAAAGACATACCGGTACAAATGATAGGCCTAAAGGCTTTGAGAAGGCTGCCCGGAGCTCAGCAAAGTCTCCTACCATTACAGCATCTGAACGATTGGAAAGGAAGCATAATATAAAGACCACTTAAACAACTCATCGGCTAAACAGCTTACAGAGCCAGGCAAGAGGTCTGCCAGCAAGTTGGGGTCTTAATGTGTTTGCAATTCATCAGCCTCCTGCTTAGTTCCTAGCAAGCCGGCAAGGCCGGGATTCAAAGGTGAAATACCTGCATCTGCTCCCATCATGTCTGCTGCTTAGTGCAAACATTTATGTTTCTCGGCATATAAAATAAATAGGCCCATGTTCCAGGGAAGCCTGTCAGTGCAACAGCGGATACAATTTATGATGTGTGAGCATGACTCCCAGCGCCCTGGCTCAGGAGTGGGGGGAAAGGGAGCAGAGCCTCTTCGCAAAGCAGATGACTCCTTGGTCCCTTGCTTTATTCGGCTCTCCAACAGACAGCCAAAGGGCAAAGGGAAGGCTGTTTCCTCCTAGACTGCTAGAAGGCAAATGCACGTGGGGAAGATGGCTGTGTGGGAGAGCGAACACTTGATGTGCTTCACCGCCTGGCCTCCAGCTGCGTCTGCCCTGCTCTCCTTCCAGCCCGCTGTGCCATCCACGCACTGGCACACGGGGCCTCCGCGCAGGCAGCGTGGAAGGTGGAGCCTCTCTGGAAAACCAGCACCACCACTGGAAACGACAGAGGAAACCAGACCGAGAGAAATTTAAGTCACTTGGTCTGGCATTTCTAAACGGCAAGCAGGCCTCTTCTAGCAGGAACCAGAAGCACACGAATTGCTCCACCGGCAAAACACCCGCCAGCTCCCCAGCCCTGTGCATCACACCGCCCCTTCCTGCTCTCGCAGCCCTCTATGTTCCGCACGTCCCGCACGAGAGCTCTCCACGACGGCAGAGCTCCGGCTCCCCGTGCGCTTGGGCCGACGACTCTCTGTCTAGAAAAGGAAGCAATTGCACATAGATTCGCATTCAAAAATCGTGTGACGCCTCTTCAGGCCTCACAGCGCAGACGTGTTCAGGGTTTTCCCAGGTTCGCAGAAGGCAAACGACATCCTGCCTGCTCAGTCCTGCCCCGTTCTCTCTCTCCCTCGCACTGCACACTTCTTCAGCCAGCAGGAAGCCTGGCAGCTAAATGCTTTGCCTTTACCCTCACAATTTCTTTCCTTTGCTTTCTCAGGGTAACAGTGTCTAACCTCAGTCCCTTTTTGATGGGGAAGACAATGAAGATGTAAATAAGCTGTGATGGAAAAACGAGCAGGTGAGTAGGGCGTAATTCAGAGAGCAAGGTTTTTGCGGTCTGTCAGGGTTTGGTAGGGACCTACCTAATTCCTGCATCTTCAGCGACTTCCCGAGTGCCTCTCTTCTCTGCTCGCCCGCTTTTCTTTCACGAAAAAGAAAGGGAGGAGGGAGAGAAGGTACAAACTGGTGCATCTCTTAAGCCAAAGGGGGGAAGAGTTGTCTCCAGCCAACAGGCAGGAGAAAAGACCGCTTCATAATCAGCATCAACCCGTGCCTGGCAAATACAGCCTGTACTAGCAGACAGGCTGGCTGCGTTCGGTGAAGATGCGGAAAGCTGGAGGCAGAAGCCCTCTTCAGAGGGCCAAAGGGATCCAGGCAGAACAGGCCATGTCTAAGGGCGGAAGAGCAGGTCTGGCACCACGGCCTAAACCATCCTCAAGTAAAAATGCCAGTAAGGTGCTGCTGAGTTTGCTCGCATGTTTTATCCTGTGATGTGAGCAAGTCCATCTCATGTTGCACACCAAAACTCACAGGGAATTTGTGTTCCTCATTATTCCTGGGTCTCAGCGCGTTTTGAAAGGCTGACTTAATGCAAGGGTTTGTGCATTGCATTCCCAATGTCTTTTAACATCCAGCTAGACATTGCTGCAAGCCTGCCTCTCTGTATGTACATGTGTTTTGAGGTCATGAATCTTCTTTAGATGTTTGCTTCTCACTGACAAGCCATGGACTGCTAGGGCTGCCTGGGGCTGTAATCCAGCTGCGGGGTCTTGAATACCATCCCAGGCAGTTTATGACATTATTAACAACCCCCCTCACTGAGTTATCACTTCGCAATGGCTCTGCTCTCGGGCACCGGCTGACAGCCCACGCGTCATCAATTCTGTTAGCTCATTTTTTACTGTGCGTGTCAGACTCAAACGGTCGGCAACGTCACCGGCCTGCTGCCTTTGTGCAGCGCCCCAGAGCCAGCCCGTCTCCCCTCGGCCTGCCTGCAGCAGCCTGGCCGCAGACTCGGGCACTGGGGCGTTCCTCCGGGCACGGGCTTGCAGGAAGAGGCCGCCCGAGCGGATGCGCTCAGAGGAGGTGAGGGGAAGCCAGAGCGAGAGCTGCTGCTCTGCACGACAGGCCGTGAAATGGCACCTGCTGCAGCTCAGCCCGGCCGTGCAGACGGTGCCTCTCCCGACAGCTCACCCGGGACAGCCTGGCCCCGCTGGCTGCCGGCCCGCGCGCCTGACAGCAGCCTGGCCGCTGCAACGCATTTCCATGGATTGAGCTGTTGGCACGTCCTCCGGAGTCAGACGGAGGGAGGCAGCCGCAGGTCGCTGCGGCCCAGCGGACTGCAGCTTTCTGCGTGCGAGCGGGTAGATTCGCCACATCGCAGCGTCTTCTGCACGGCTTTAACTCATCGAGTGGCAGAGCTGCGGGGCTGGGCTGGGCCTGGGGGACAGACCATGCCCAATGCTCGTTGGGCTCAGGAACACAGGGGCAAAGGACAGGAAAATGGAGACATATGGTAATGTGCACAAGAGTGGGGATGAGCACACACAGCAATTTTGGAGAGGAGCACAGAAATACCCTGGATTCCTCAGTAATGACTCCTGGACTTAAACAATTAGCATTAGCCTTGCGAAGCTCTTGGGGATACTTCGACCTGCATCGCTGCTGGGCCAAGCACGGGCTGCTCCTCAGCAGGGAGCAGGACAGGCTGGGCGGCCTCGGGGCCCCCGAGCAGCGGGCACGCGGGGGCGAGGGCAGAGCGGACTGCCCCAGCCTCCCCGCGTCCCAGGGCCGCTGGGCAGCACAGCTCCCCTGCACCTTCCACCAGCACCCTGGCAGCCTGCCTGGGTCTTCACTGAACGCGGTTAGCAGGCTGAAGCCATTCATTAATTAATTCTGTATCAGCAATAGCAATGCTTTATGCAATCATGCAACAGCATTGCATATTAGTAAGTTGTAACGATGATGCTGATGCAGGCTCGTGCCTGAGAACAATGGCAATAATTACAGAGTCTGCTATTGCTATTTTAGCTGTTGTCAGTGCTGAAACTCTGAAGTCCCGGAGTCCTCAACAGAGGATTGGTGGTGGCATCTGCACAGTTACCTGCAGAAAAGTCCGCAGACATGCGCTGGCCAATGCATCCAGACAAACCAGCCCACTATGGAGCTTTCAAGGGCTCTTTCCTCCAGAAACATTTTTCCATCCCTCTTGCACCAAAGAAACACATTCAGTTTTGAATCCCCCAGGAAGGAAGCTAGCTCCCGTGGTGAAGGGAGATGGGGTAACTGTGCTTCACCTGTACGAACACGAGCAAACCTAGAAACAAATGGGAGGTGCCACTAATATAGGACCGCGATAAATTCAGATGCTTTTTGTCCTTGCAGCACAGCTGACATAATTTCTGATTTGAGCACACAGATGAAAACAGGCTTGTCAATATGCATATTTGTAGGCACTTCAGGGTGTTATTGCCGATACATTAACAGACAGGCAGACAGAAACGCGTGTGTGTGCATGTCACAACAGGACACTGAAGCCAGGACACGACGAGGCTCTCATGAACAGTGACAAGACACTTTGCAAAGGAATATTCAGTGTGAGAACTAGGACCTGTGAAATGCTGGCTGTGAAATCACTCAGAAACATGCTGGGAACTCCATCACCTGGGCAAATGAAAATGGGTGCAGCCAAAGCAAACGTGAGGAACAACCCTGCAATGCCGAAACCTAAGCGGCTCCTTTATCCCTAGTTGCCCTCAGCCCATGGAAATTCAGGCTGAATGAGAAAATCACATCTGTACAGAGGGGAAGTCCTTGGCTGTGAATTAATTGCACTTAACGAAGGCATCACATCAGCATGAAACAAACAAAAATCCATTGAAGATGTCGAGGATTACACAATGATGTCTGCGGCCCAGCCTAGCACAGAACTGATTCACAGATTAACGGACCAGAAATGCCACTGGGGCTTGGTTATTCTTCACACAGAGGATGATGCAAAGGGAAAGACTCCCTCTCCCTCTTCTCCGCATCCAGAGTTATTCTTCTATTTGCTGCCTTCAGTGTTTCCCAGGATTTCAAAGGCAGAGTTAAAGATAAGAGACAAGAGAGAAGGAGGAATATACAGGACAATCCTGGGGAAATAAGGTTACTGGAACCAACAAGACAGATCCCCTTTATAAGCCTGTTTTCCATTTCCTCCCCCTCCTCTGAAATTATCTCTGAGATTTTTTCTCCCCTCTTCACTGCCCAATATTTAATTGAAAACGCGGATCTGTAGCCCAGAGAGGTGTTATTTTCGGCACAAGAAATAGAGATATCTCCTAGCAGCTGTCAATCCCAGTGACCTTAGCTTCTGTGCAGACTGCATGGGACTTTTTTTCCCTTTTCTTTCCTTTTTTTTCTGCTTTCTTTTTTTCCTCCAGCCGAGTTACTGTTTCATTGCACTCCACTGGGACTCTGACAAGAATCGAGTTCCTTGCAGATGACACAGAATAATTGAAATGTCCTTCTGCTGACCTTCAGTCTCTGGCAGTACTCGCTTCCCTTCTGGTAATCAGTGCGAACTGACAGGTGAGTGGCACACACACGCTCTGCACCACGAAGACACACACCCCGGCACACACACACACACACGTGTACAAATACTCCTTTTCCTATGGAGGCAAAAACCAAAGAGAAAAAACAACCCACACAGGCATTCAGCTGTGCGGGCAGATAAACCTGCAGTCAGACAGAGCCTCGCAGGCCTCCGACCCGGCACACGTATCTGCGCTAATACGGGCATAAGGAAACCCAGAATTCACACAGGCAGTGTGCACTATTGCCAGATGCACATGCATGTGCTGATACATGTTGAAATATAGTTGCATGTCCTTCCATAGTGCAACTCAAATCTATGGGAAGTAGCACAGAAAAAGACCACGTTGATACAGGCACTGAAAACTGATGAAGGCAGAATAGCAAGCACGAAATCTTGGAGGTGATCCCGAATCAAAGCTTTGCGTGGATACCCAAGCAAAGTGCACCGTGCAGACAGCTGTATGTCTGCACGCACAGACAGCAAATTCCAGTCCTAAACAAGTGACCCCTCACTTCCTGCAATAACCAACCTGTGCATTAGGAGCTCGCACTCAGGCAAATGCACAAGGGCATGTACAAACCGGCTCGCAAGCACACGCATGCAAAGAGGCAAGGCTGCACATTGCGAGCAGCATCCGACTCATCTCCCTCACACCCAGGGTCCCACGTGCACTCAGACCACCACGGATTCATGACAGGACAACGAAAGGGTAGGAAGCAGAGTCCTCTCTGTGCTGCCATATCCATCCAACCTTATTTGAGGGAAGCTCTTGCTGCTTTGGGAGTCATACCCCTTGTTTTTCTTCCAGGCCTCTGTCCCTAATTATACCTCTTCTGGCTTTCAAAGGCTGAGATCTTACATTAATTTCCACCCATGGGGAGAACTGAGAAAGCGGAAAGCATCTTAGCTTAAATGATAGCAGTTCTTGGACACTGTTCCCTTGTGCAGGGTTTCAGGACTAATTCCACGACCTTCTCTGCTGTGAGTGCCATATTCAGACCCTGTCAGCATCCTGCTCTGTCTTCCATCAAATTTTTTGTTTAAGACCTCCATCTGAGGAGGACCACCTGGCCCCATGTTAGGTCTCCAGCGTACCCAGGCCAGCCAGCATGTTTCTAGGAGGCAGTTGTGACTCAGACTGAGCCGAGAGCTGAAACAATTAGTGAAAGAGGGTTCTCCCCCGATAAACTCAACTCCTGGGTGCTTATTAAACATTACCTGATGTCAAAAGTTACACTGAACTAAAGATGGAGCAATTATTTCTTCCAAGGCCACTGTATTTGTAAGGGAATCTTGCAGAAACATGGCATCAGTTTAAGCACAAGTTTGACATTTCCCTCATTTCCACAGGGGCTGCAGAAAATGAAGCTGAAGTGCAGGCAATAACCTTTCTCCATGAGCTGGGCCCATTAGCGTTACACGGACCGGGTGCTTTTACATGGAGGAAGGAAGAAGAGATAGAAACACTGGTTTAGATTATGAAAACGTTTAAGAGAGAGGGTGATATAAGCAAAGAGGATTGTTGGTTGTTGTTATCACCATGCCTAGAGATAAGCCGTGAGTGGGGACAGGGCTTCAGAACAAATGCAATGCGAGACAGACCCTGTCACGAAGAGTTTACAGTGTGAATAAACACAGTGGGCAAAGGCTGGAGAAGAGGAAGATAACGCAGGACAGTGAGCAGAGTGGAAGGGTGACGGTGCCCCTGCTCCGGCGGGGGAGCCCGGGGGACCACAGCCCGGGACCGGCAGCCTTCCGCGGTCTCGCTCCCTGCAGAGCACTGGGGAAGGAGGATCCCGCGGCCTCACCCCCCGCCACGGCAGCGAGGGCAGCGCGGGACGTCCCCCTTCCCAGGCAGCCCAGGAAAGCTCGGGCTGGGGGACAGCAGCAATCCCCTGAGGTGGCCCAATGCAGGTTAACTATTAGAGTTTTCAAAGCAAAGTGAGAGAAGGGAAGAAACAATCRTTAAAATCAGCTGAAAAGCTACAGCCAAACCAAACTACAGCAGTTTGTTTGGTTTTCACTTTAAATCTCAGACTTGAATTTATGAACATTTTTCAGTGTCCATCCAAAATAAAAACAAATTCATCTCAGAAAACAGTGTGASTAAAGGTTTTGACTTTTCCAGGGTTTTWTTCCCCTTAATTTTTTTTCCAGCCTACTCCATTTGTCCAATTTGGCACTAACTCACCAATAGTTCTGATTGTCCCCAAAGCAATATTTCTGGTAAATAAGCCATTGTCCACCCCTTTCTCCCCAGCGTTAGCTATGCCAACTTCCACTGTGCTGAGAATTGATTCCAGGTGCTTCCCCCCACCCCRGCCTCTGAAAACGCCTATACGAAATTAATCTTGGTAAGTGGGGTGAAAAAAACCTCTCAGAAACATGCTGGACAGTTCAGGCCAAGCATATTCCCAGGCGCGTTGAAGAGCAGGACAGATATATGGGAACCTTCCTAAATTAACTCCAAAACAAACTGCGAGAGATTGACAAGTACTGCTTGTAACTGGTAAAATCGTATCCTTTAAACTGGATACTGAAGCACAATAGAGTGACACTTCCAAAAAAAACACAATATATAATCCTGTAGCTAGGGAAGTGGTGCAGAAATCCACAGCAGGGCTTCCGCAAATAGGTAACAGTTACAATTAATTTTAAAAGCAGTATCACTTAATAACTTTCTAATTGTAAATGCAGGTGTTGTACCTGCGTTGAGTTGAAAAACCTGAGGCAGGAGAAACATTTTGGCCAGTAAAGTTAATGACTCAGGCTCTAAACTAGCAACTTTTAATTCCATTTGTGCATTAGATCTGGTCCTGAGATATTTCAAAGAATATTTGTAATGGTTTAGAAGCATTACAAGGTGTTGTAAGTTAAAATGGGAAATGTCTTAATTTTGGTTAGGGACCTTAAAAATACAATGAGAAGCTTAAGTGAGACTTGTATGCAGAGAGGGAAACACACTGGCTGTAAAAAACTACAAGAAATGGAATCAACAGAGGTTACATATAATGGTTATAATTGAGCAAAGATAGTTTAATTGTCAATTCAAAGGGAAATGTCTACCCACAATGGAAATATCTAAAGACATTTATGGTAAGGAACTATTTGGGAAAATTTATTCCAGTTCAATCTATGGTCAATGATTGAGATAATTGCTGCAAAATGATATTGTCTGGCATTGAAAAAAAAGAGATATGAGAGACATCTGAGCTGTTAGAAACACTGATTTCCAATCTGCCATTGTTAAATAACAAGGAGAGAGAAGAGAGCTAGACCCTAAATGGGGATCATCTCGTCCACTTTAGGGAGATATTATCTAGGCAAACAGTTTTTCTAAAAATGGAAAAAATACTCCTGCAGTGCTAGGATGAGAACTTTTTTACTGAAAATGCAGAATCCTCAGCCATTACTAAACACAATTAAAATAAAGGGCAAGAAAGGGGGGCCTCACCGTGAGCGGTCGGGAGCTGGAAAGGAGCTATCGTTCACCTCCAGGTGAGACCAATGCAGCCTCATACTCAGTGCTACATCCAGACACAATCACATGCATTTGCTGTATTACGTGCATATATACATAGAGCATTTTTTGCTAAACTTTTTCAGTATTTTTCGAGAAGGTAAAGACATCTCTCAGAATATTGTCTTTGAAAGGAAACATCCCTCTTCCCAGTCCCACGAACCCCAGTGAGTTTCCTGAGCTCCAAGCAGTCAGCTTGAGTACCCCTGCTTGGCTTACGTCTCAACAAACCCAGCCCACGAAGGGATCTGGCGCTGCTCGATGGGGTGGGGGAAGCAGGCTCTACCTTAGGGGACAGACAAGCTCCATCACTGCTGTACACACAGGAGCAGAGCATCTCTACCGAGAAGCATCCAGGCCCAGTGAGTGCCCAGCTTCGGGATATGCCCCTGCAACTGCCCTGGGCTAGGAAACACCTTTCCCTCGTGTGGCTCCCTGTTTTCTCTGGGATTGTATTCTTGCCCTGCATTCCCTTTCGTGGATTTCCCATCATTTCACCAGCCTTGGCCGATAGGAATCGGCAAACTCCCTACAGCTGAACCGTTTTTGTGTACAGAGCAGGACGGAGACATGTGCCTGAACTCTGCCCCATTTGCCCCTTCTCTGCAGCCCTCATGAGCTGGCAAACAAGGAATGGGAGGCCAAAGGAAGGGGGAAGAAAGAGGGAGCTGGCTAATGGGAAGCGCCACGGGCTATGCTAATGCAAACCCGCAGACCACAGGAGCAGCATGGGAGCAGCTCGGCCTGAGGTCAGCCCGGGCTCCTCTGGAAAGGCTTGCTGCTGTCGCAGTGCAAACTGTGCTGTTCCCGGAGGACTCCACAAGACCCAGAGAGCAGACAGGCAATGCACACGGTGACTGCGAGCAGACCCGGGTCACCAGCACAGCTTTTGCAGGGAACGAGCACTGAACAGGGCCAGCCACTTTTATTTTTAGCAATCTGACATCTCCCCTCAGCTGCCCATCACATCAGACGATCTCTCTGAAGTCATGTCGAGAGCAGTTTCAACACAAAGATAACAGTGAGTACGAGGTTCCTCAGCTGTTATTTGTACGTGTATCTGTCCATCCCTACGGACAGGCAGAGTCTATGAGAGGATGGAAAATACTGAGCTCGTAAGAAGGAAGTGAGGAAATGGCTGTGCAGCTCTTCCAGCTATGCCCAGGCCAACAAGAAGCAGAGCAGCATCCTGAGAGGCAGGTGCCTTCGCACCCTCCAGAAAGCAGAGCAGACCCCACTCAAGAGCCTCTCTTCCTCCTCTGCACGGCGTAGATTGAACACCCTTTCCTGCAATGGTTGGCAAACACACCGTGCCGCAGTGCAGTGAAATTATTACCTTCACACTTCAGTCAGCTCCCCTTCTGTTCAGTGCCTGTCTTACACGCATGTATCACATCTGAGATCTGTTTATTCTTCCACCTCGCCCCTGCTGTGCTTCCAAAAGCAAAGGAGGAGGAGGAGGAGGAAAGCTGGTGAGCAGTAAATGGCATGGTGGAGTACGTATGCCTGTTTCTGAAGGGGGGGTCTGCTCAGAGGTGTCTGGCTGGTGGGGGCTCCAAGGTAACCACAGCCCTCCTGCCTTGTAGCGCTTAGCTCTGCACTTCTACACGAGAACCCATGTTCGTTCATCTCCCCACAAGGTTCTGTCATTTCTAATATCTGTTGTCATTCAGCTAAAATACCCCAAATCTGCCCCAAACCTCCCCATCACTCTCATCGACAGTATCCTCTTTTCCTTCCTGCTAACCCTCAACAGATTATTCAACATCACTCAGGGCTTCTCCCTCACTCTGCACTAAATTCACTTCTACCCTCATCAATCTCTAATCCATCCGGACCTTGGGTACCCCTTCTCCACTCGAGTCCCCGAACTCAGAGTCTCTGTATCTGCTCTCAACTCCTCACGCCCCTCCTGGCTTTCTCCTCAGAAGAGCCTCCCTAATCATCACACCAGGGGAGACTTTCAGTCACAGGCTCCACGTGTCACCTGGAGAGGCTCTGAGGGCAGGAAAAGATGACACATCTGGAGGAATAAAGAGGCCCAGAAAACCTTAATGCACCCCTGATGTTCCCACACTAGCCTGTCCCTATGGCAAGAAATAGCAATTACCCTGACATGACAATTATCCTCAATTTTCTAGCTCATGAGCAATAAAACAGCCAACACGGAGAACATGACCTGTCCTGGGAAGAGAAATGCTGTGCCTGGGATGGGGACTTCCACGGAGTGGGACTATCTGGCTGCTAGTGAACCACAGTTCACAGTAGGGTCTGTGCAAGGAAGACAGTCAAGACGATGGTCAAATTTTATCCTTTCCTCTATAACAAGGTGGCAACACCAACTGTGCAGATACAGGCACTAAAGGAGCTTCCCTTTCCACGTATTACATAACTGGACAGTCAGACTTTTTCACCCCAGCATGCGAATTGGCAGGCATTAGGGGACCCACTATAAAATAACATTATCCTTACAAGCACCTCCATGTCTGTAGGCTGCCTGGCTCAGGAGGGGAAACTAGAAACGCCCCCCAACCCTCCATGCTGAGCCTTTATCAGCACTTAATTAAAACTTAACAAGAAGATTAACACACAGAGGGCAGTTTTAATTAACTTAATACTGCATTCAATTTTCCAATTCGTCGCAGCGTACCAGACACCTGCAGACCTTAATGCAAAACCAAACAAAAAAGGGGAGCAAGGGAAGGGGGAAGAGAGAGAGAGGGAGATGCCAGGGACTGGAGCAGAAGTAGTTTTAAACTTTCTTCTCCTGGTCTCCCCAAACRCACCCCACTTCTGTTCACCCCGAGCTGCCTCTAAGTGATTTCAGATGCTAATAGCCGCTATTCCCCACTGAGCCCACTCGAGCCAGCCTAGAGATGTTTGCTTTTTGAGATGTATTTATTTATTTGAATGTATTTATTTTAAGCTATATTCCCAGAGATTTGCGAATCAAAAGCCAGTTTTCTCTTCATCCCACTGTCCAGGCCATCAAATGAGTGCTGGAAAAAGCCATTAGGATGTCAAGGGCCCCCAAACAACTGCAGCTGAGACTTAATGCAGGAAACATACACTCATTCTGCCTCATGCTGCTGCTCAGGGATGGATTAAGGGAATGCGTTGACTAAAAACAACACTGCTCCCCCCAGACTGCTCCCTGGGAGAAGGGACTGCTGGAAATCATAACTGGCCCAAGGAGTTAGCTAATATCTGGGGCCTGGCTGGGTGGCTGGTGATGGCTTGACAAATTCCTTCTACAGGTGAGACACTCCTTGGCACGGGCTCTGTGAGAGAGCTGGACAGCAGTAACTCCTGTTTCCATGAACGTAGCAGGAACAAACTGCTGTGGACTTTCTCCTTGCCCGTGGCTTGCACACTCGCTCCTCCAGCACGCTGTGTGCTTGCTCAGGGTCACAGCATGCTGTCACGCCCATCCTGGCCATGCTAGTCCAGGCCGTGCCTGTCCAGTCAATAGCCTGGAGTCGGATGCTTCTCCCTAATAATGGTAAATTTGGAAGAAAGGAGGAGTAAGTCCAGCACTGACACAAAACAGGTGAAGGGAAAGCAAAGAGAAAGAAAAAAGAAGGCATGAAAACACCCCATTTCTTTCATTACCTTCTGCTGCCACATAAGGGGAATCCATGGCAAGGGAGATCCCATACCATTTGAAACCTTTTTAGGTTTTACATCACAGTGCTTATGCCCAGCTGCTTCGCATCCCCTTGAAAGGAGGATGTCCCTTCTTCAGAGCATCTCCACCCCTGGCCATGCTCATCCAGGGCTCCCAAGACATCTCCAGCAAAAGCATAGGGAGCACTAACAGGTAACAAAAAAACATGGAAAAAAACATGTTTGAGTGCTTGCATGTTCTGTGACTGATCCACATACTTTTCTCACTTGGGACGCAAGTGCAGGTTACCACCTTTTCATAGGATAAATCACAGATCCTGGCAGAATGGAGATAGAAACCTCTTACACCATACCTGCATAATTCGGTCTTGAGCTCTCAATACAAACAGAATGAGGAAATCTAAACAGACTATTTATTTCGGCTCTCTGAAGAGCTGTACCATTTACAGCTTTTGTATTCCTAGCAGAAGAGCACAGACTTCTTCAGGTGCAGCTAGCTGGGGCAGAGCTGGTGCCCCAGAGGTCTGTGTGCTCAGCTGCAATGGGCAGATCTAGGGGAAGGGCTTTCGCAGGATCTCCGAGGTGCCTGAGCAGGGCGGGCACAGTGCCCCACACTCAGGAGGTTATTTACTTCACCAAAGACCTCTTGGGCTGAATAGCAAAACGCCACTGACTAGCTCAAAGTGTTCTTTGATGAAGTTATTTAAGGGAAGGCGATAGTACCTGCAGTGCAAGTAGTTATAACATTGTACCTTACAGTTCTGGTGCATTTTATGTCCTTCCTAGAGGAAAAGGCTTCCCAAACATCACTTATTAGGCCACCATCTTCCACACTGATGCATGTCTCGCTCTTCCCTACTGCTCCGGTCAGAAACATTCAGGATTTTTGCTGGACCTTTTGGAAACCCAAATCCAGGCTTCAGGATTAAAAACAAAACCAGTTCTCTTGGCTTTTTCTGCACAGATTTTTCTGAGAACTTAAGCGCCTAATTCAGTGCTCTCACTATTAAAAGTCACAGAGGTTCCCTATATCTTAAGGTGGATTTAGCGAACCAGGTGAACCCCCAGATCCCCTTCTCTCATTTCTGCGTACACTCTCACGCACACGTGGTGAAGGAGAGCAGTCCCCTTTTCCTCTTCACTCTCCTGGTGCCCCTTCATGTTTGGCCCCTTCAGTGCTGCACCTTTCAGCACGGAGGTATTTCAGACTCACAGTTGTTTTCAGTTACTATGTGACATTCTTTCAAAGACTGGAGAACTCCAGATGAAAGGCATCTCATGAAGAACAGTTAACTTTCTTGTAATTACAGGCTCCCAATTAGGGCTTGGTCAGATCTTACAGAGAGCAAGGAAGTAAACACTTCCATCTGCTTCTGGGTTTGGCTGCACAGCGTGACCAGCTCTCGGCAGGGTGACTACGGAGGACCTATTGCATTATCAGTGCGCAGTCCTGTCCCTGGATGCTTGTAGACTTCCCAGTGGCTTCAGCTGCCCGTTTGAAGATGTGGCCAAGGAGCTCCAGCTTCAATTAAATTCAAAAGCAGAGAGAAAAGGAAGATTACAGCTTGCCTACTGATAACTGATTACTCAGCATCCTAATAAAACAGTGCCAAAGCCGAACTCACTCGGAATACATGGAGTACTGGGCTGAACTGGTTTCTGTTAGCTAGCAGCTACCTTGGTATTAGAGTCACTTGTCCCTAGCTAAAGAAGTAGAAGCCGCACTAAACAGATCTCCACTGAGTACTTCATCCTAAAAGTTGTTTGGCGAGACTTAAAAGCAACTCTTTTTGAAGAAGAGACCAGGTTTGTCCTAGCTGAAGAAGGGCAGCCCCTGCGGAGGCCTCTGAACCTGCCCTTCTGGCACTTCCACACTTTTAGGACTATCCAGGATTATGTCACCCAGAAGTATCTTTAACACAGACACAAGAGGCCACAGACTGGCCCACTGGGTCACCCCTGAACAGGAGCATCTTGGTCAGGCTGGGAACCTCCAGGCTTGGTATCACACGGAGACTCTGTAACTCCTGTTAAACTGAACTCTCAATGCAGAGGTCCAAGGGATACCAGACCCAGGCTGTGGCTCTACGAACTTTTGGCAGAGTAGAAACAGATTAACTGCATGAACTACCAAGCTGAACCTTCAACTAGTTCACTGTCAGAAAGAGTTTGCCATACAAAAAAAAATGTGTTAACTTTCTCCTTCCATTGTTTTTTCCGTGTCACCTCATGCCTCTCCCCTGCTGATTTCCTGACAACAGTCAAAGCAACAATGCACTGACAGGCTATTTTTTCCTTTAGAGATTTACAGCCTGTGCATCGAGGATGGCCAACAAATAAGGCTGCTTTTCTCCGGCTCCAGATTTGAACACAACTCTGAAAACTTCACATTAAGATTTAGTCGGTCTGGACAGATCTGCTCATTTCAGTGGGGAGAGCAAGACTCGTTACTTTTTTTTTCCTTGCTTTGGAGCACATTCATTATTAGATTAGGGCAGCATAATTCAGATCCAATGTGAATAATCTCTTAGTCATGCTGTAAAGTTACACAGACAGTGAAGGAACATATCCAACACTCCAAAGGCAGGTGCCAGTTGGACATTTTCTTTTATGGTTCACATACCTTTATTATTTGACTTCCATGGTATTTCTTAAATTTCTGAATGCTGCATGCTGATTTTCCCAGAAGGGTTCTGTTTGGTATTGATTTAGGAAAGAAGAGGAAAAGTCTTCCTAGGGCCCTTATAAACAGAGTTTTCCTGCCCTTCTTCTGATTCAAATCAGACCCAAAGTCAGGTCGGTGCCACGAGACATACAGAAAACAGAGAGAGGTTGATGTCATCAAATGCTCGTATCTGTCCCAAGCTGCGGTAAGAAAAAAAGTGGCAATGCCTCTGGCAATAAGCCCACGAGGTCGGGGTGGTACCCAGCAGGAAGCCACCTGAGAGGTCCCATCACAAGGCACAGTGCGTGCGGTGACTCACGTAACCCACAAAGCAAAAGCAAAGCATCACTCTCTGCGGCTGTAGGATACTCTGGCTGTATCAGTTGTTTTTCTTTGGCTATGCAGTTGGAGCAACTGACTCTGAACCCGAGAAACATCATACATTTGCTTATACAGTCACACGGCTCCCCTTGTTTCTCACCCAGTGCTCCTTACCCCCATGCTGGCCATCCCCTCGCTGATAGGTTTTTTTAACTGTCTCAAGTCATTCATCCTGCAAGCCCGAGTAAGACTCTGAGACTGGCCCTGCTGGTCCTACATTACAAGTAAATAGCAGTGAAGGTGCACGGCAGTACTCCCTGCCCTCTCTCCAGAGACTGAGCAGATTCTCTGCTTAAAGGGGTCTCTGATGCAAACTCAGACAGACCATAAACTCGAGCAAGGTAATCATGGCATGACTTTTATGTACACTCCCTGCACAAGGGTAATTGCAATCAAGTCCACATTATCTGGCAAACACTTAAGGATAACAAGTAGTCGGGCAGAAACCAGCCATGGGTTTGTGAGTGCTTCGCAAACAAGAACTATGCTATTAGCAAACAGCGTTGCTTTGGAGGAGAGGGGTGGGTGTGCAGAAGGGGACAGGGTGCTGGTGAAAGGTGACGGACCAAGCACCTTGTGTGGAGACCGAAGCCCTGGCTCTCTCCGGAGCAGGTCCTGACGGAGCTGCAGCACCAAAGCCTCTGTGCTGCCTTGTCAGCAGGTTCCTTCCTGGCGGGAGTGAGGGGGGGCCAGGCTCCGTCAGCCACCCTTCCCTCGACCTGACTGCTGAGGTTTCTGACAGAGGGAAGCAAATAACACCATTTCATGCTAGATTTTAGGCACAAGTGGTCCCTCTTCATATACTCTCAGTTTCTATTGCCATTTGAATTTCTGTTGGCATGAGGCTGTGACTGACTCCACACCTTATTATCCCTATCCCATGCCCCATATCCTCTGATTTCCCAGGAGATTATCTTTGGGAAATACCCCCCGTCCACAGCTCATTCCCACAGGGAACAGAAAGCAAGCCCTGACAGAAGACAGGGAGGCTGCAAAAGATGGGACAAGCATTTAAAGTGGTTGAGAGAAACAGGTCATCTTGAGTGGGGGTCTCGGGCTCTTGTAATTTTTCAGAAGGAGAAAGTGATAAAGACCCTCCTCCCCCACCTTGTACCAATATGGTGTAGGGTTTAAAGAGTGCTCCCCACAGCGAGGAGCTTCAAAGCCTTGCCAGCCCCTCCCACCGAGCGTCCTCCCGGTTCAGTTCCACCCTCCACATTTAAGTGCCTTTCATCCTTCTTCTTCGTCCTCATCATTATTAGCTTCTCTTCCCCCACTCGCGCCCACTCCCACCCTTTCTGGAGACTGCCTTTGGTCAGGAGCCCAATGGGAACCAGCTGTCAGGCGTAGCTGGGATATCCTGGAGAAAACAGCTTGAAAACGCTTCCTCCCCCTTTCCCCCTCCATGGCAAAGGAAAAAAAAAAATCTGGCTGCAAAATGGCCCTGCAGATGGAAAAAGCATCCTGCAGGTCGTCTTCCTCCTGACCTGCGTGGGTCCTCTTGCTGGCTTGGTACCAGAAGGTCCCAGGTCCCAGTTCCGTATGGAACCACGAACCCATCCTGTTTGTCCTCTTCCTGCCAGTGGGACCCTCTTGGCCCATAAGGCAAGGGCCAAGGGCCGATTTGCTGGAGCATTTTGTATTAATCCTCCTTTGTTGACTTCTTTAGTGCACCTCACTCCAGCATTGCTCTTCAAAGATGTTCCTGCCCTCCTGGCCTGGGGTTGTTGTTGTTTAAACAGCAGCAGCAGCCACACAAGCTGCTAGCTGTCCTGCCTTTGCAGGGTGGTCTGTAATTGCTTCCTGTCCTCTCCAGCAACTGGCTTCATTTGTTTGAATTTCTGCCTAATCTCTGAACTGGGAGAGTCTGAAATGAGAGATACTTATTCCACACTCATGGGTGTCTCCCAGCACTGGGCCAAGCTTAGCCAGTTTTGGAGATCCAGCTTGGTAAAGTCACAATCCCTCAACCAGAAAAAAGAATGATCTTAAAATAACCCAATCAAGCCAAAACCCAGCCAAGTTCAGAGTCCTCAGCTTGGAAGTGCTGCGAGACCGAAGCTTTCTGCACTACTTGGATGCAGCAACTTGAGTCCAGGTGTGTGAAGGCAGGAGCAAAAGTGGAAAAAGAAATGGGGGGATGGGGAGAGATTAAACGTTTTTTCTCAGACTTCAGAGCTTCACTGTTCTTGGTTGTATTATGGTATGGGCTGTGCTTGGCGTGGATTTTGTCCAAGCCAGTTTACACACATCCCGCTGATTTCCCAGCGTGCTGATTTCGTGTGTCTGCTGCCTCCGAGCTCCCATTATAGGAAAGCAGGAAAGGGGTATGCTGGGGCCTGCTACGCGCAGAGCAGAGCTGCTCAGCAGACTTCATACAAAATGCTGGAAGTTTCTTTTTTCCTTTTCTCCAAGGAAAGAACTTTGGCTTTTTTGTCGAAAGGGAAAGCATTGTGGGTAATGTCCATTTTCAGCTACATTTCCCAGATCGATAAACTAAAAACTTTAAAGAAAAATGTCCCAGACAATGTTTCCAGAAATAAGAAACATCTTCCAGCACAAACTCTTATGGCCTGTCTGGAGCAGGAAACTAAATGGGTTTCTTGGGGTCTAAATGACTGAAAAGGGAGGTAATAGAGAAGTGAGAAATAAGATGTGCAGTATAAATGCAGTTGTCTCCTTTCCAGCCAATTGACCTGCAAGATTTCCCCCAATCTGTACTTCCTCCGGCTCTGCTAAGAGTTTTGTGTTGTCTGGCTCTTAAGTCAGTGTTTCGTGGCAGAAGTACGGGTAAGGCATCCTCCCACCGAGTGCCCACGGACAAGAAGGGATTTTTCCTTTTAGAGACATTGAAAAGGAATGAACTCTGGGTGTGTGTTTCAGAGCTGGCGTACTCAAATTCAGGACTTCAAGCCCAGCCAGGCCCTAGAAATTATATATCCACTGAGAAAACGCAACAGATACTGCCTGACTGTTCCTGAATGCTGTGGGGAAGAAAACTATCTCCCTGGGATGCTGGATGCTTCCAGCTAGGATTGGGATGTGTGTACAGCAATCCTCAGTCAGGTAACTGAGTGATGGTGGGTCTGGAGTCCCAGACTGAAACTACGGAAAGGACTGGATAGGAACAGGGAGAATTTTACTGGAGGTGGGTTGAAGGGGCTGCAGGCCAGACTGGGATGCACAGTGTGGTAGGGAAGGTGGGAGAACAAGAGGAGAAGGCTGCGCAGGTCAGGGTGAAGGCCGCTGCCGTGTCTGCCAGCGGGTATGTGCAAGCCCCTGCGTGTGCACACACCGCGCGGGTTCACGGCTGTGCCGGCAGTTCCTGGGTGATGGCTGAGAACCTTTCGGCAAACCTGTCTGCACAGAAGGATTATCAGTGAATCTAACACTGGCAGGAGTGAATGGAGATTTTGGTTCCTTTTAATATTCCTCTTCATTAAATAGCCGCTGAAGTAGTGAGATGACAGCACTGTACAGAGTGGGTTGGGCTGGCTTCTTTTTATGCTGCCTGTAGGGGGTCACCAACATATACTGCGGGACTCGAGGGACAGAAAGCTTAGCATTAAAGCAGTCACAAAAACAAAGAGAGAACAAGCCCATTCCCGCCCCTCACCCCTCTAAATATTTTCCTGAATGGCTTTGCAAGCTGTTCCTGGTCCAGATGCATCTCACACACACATTTCATATCTATCTGCTGCCTGTTCGTAGTGTGCATTACATTGCATGGCGCATATTGAAAATATATCGGCCTACTGTCTAATTTAAACCGCAAGAATATTACGTGTTAGGTAATATTTTATATGTGGCTGCATATATTTTAAATTAATGTATGGACAATACAATATACGATGACTTTTTAATGCCCCCTGTTGCACACGGCCCCTGTGGCAGATGCTGTTGAAAATACTTCTAACAAATCCCGCAGGCACTGGCTGACCTGGTGCAATGTGGATTGCCTTCCGCGTGCAGAAGAAGGGGGCAATTTGCTGGTCTGGCCTGTCTGAGCCCTTCCTTGTGGGAAGGGATCAGGCCTTGCAAACACACACTTTTGTGCCCTCTGGAGCTGGACTACGTGCAATGCTCTTAAGCGCAGTGTCTCTTGACACATCCTAAGGAGCAGTCCATGCCTGATTCCCAATTTGAGATCATGCTCCAGTAGCTCCCAAACCATCCCAGACCCTTTGCCTAATATTGCCCTCCTCATGCCTCCAGGAACGATGATGTAAGCTTTACAGATGGACTTGAGAACTAGGTGTAACTTATCCACAGACAGAGCAGGAGTATCTTCTCGGGTGTCCTCACCATGAGAGCTTAGGTTTGGGTCTGTGGACTTGTATGGCCCTACCTCCCTCCTAGCTCCTCCAGTCTTCTGCTTCTGGCAAAGGTATCACCAATATCCATTCCCCCATCTACTTCTTGATTAGATGCAGTTCTTCAGTAGAGCTCTGGTCTCTCTTTCTGACAATCTGTTGCTTCACTCACAACACAGACTGTCAAGAGCTTTCTGTTCTCAGAGATGAGCTCAGTGTCATGATGTAAAAACCAGGGAGAAACTCAGATGGAGGGGAGATCTCCAGTGATGGAATGCAGCTGGACCCACACGAGGCAACAGGAACTGACCATGAAAGCTCTTATTGTACTTGAACCGATTACATAGGTGTGACCTTAGCACTAATATCTGTGAAGACAGACAACGAGGTATTGCAGTCTGCAAGAGAGATACCCATTTTCCAGGTGGAGCCCAATGATCAGTGCCAGAGCTTTCACTCACAAAGATACCTTTCATCCGTTGTGGCACCCTAGCCACGATGAAAACAACTCTTGAACAATGAGCCTCAAGGACAAAGGAACAGGAAACTATAGCCCCGAATTCAGACAACAGGAAATAGCGTTCCAAGTTAACAGACAGGAGACATGTTGCTTTTTACTTTTAGACATAGCTGTTTAGCTGCCACTAATGCATCTGCTAGCTAACGGCTGGTTTTAAAGTATTACCCAAAGGGCTGCAGCCTTGCCAAAGCTTTGACGTTAGTGGTCAAGATACTAAAATGGACCTTCTGAACCAAGAAAGAGTCAAGAGCTGATTGGTACCAAAAAGGGATGGGGGAGGAACAAACATACATGATTCTGATTACCATGGCTTCAAAACCATGGTAATAAACCTAAATTTGGGAAGTAATTAGAAAGGATGATGAGCAAGAAGAAAAAGGGGTGAATGAGAGAGTTGCCTAGCAGTCTCAAGGCAGGCTTTCAAGGATCAGTATTTGGATAAAAGCCAACATATCAGCTCTAATCTTTGGCTTTTTGTTGGACTTAACAAGGACTTCAAACTGAATCCAGTCGCAACTGACAGGCCCCATATGGATCCTGGTTTGAAACCTCCTCAGCTCAGAATCAAATAGTCTGGGACTATAGAAAGCCTGTAAGAAGACTTTAAAGGGAAAAACAAAGAAGTACACATATACGTTCACATGCACAGGCCTGTGTGCACACTCACATACACACAGACAGTGCATGAAAATATTAGGCTCTGTAACAGTGCTGAGTTACTGCAAGCAAGCGGCTTTGTGATTCTACACAGGGGCTGTCTGTGACCATGACGATACCACGATGCTGTTTCCCTTGATGCCACTCAACTGAGTCAGTTCCTAGGGTCTCTCTGAGTTCAATCGTACGTGCATCTGTAGACTGCCCGCATTTATTGTCTTTTATTTCAAACTTTGATAAAAACTATGGATGTTTCCCTTAGCATTTCAAAAAATAAAAGGATAAAAAAATCTTCCCTCATCTAAAGCTGGTGCATCTCTAATCTTCCTAAGCTACACCACAATGTGAGAACAAAGGCATCTGACCTGTATCCATGGCAACCCTCAAATTCTACACCTTTGCCTTTTGTACAAAATACCCCCTCCCTTCTCCTATACACACACACACACTTCGCTGTACCTGTATCTACATATACATACATACACCTATATATAACATATGTATATATATTTAAAGGAAAACATTGTTCCAAATTTTTACAAGAGCTTCTGCATTTGCCTCATATGCCAAGTGAACTCGCATTTATTCCGTGGTGGGTTTTGTGTTCAAGATGATGGCAGGGTTAACTTAAAATCCAGTGATGGCCACAAGGTAGCACTTGGCTCAAGGAAGAGAAGCATGTGTTGAGAGTGGAGCAGAGAAGGAGTATTGTAATAGATTACTGAATAACATTTGGCACACCAGGGCCAGACCTGCTGGCCTCTGCCTTTTCATGGCTATTGTTGGTGATTCAAAAGGGGAATCCACCTATTAAATCAATCAGGCAATTTGAAGCGAAAGACATCATATTCCTGCAATGAAAACATTGACAAATAAATAATCTATTTGATAGTTCAAAAGGGATATGCAGGTACTGCTGGGTCACATTTTTATCACCCCACTCTGTCATCAGACCTGGTCCTGACTGCCGCCAGCCCACTCTCCTGTTTGTACAGGGTCAGTCCTCCATCAGCTGCAAGACCCTGAAGCAAGGTCTCTTTTTGCTCTGTGCGCTTTGGAAAAGATTTCAGTGCTTTGCAGCAGAAGCCAAGCACCAACGGGTGGGAAGGATGAGAGCACCTGGAGTGACACTCAGCCCGGCTGAAGCACGACAGGGAGCCAGGAGCCACGGCACGTGAGGAAAGGTCCCTGCAGAAGGCAGCAGCTCTCAGGTCTCAGATGAGTTTTGAACTCAGCAGGATCCTGGAGCCACAGCTGCGCACACAGGCTGGTGTTGCTGATCAGCTGATGGGCAGCATCCTGCTTTTTTCGAAGACTGGTTCTTAAAAACTAGTTAATCTGGGGAGAGATGGCACCTTTTGGGAGGGATGGCACCATTTGGCACATCATACTCAACAGGCTGTCAATCCTTGAGCTCCTGGATGGTATCAAAAAGATGCGTAAGACCAAACATTGGTTTCGTTCTGATCTGCAGGCAATGAGTTTTTTTTTTTTTTTTTTTTCCTCAGAGGAAACATTTAGAGCTCCTTTAACTGCATCACATAGCCCTCTCTCAGCTCCTGACAACACCTTCTTCCCCCGAGGGTGAAAGGATTGGGTGTTTTAACCCACTTCTCCCCAGATATGCTCTCATCATTGAGCTTTGGGGAAGAGGGAGGGTGTTCTGAAAAAGAGGAGCTCAGCTCTGCTAAAAGCACTAGACAGCCGCAGGACCTCCCTGTGATCATGTTGTGACATGGTAACAGCCATGTCCCTTGGGCAGAGAGCATGGTCAATCCTTTCTCCTCCTTCCCTTTTAAATGTTTCCAGTTGTCAGTGCAGCAATATAAAAACAGCTGAATTGTGGTTATAGACAATGAATGATGCAATAGAATACCTCATGCAGACATAGAAGATTTGCTGCTCGTTTCTCTTCAGCAGGAGGGCCGTGCGCATGGGACCTGGTCCAAATTTACTGACGTCAACAGAAAGACTCCCATTGACTTCAATGGGCTTTCACTGGGACCATTACTCCTTGTGAGAAGACACTTACTGGGAAATCAAGAGAGGATCTAAATCTGTGGGGAACAAAGCGTAACATACCCACGCTCCTCGGCAGTATTGAAGCACAGCTCATGGAAACTGCATTTCCCAGTGTGCCATTCTCCATCTTTAGCTGTCAAGAAAATAATTTGCCATGGTGAAGTACACCCACAAAGAGGACTGGTGTTGCTGATCCTTCACCTAACCAGAAGCAAAAGCATCAGAAATATAGTGGCACAGTCATGCTTTGCTTCCTTGGAGAGCCAAATTATTCACATGAATGGCCAAACTATCATGCCAAGAACATAATTACAGTGAAGGTCAAAGTGATGGCTGGAATGGGGCAGACAAACCAGGACTTCGGGCTTCTGTGCCCTCTAATTGCCATTGACAAGCCCCATCACTTCCAGTGCCTTGATTTCCCCATCAGCAAAGAACGTAACTTGCAAATGTGCAAAGCCCAGTTTCCACATGAAGTACTCATAAATTCCTAAAGGACACTACTGAAATTCCCATAGTTGTGGTTATTAATTTACTGTAGGGGAACCATAACTCAGTAAAGGGTCCCAGGTGGGGAGACAGGGGTTTGAAGCTAAGCTCCATGGATTGCTTCTCCATTTGGCATTATTCTCCCTTCACTCTCCAGAGTGGGGTGAACCGTAGATAGCTCCTCCTGGACTCGTATACCTCAGACAAAAGCAACTCCTCCCTCCTTAGTCATGCACGTTCTAGAAATCAAAAAGCTCTGAGTTCACACTAAAATGGTGCTTACATCCCCCAATTACGACTGCGCCATGCTGGAAAACTTACCCATTAGTCTGGAAATTGTCATACGCCGTCTCATGCCCCACAGACTACAGACTCTCTGAGTTACCAGCCACTGGGTTGCTGGCTAGAGACACCAGTGAACTCTGCCTCACAACTCTGTATATCAAAAGACGCTTGAGGCATTTGGGCCTGTAGTTCAAATTCCTTGGCCCCCTGAAATAAAGCCTACAAGCTGTTTGACACATGCGGATGAAAGGGGAAGCAGAGAAGAGAATGCTAAATAAAAAGAACAGTGTACACTAGTTCCTTTCCTCAGCTGTGAAGATTTGGACATGCAAGCAGAAAAGAAAAAAGCCGTCTTCTCTTTTGCCCTCTGCTCTGTGACCTGGACTCCCACCCCCCCATGCCTCTGGCTTCCTCCTCTGTGGGGAGGAGGTCCGGAGTGAGAAGAATTCCAAACACCCTGCTGGTACCATGTTTATACAGTGTGTCCTCCTCGCCTAACCGCTTGAAAACAGCCTTAGAACAAAAACGGAAAGGGAAAAAAAGAGAAAAAATGAGCAGCTTGGGCTTTCTGGCCAGGAAACATTTCTT
>PTFA01000160.1:1059765-1084879 GCA_003342895.1 Casuarius casuarius | reverse complement strand
CGTGCCAAATGCCGCTTTCTGTGTGGTTAATTTTTTGTGAGGTTAATTGCAGTTTTGGAGTGCTGTTGCCTGCTCGGTGGGAAGGGGCTCATGCTGGTTCCTCAGGCCTGGCGCTGGTGCTGCTTACGGAGGGCATATGTTTTCATCGGGTGGTTTTGCTTGCCCTCTGGTTTTGGAGAGGCAGCGCGTGTTACTTTGCCTTGGTGCCTCCCAGAGCTGGGCAGGGGGTTTTCATGCGTGGAAGAGGAGAGGGAAGGGTGCTGGGTGTGTGTCACCCATCAGTGAGCAAAGCTGCAGTCAGAGCTGCAAGGTCTATCTGGGACCTTCCTTGACCGAAGCAATTAGCCTTTTTGGTGGCGTGGAAGCACGGAGGAGGAGAGCATATGGCAAGGCTCTTTTCCCTGTGCATCATAACAAGACATTTCGTTCAAGGTCTCTGCAAAAAGGGAGAGTTGTAGCTGTTTTATTTTGGGGCGGGAAGAGGCACTGCATCCAGGAAGCGCCCTCCCCCAGCGATAAGGGAGACCTGGCCACCCACGAACAGCGGCTTGCCAGGAATCCGCGCTTCCATATGTAGAACGCTGGTGCCAGAAGTGTCGTTCCCATCTTGAGCGGGCCGCCCCCCCCTTTCCCCACCACCTTCCTCCTCCTCCTTCCTCATCTCTCAGTGTAACCAGCTGACTTTTTTCACAACCAGGAAACAATCAAACAAGCTCTTCAGCTGCTCCAGCTCCTCCTCCTCCCCAACACAACCATTTCCCTCTGTATAGGATGCTGTCAGTACTCGCAAAGCCTTATGTGCTGCACAGTGCAAAATTGTTATTCCAGCCTCCCAGTGGGGAATATCTGGGTTACAAATACCTGTGTTTTGTTAAGCAAATAATCACATAAGATAAAATATTGATGCTAAAAGGGAGGGAGGGTGCAAGGATGCAAACCAGCTGGGTACCAGACAGCACACCCTGAATCAATGCGATGGGTACCGTGAGCTGGCTGGCAGTTTCTGTATGCCTCTACCCTTTTTCCTGTAGGTAGTGCTGGTACCCATATGAAGACAACTGAATGCAGACCCTTTGGAGCATATGTTGTAGAGGGAAATGTTGCATTTGGCCATTTAAAATAGCTCTCAGAAAGAGCATGGCTCTTCTGAAAGGAGAATATGTGGGAAATATATTCAGTGCAACTCGCCTGCCCTCATTGGGAAAGGCTTGGAAACCAGCCAGCTGTGTTATTCCAGTCTTGCAGGGGAGTGAGGAAGGCTGATCACCCCGGTGGAAGGAGAGCTGTTCCTAACTGTCTGGGGGGCTTTCTGTGTCACCGTGGGAACGCGTGGATGCTAGACCCTTCAGAAGAGCTGACCCCCACTAAACCGCGGAGTGTTGGAAAACGCAGCTCCTGTGGAAAGCCTGCCCGCCCCACTTCCCCTCCGCCACTTTCCCAAGGCCACGGAACAAGTTTATGATAGAGCCAGGCATTGATCCCAAGTGTCCTGGCTTGCAGCCTGTGTGCGCTAACCATTAATCTGTAGTGCCACTGCCTCCCCTGAAATGAGGTCGCGTATGTTTTATTGCTCACCTGCTCAGGAGACTTCATACATTCAGCATCGAGGCTTATAAACCTACTGAGAAAACGGAGGAAGGGAAAAGGTGAAGGAGGAGTTCAGCCAAGGGGGAAATTCTCAGGAGGTGTTGCAGCCTCGGGCCTGGCCTTGCCTAGTTCACCCTGTTCCATCCAAGCCCATGGGGGAGGCGTGCGGGTACCTTGCCCACGCCCAGGATCATGGGGAGGTCTCAGGTCGCTAGCAGGATTCCTGGGAAAGCCAGGACTAGTGATGCGGAACAAGCAAAAGGGAGAGCCAGGTGCAGGTAGTCCCGACAGGCAGCTTGCTGCTGCGCCTGAGATCCTGAACCAGGAGGCTGAATGTGGGCTGTGTCTCCCAGATTCATTTCTCAGTCATTTATTCAGATATAATTGCCTGTCTGCCTGTCTTAGAGCTAATGACTGGATGTGAAGATTTCCAGTTAGGGTTTGTGAGAAGGTAATTACATTGCAATCTCACTGTATGACTATTCCTCGAATGAAGATAAACTTGTTTGAGTAGGTCTGCACATCGCAAGAATCAGTTGTATTACAGAACCCAGGCATGGCAGGGGAGATAAGAGAATGTTTTCACTGCTGCTTTTTTATCTGCTGACCTATTAAAAGGTTTTCTGTCTGAAGGGGGTGAGGAACAGCCAGGGGGTTAATCCCACAGCTCCTCACCCCTGGAGAATGTGATTTAAGTCTCCTGTTCATCACCTGCTTGGGGTTTGGTGGGTGCCCTTAACTTCCTTTTTAGTAGGTGTTAGTGTGCTTCATTGAGATGCCCTGGGCTGAGCTCCAGTTCCATGGGACTGACAGACATCTCTGCCCAAGAAGGCCTGTGATGAAATGCAAAGGGTGTTGCTGATCCAGGCAGAAATACACTGGCATAGCCGGTGCCTGGGAAGAAAACCCTGAACTGGAGAAGCAGCAAGGGGGCTGCAGTACGAGACACATCAGCAGGACCAGGAAAGTGGCAGGTTATTGCGAGTCTTAAGCAATTGGCAGAGCTGTGTATGGGCTGGCAGCAGATGCTCCCAGTCAGCATCAAGGTGATCTGTGTACAGGCAAAACACACAATCCCTGTGGGTGAAGCCTGTCTCAAGCCAGTGTTACCAGACCCTGCAGCTGTACAGAAATTCACTCTGCTATTACAGAGGAAGTTAACACAGAACATCCTCCCTAGCAAAAGAGCTAGTAAACTCCAGTAGTAGCAAGATCTCCTTCCAGACTTGGTCACTTACAACCCTAGATAAACTTCCATGTTGAGGAGGCCCTTGCTTCCTATAGGACTGTAGGCTGAGAGGAAGCTACATGAGAAAACAGTCATTTTTCTCTCTCTGCCCCTGTGCTAGGCAGACCCAGGGTACGAGCATCATTTCAGATTGCATCAGTTATCAGCAGTCGTGTCATCTAACCTCAGCTCTGGAAAGTGCACGTTCAGCTGCCTCATGTCAAGGTCCTCCAGCACATTGCAGAGTGTGCAGCTCCTGACACGATCTCAGGTGTGTTGGCTGTCCCAGGTGAACAGGAAGAGAAACTCGGCAAGCTTCTTCTGTACTGTTACTTTAAAGCTCTCACCCTTCCTCAAAACACAAGCCAATGCACTGAGATCATCTCTCGTTCCCATCTAGCTGTTAAACCCCCTCAAATCTTTCTTGCTCAGCAGCACTTCATATAAATCCAGTAATGTGCATATCACTTGGGCTGCCAACTGCTTTTTGGTCAGGAGGGAGGGGACTGCGTGGGGGTTATTATTACAGTCACTGCTCCATTTCCCTAGGGGATCCCAGGAAACCGCAAGCTGCCAGCAAACGTCTCAAGGATGGAGGCATGTTGTGGACCCCTGGGAGTCAGCTGGCAAATTTGATGCACTGGGTATGGATTAACAACCCATTAGGGCAGGGGCTTGGGGTTGCATTAACCAAATCCTTCCCCACAGCCTTTGCAAATGCTAGCGACTGCTGCCTTAAAGCAATGCAGAGGCGAGACAACTTCAGCGCAAGGCCAGTGCTTAAGCATCAGGCTTGCACCATTAAATATCAGTGAGGGCTTAAGGGCAGTGCGCAGCACTTCCCTAGGGGAGACAAATGATTTCCTGGGATGAACCCAACTGGCCCATTCTGTGTTGCATTTGCTTGATGTTGTTGCGGCCAAAAGAACACTCTTTGGCATGAATAAAACATGCTTCTTCAGTAGCTGCAGCAACTAGTTTGTCAGGAAGAGCCCCTGACTATGACAGGGCAAAATGTGTGAACCTGTCTTTTAAGGAATCGCTGTCTGAGCTGCTGTTAGGAGTAGTGTAACAATAGCTATCCCTTTTCCTGCTGTGGCAGGGAGTCTGCTTTGGTGGACAAGGAAAGACTTTCCTTACCTTGTTTTCTCTCTTCTGCAGCAGTCACCCAGGGCTGGCAGCACAACCCATCGTGGGGAGAAGCTTTTTCCATCTTTGGGCCACATATCCCCTATGGTCCCATGAATTATTTACTGGAAATCTATGAAAGGTGGCTAAGGAATGCATATACAGGTATGTGATACAGAAATCACCAACAGTGTCTTTGTTTCCATGAAGGAAGACTGAAAATTGAAAAAAACCTGAAAACCTCTACTAAAACACAGAGCTTTCTGGGTGCTGAGTGCAGTTCTACCACCAGCTTGTAGTGTTCAATTGGGGTGGGGCACTTACCTGCTCGGTACTTCGGTTTGCTTACAGTTGTGCATCCTGGGGCATAACACACAACTCACATCTCTCAAATACTGCTTGACTTTTCATGTGGAAGATTTGGAAATGGGACAAATTCACTCTTACCAGCTACTGTAGTGCAGATTGGCAGCATGTTGAGTTCAGTTCCTATTTCCTTGAATTACAGGGATAAGTTGTGTTGAGATGGCAAAGAGGACGGGAGGAAACTGAGGATGCCACAGAGTGCTCAAAGTTTTCCCAGCGTTAAGACAGTGAAATCAACCCTGCTGACATGGGTCTACAGTTAGTTAAGAAAAGTTTAATGGAATATTTGCCTGTTGGAAAACACTGTTTTATCTGAAATGAAACCTTTAGCAAGAAGAGAAATTTAATTTAAAGAAAAAACAAAAATAGTCCTAATGAAGCGGTGCAGCACAGCCAGGAATTTCCAGTCTGATTTATCAAAATGATATCAGTAGTTCTCTTTTTATTTGTAACTTCATCATTTGAAATGCATTTTGTTACAATATCATAATGTATCAAGATCACTACCAAAAACTGCTTTTTTAAAAAGTTATTTGCAGGACTTAACAAATTTCTAACTTTTGGAGTTTCCTGAAAATTGAAAACATTGCCACAGCTCTGCCTAGTGTATTTGGGAAGGGCCAGGAAACTTGTAGCAGGAACTATAAATGCTAGAGAAAAGGGAAATCTTTCTAACAATGAAGACACAGAAATTCCAGATTTTTTTTTACTGGCAAAACATTGGCTTTTCCGTTACCATATTCTTTAAAAAGAGATCAAAAAAATAGCTGTCAGGAATAGCAGGGAATGGGTGATTCTGTCCTGGGACTAGGAGTCCTGGCTGCTTGGGGTCCCTCTTAGTTCTGCTTTTTTACCAGTATTATTCCGATGCTCCTGTTCCCAGCAAAATTACGGCATGCCCCAGCTGAGAGCCAGGAACCCAGGCCTGCATGCCTCTGTTTACCAGCAGATACTCCAGGTGAAATCGGAAGGCTGTTAACTCTTTTGTGTCTCAGTCTTCAGTGCCTGGCTTCCCCATTTGGGGTTTTTGTGGTGTGTAAGGGAGTTAAATGCTCAAAGTGTTTTAATATCACTGAGCAGGCAGCTGAGGAAAGACTTGATCAAAGTATAAACAAATTCTAAGCTCCCGAATCAGGAGAATGACACCCATCAACCCAGCCCATAAAGTGCTTGCGACCACAAACCACATCACTGCAGAAAGGGAGACACACTTCTGTTTGCTTTTCTTCTTCTAAGTAATAAAAATTACTTACCAAGGTGAGAAATTTATGGCTACAGTAATTATACAATTACTTTATTATGTGCCACCAGTATGAAGAAATATGTATTTAAAAAATCTCTTATGTCTAAACCAAAAAGGCCAGCAAAGAATTATTGGAGGCAGTAAATAAATGTGACATATACAATTATTTACTTGGTTGGAAGCTAGAGTTTCAGACTGAAAACCAGCCATCATGTTCAAAGGCTTCAAATGGTATTGCGACAGTTTGGTCTGGGATCAGCTTGTCTCCACTGCAGTCTGGAGGTGGAATGCAGCTTCGGAGGAGGTGGATGGTGGGAAGTTGCAGCGTTAACATGGTTAGACTGGACTCTCTGAGACAAATGCTGTCTGTGCTTTAACAAAGATTTAGGGGTCCTGGTCCAAGGTGAGAACAGGGTGGCCCTAGACACTGGAGGAGTGAGGAGCTGCAGCTATGGACCTGTCACTGCCACCCCGACCTTCCCCTTCTCCCAGCAGGAGCAGGAACAGAAAGCCCAGCTCTGTCGCAGCTCTGGTCTTATCCCATCTTGCTCTTACTGATCAGAAGAACAAACCCAGGCTCACACTTCCTCACAGCAGCAAAATTCAGTTTTGCCTGCACAACTGAGAAGCTCTGAGGCTCCCAGCTCTAAAAAAATCCATCTGAAATGTAGTCCTCAGGCTTAATCATATTTGTTTTTTTCCAGGGTGGCACAAATTATAGCTGTGAGAACATAAAATACGAACAGGAATTACCAGCTTAGAGGGCTGAATGTGTGCAGTCTGCTCCGTGAGGGCCATGGAGGATGAGGGAAGGGGATGTGGTGATTAGGGCAGAAGAGAGAGAGYCTTCAGCTCCTCGCCTGGCTCAGCTAAGAAGGGTCTACTGTAGCAAAGCTTTGGTGCATTGGAGCACAGACCCATTTGCGGCGTGGGGCTGGATGTTTAGCTGTGGTGCAGTTTCACAGAGGTGGTAGCAGTCTGTCTCTTAGTGTTTGTAACATACTCGGAGCACTAGAGGAGTGTGCAGTTACAGTTCAATATGGTGACAAGTTAATCTGGTCTTTCGTTCTCTTCTCATTTCGTTGTCTGTGAAAGTAAGTACTTTTCTCCTGTTGCTCAGTTTTAGCTTCACCATATCCCTTAAAGGTGTTCTGTAAAACTTTGACATTTTCTCACAGCAGCCAGCTTCATTTGTGACTGTCAGGTAGCAGATTTAAAACAGTCATTGAAAACCATTCCCCCCCCAATTTACTGCTAAGACATAAGATCAGGGTTGTGAGTGTTGCCTTTGTAGGATGCGGGTTTCTCAGGGACCTTATCATAAAGTTTACCTATACTCAAATCATTTCACAGGAGAAACCAAGACCTTCAGCTCTGATCCTGAAGAGTAAAAAAACCTATAAAAGTAATAATAACATCAGTAACCCCTGCAAGGGTTTTTGCCCTGTTCATCTTCTCTTATTCTTTGGGAGTGAGGCAGTACCAGTTCCTGCTCTTGACATCTACCAAAACGCCCGGCTGCGCAGGGTCCCAGCACTGCAGGTTTAAATCTCCCCTCCAAAAACTGCCTTCCTTCAAGAGACAAAGAATATCTTGGAAGTATTTCTCCTCCTGATAGCAAAGGTGATTCCTAAACCTTTCTTTAACATGTTCAAGTCTATCAGTTGAGCTTAAACTAAGCTGACAGGTTCCATCTTCAATATATGTGTAAAGCATTGATTTAAAAGATGTTCAGTGCGTGTATAGATGGGCAGGGAACAGAAAAGTTCAGAGTGAAGTGGTTGTAAAGACCCAGGCTGTTGAGCTGCCGATCTGTTCTGCTCCCAGATCTTTTTATTGCCCTTTTATGGTGGTTTCACATGTTACTTTTTTTTTTCTTTTCCTTTTATAAAGGGGATTGCTCCATTTGTTGATTAGCTGACAAAATAAACTCTGTGAGAGGGTGAGGATGGTCTGGAGACTTTGGCAGGCAGACTGCAGCCAGGGTATTGCTCTGAGATATCTGGCCACAGTCTGGCTGAGCTGATACTACTGTTGCCTCAGGTCAGGCCAAGCTCATAAATGCACAATGTCCTGTCAAAGACAGACAGGACTGGAACCAGAAAGGAGCACGGGATGGCAAAAAGCAGGGAGGGGGCTGTGGGAAGCTTTAATTACCTAGATTGTCCCAGGAGGTTTCAAGTGCCCCAGATACTAATTGCTAATAAATGTTCATGCTGAGTAGCTTTTATTTTTTCAGTGAGATGGAATAACAGGGAAAATATGCGAAAGTCCCTGGACTTCAAGAGTGTGTTTTTCTTTCATTTATATTTACCTAATTACGCTGTCATAGACGGCAGAAAATTATACCGCCATCACCCTCCCCCCATCCCCGAAATGACCAAATAAACAGAGCAGAGACTCTAACTGTGCCAGACACTACAGTCGGCGATAAAGGAGACACAGAAGGGATGCTTTTGGCAACCCCAGCACCTTCGAGCAGGACCCCTGGGAGCCCCTCTGCACCTGGGGGAGAGCTGGAGGCAGGGCAGAGCTACAGAAGACGACCAGCCACTAGGTCTGGGTTGTCATCAGTGTTGTGGAAATCTGGGGTTTACCCTGTGTCTTCTATGAGCATCTTCCAGCGAGGTTTGTTCCCTGTGCTGGGAACAAGTAGGGATTCTCTCCTCCGCTAGCCCCACTGAGACGACACCATCTGTGGGAGGATGAGCTGGTCCACTTTGCGTGTCTCGTGCTGCTGTATTTCGGGAGAAGATGACTTTGTTTAGCAGGGATGGGAGAAACAGAACTCAAGTGGCTGCTTGGATTTAGGTGAAACATAAAGAGAAAAGCTTTTGGCTTGTCTGCTGACAGCATTGGGTCCAGACTCAGGGGAAGACACCAAACATGTAGGTTTTGCATGCTGTAATCCCCCTCTGAGGGGAAGTTGACAGATCCCTTCTTGCAGGGAGAGCCCTAATGCCCAAGCTGGTTTCCCTAGCCTGGCAAATGCACTTAGTGCCTGACGGGCAGGTCAAAGGCTTGGATGCAGCACCAGAGCTCGCAGTCAAATACCCATGACCATAACCAGTACTTTGCTCCACAAGCTGGTCTGCTGAACTGCTTGAGGAACTCATGGAAAAAAGTGAGAATGGAAAAGGTGAAACAAGGGGTTTATTTGGGATTGGCTGTATTTACTGGATTGGGGTCTTGCCATTTCTTCGTAGCCTTGTGACAGCACACCACAAAGTGACATTCTCACTGAGATTCTAGGCATGCGAGATCCCACACCAAAAATCACACCTGGGAAGTCACAGCCGTATCTCCAGCACGTAAACAAACTCAGGTAGCTGAAAGGACCAGTGACACAGGATAGACCAAGTGCAGGGAAACAAGGAGGCTCTCAGAGCTGCTGTCTAAGCTACAGTCCACATCCGAGTTGCATCCCTGTGGCGTGGGAGTTACCACCTCTGCTCTACTCTTGTGTATTGTTTATTTGGCAGGAGAATGAGATCAGACAGGTCTGTGTATGCCCGACATGATTTAACCCAAGGTTTCCTTTCAGGTCAGGTATGCGTTATCAGTCAGCCAGTCAGGCTACGAACCACCAGATGAAGATGATTGTTTTGTCAGATTCTTGTTAAAGAATTCATTTACCTGTGAGGAACAGCTGTGGCTCAGACTGGGCTGGATCCCAGGCTCTTCTGGTGATTGATGTGCTTCTAATTTGAATAGATTGCAGAGGAGTAATTAAAGTGATTCTGTCAGATTAAGCAATGGAATGAGGTGGTCAGGCTTCAAGTGGTCGGAGGAGGGAGTGCTTGGGTCAGATCATCAGTTGCTGGTTTGGTGCCTCCTTAGTGCAGATTCTCAGAGAGGGATCAGGCAGCCAGCTACCTAGGGAGGAAGATGCCAGCTGTGAAGCATTTTTGACTTCTTTGCTGCCTGGGAAATTTGCAGGTTTGTCAACAGGGTGGAGAAGAAGAGCTGGTACATTGTGCTGTTAAATTTAGGATAAAATAACGGCACCACTCTACTGTGCTGTGTTATTAGGCAACTTTATTAATCTTCCTAATTCCAAAGATACTTATTAGATCCAAGCCTCCAGAGGTGCTCCGTGGACATAGCCCCTGGCAGCATAATCCTTATTAATGCAGGAGATGGACCTTCTTAAGAGGCAGACCAAGGCTCTCCTGGAATTAATGATCAATATAAAACTCACCTCCATCTACAAAGGTGAGGCTGCCTTCTTCCAGTTTTTATTTTTGCTAATGTAAACAGATATTATGGTATGAATGTACTTAAAACAATGCTACCCCCCCCAAAAAAAAATGTCACACAAACATTTTTTGCTAGAGTAGATCAAGAGACAAAGAAGAAGATGCAGACAGCAATTGTGAGCTGCATCGTGTAGGATTCCCTAAGACCAGAACAGAAGGGAACAGAATTCAAAGCAGAGTCTCCTGGTCTTGAAATTGCAGTGTCTAAGCTGAGACTGCACAGTTATTCAGCTCTGAATGGAAGTAGCCCAGTTTTGGCTGGTTTAAATTACTGCTATCTCCATGTGTGCCCAGCAAGGCTTGGTTTATGGTGATTCTAAAGCAGCAACATAACTATAATTACAACCTAAACTAATCAGCGGGGGGAAATGGCTGTTCCTTTATTGCCACGTCTGCAGAAACCATTTTTGGTGTGTTATGCTGAGACAGTAAACTATAAAATAGATCTGCTCTGCTGGCTGGCTCTGCTGTTGGATTCAGCACTAATGGCTGTTTACGTTGTGTAGTCGGATGGGGACTTCTGTATGCAGGCTGACTGTGCTCTGAAAGAGGTGCACGTGCTGCTTTAGCAAGGTCCAGTTTTCAGTTCTGAGTGGGTTAGTAGTGGCATGATCTTGCATATCCAGCCTCCTGAGAGAAACCTTTCTTCTCGCAGAAGACCTCATTAAAGTGAGTTGGTTGAGCAATGACCAAGAGTAGGCCTTGTCCTGTTGCTGGGGGACGTGCTCCTGGCGATGGGTGTGCTCTGTTACGGTGCGAGGCCTGGATGTTCCCTCTTCAAGGGACGTGCCCTGCAGAGTCGATGTGCCATCCTCGCCAATTTGATTTTCATCCTAGTTTGCAAAGCACAGGACTGTAACGTGACAGGGCAAGCATCTGGTTTTACAGAGCCTGGATGACAGGAAAAGGCAAAAACCCAAGCTTGCCCAGGATTTTCTTTGTGTTCATTGGGTACAAAGTACTGGATTTACTCCTCCGTATTCTGAATGAATCGCAGTTGCAGCCCGGAAGGAAAGTGATTTCCATGTACAAACGTAGCCTGAGGACTCAGGATTTCCTCTCGTCTTTCCAGCACTGGCCAATTTTGTTCTTGAGATAGAAACTGATGGAGAAAGGAAATGTCAAATTTGTGTGGGAGGTGACTAGGACCTATTGAGAGTTGGGCTGGGAGTTTTGCAAAGCCGTAATTGCAGCTGCAGTGATAACAAGAAGCCTTAAGCACATCACTGTCTTACTGGCTTAAAACCCAGTTAAAGTAAAGCTTGTTCTAAAAAGCCCCATTTCATCTAAGCTACTTTGTGGTCTTTATCTTGCCAAGACCAGGATGATTCCAGCTCACCTCCATGCTATATATTCATGCTTTCACCATGACAAGTTTCGTATAGGTGATAAATACCCAAGTGACCACACAGGAAAGCTGGATATGGTGTTGCAAGCTTCTCCCACGTTGTCAGCGTGCCTCTGACTTGTTCTGGCAAGGCCCTTTCGTTTGGCAAGCAGGGAACGTAGCAGAGGCTCTTGCATTCAGCGTGGGAGATGCAATCTATTCTTCTGGTTTGAGATGAACTGAAGTGTCTGACCAAATATTTGCATGATTTTCTGTAATGCAAGTATGAGTTTTGTGAGCGCTGGTGGGTGTCAGCTCCCAGCGGCTGGGTGAAGCAGGGAAACCTTGTTCTGCAGGTGCAGAGCCAAGGCCCGGAGCTGCGTGTGCGGTCACCTATTGCTCCCCGCCTGCAGAGCACCATCTCCCCCCGGCTCGTGCAGGACGTCGCAGGGCTGTGCACCCGCAGCAGGGACACTGATCCCGCGGTGCTGGCACAGCCAGAGAGCAGGCACGGCCACCCGGGACGCCTCCAGCCGCCTGGAGCCCTGCAGACGAGTTACTGTGTCCCAGTCCAGCCCTGTCTGCCAGACCATTCTTCAAAATCATTTCAGCGAGACAAAGTGTTGGACGGCCCCTGAGAGAAGTGGGTTTGGGAGCCTGCCTGCCTCCGCGGGGCTTCTCGGCGGCGGGGCTGGCTCCGAGCAGGCGTCGGCCGGGGCTGTCCTTCCCTCCCGGCGTGCAGGTCCGGGGAGAGCACCAGATGTGCCCGTCCGCTGTCCCCTCTGCCCCGGGCACGGCGGGCCGCTGCCGGGGCTGTCGCCTCATGTCCCTCCCAGCTGCACGCCGACAGTTAAACACGCACTCCCTTAATACATGTCAGACATGTCAAATGGCTACTGAGAGATGACTCTGATAATCTGGTTACAGGGCACTACTTCTCTCGGGATGTTCTGCGCAGATCTGCTGAAATGGCCTCATCTATCACCAAAATGCACGTGCTCGGCCTTCCGGCTTCCCCGCGGGGCTTTGTGCGGCAGCTGGGAGTGACGTGGGGCTCTTCCATGGGGGAGCCGGTGACCCTCAGGTGCAGGCAGGGCCCTCACCTCTTCTCTCTTCTTTGGGAGCTGTTAATGCCTCGGAAATGCTCTACACCTCAGCTGTTATTGCTTAAATACTATCAACCTATCTAGTGTTGTACTACACATTTTAAAAAACATTTAAGTCAGCTGAGTGTGTGGTGCAGTAACCACAACTATATATATCACGTATATCTATAAATATAAATGTGTGTACATATACATAAAGAAAGAGAAAGAGAGAGAGAATAGACTTGGTGAGAAAGAGTGCAAACAGCAGTGGGATAGTATTTAAAATCCACTATATTGAAATCGATTTAAGCCATGAAGCGCAACAGGAGGTATTATAAATATAACAATTAGCCATCACAGCCAGCTTTGAGCAGAGCTTTGGGAAGCCTTGCCCCGACTGCTGTGTGTGTGCCATGCAGCTTCGGAAACGTGTGTTCGTTTCTGCGAAATGCCGCGATCTGTTTTCCATGTGTTGCCTTCGCCGAGCAGGGGTGCAGCGCCGGCGGAGCAGGCCTGGCACCGTATTGGATTACTAAAGCATTCCAGCCCTGTTCTCACCCACAGAAATGGTCTGGTTCCTTGAAAAGTTAAAACCACTTCATTTTATTCCTTCTCTTGCGTTCCCCCTTCTTCCCCCTCCGCCTGCCTCGGCTCTGCCACGGGGACGTGTGGGTTTGCAATATTGCTGCCGATTATCCATGCTCGCTAATGACACAATAGGCAAATTACACGTCTCTCTCGCTAATGAATTGGAATTGATGGCTATGGTGAGCTAAGAGCTCAAAAGCAGCAAGAACCTGTCAGGGTTACTAGACTTCTGCTGTCACCAGGACAACATAACACGGCAACGACCTGCGGCCTTTTGGGTAACCCTGTGACACCTGACATCATTTTTCAGGCACTTACAGTTTCTGAGACCTCATTCCTCTCATTCCCTCGGTCCCTTCTCCTCCTTTCCCTCCCCCCGAGCAAGCCTAACTCCTGCCTAAGCGCTCTTCTGCATGAAGGTGCTACACAGATTTTGCTGCAGAGCTATTAAGTTCCTTTAGTTTCCCTGTGGATCCTATTAGCCAAAGAATTTGCTCCTTTTTCAGGGCTCTTTTATTATTTTAAATGAATGCACTTCAAAATATGTATATATATACTTCTGCTTTGAGATAGAAATTTCTGAGCTGAGGCAATATGCACGCACACTTCTGCCTCTTTCTCCTTCATACACTTATATATGTGTGTGCATATATATATTTTATATATATAAAAATATAGATATATATAATCAGTTATTCAGTTAAATTCCCTTTATGCACTGAGTTCCCTGGCACAGGCTGCTCCCAGCGGAGTCAGGGCTGTGGTTCTTTCCCCAGCATCAGAAGCCGTGTTTCATGTCCGTTCTCCTTTATCTGCTGTTTCTCCCAGCTCCTCTAGAGGAAACGCCAGCTGATGACAAGCTGGCCCGAGCTTTGCCGAGGAGCGCGGCTGGCTGCTGGGCTGGGCTCGGCCGCTTGGCTCCTCGTGCCGCCGAAGGGCATCGACGAGCGTCGTCGCGCCTTGCTCTGGACGAGCCTGCTGTTTGCAGCCCTGCCTTTTCACTGGACGTTCCTCTTCTCCCCCGGAGAAGCCAGACACGTGTCAATCTCTGAGACGCTGTCTGTAAAACATAAACAGATCTATTTTTGTAGCTGTTAAATCTCAGCCTACGTACAGGGAACTCTTGGGATTGCTGGGTGAGCTCCATACAAGAGCAAGCATCCTACTGTCGTGCACCTTATGTTTTTTGTGGTCCAGTTCCTCTCCCATCCTCTGCCTCTGCCCCGTGTATCATTACACTGTCTCTCCCTTACACCAGAGTCCGGGTGCCCCTGTGCTCGCTGCCCTCCTGCGTGCCCATCTCCCTGCCACACTCTCCCCCTCAGCCCTCGTGGGCTGCTGAGGTTTTATGGCACAAGCACAGCCTTGCATTGAGGCTGACTGCCAGGGCCTCTCCACCCACAAAAAAGATTTGGTCGTGGTGGCTTCACAAAGCCCTCTTTCATTTCAGAGCGCCAGAGGGAGGTTCCACTTGTGTATCTGCCTGGCAGGCTGCTCCAGAAGGCATTTGTAAAAGGCAGACGCATTGCCAAGAATCTCATTATATGTCCCGATGCTCTGCGTGGTCCAGGTCTGAGAAAGATGTTCTCCAAGCAGCCGCCCTGTAAACCGCGTGCCTGGATCTCACCAGCTTCCACTGGGATGGAGGCTCCGAGCGGGACGGCAGAGGCTTCGCGCCTTGGGGCCTGGCGCTCGTTGGCCAGACTTAGAAACCTCCTGGAGGGGAAACCTTCTGCACCCCAAGGGGGATAGAGAAATAATCTGGGAAGGATGCGAGGGAAGGCTGGAGAATCCACACCAGGCTTTGCGTACAGCTCGGCATAGGCTGGGAGAGGACTGCAGGAGTTCAGCCAAGGCAGACACCCACATGGGGCAGCCATCATCAGTAAAACTCACAGCTCAGTCCCTCTGTCTTGATTTTAAAAATCTCCACACAGCCAAGAGCTAAAATACTGAAGTGCTCTCACGTGAACGCAGCTACTAGGATTCTAACTGTGTCCAGTAAGGGGTTAATGTAAGGTTACAGTCAGAGATCCATCTCCTTTTCAATGCTTCATTAATAATTTTGTGGTGAAACAAAGCGAAACCATCCAAGTTTGGTGACAATTTTCCCACAGTCATATGCAGCTCTGATTCATTTTCGTCCACAGATTTAAGTGGTAATGGCCTGACCACAGAACATTTCCTGGGGATTAATCATGGCTGGGAAAGGGCTGCAATGCTGAACTGTGGTCCAGGTGCCCCCGAATTCTCGTTCGCTGTCAAGAACTAGCTGGTAGTGAGGTTGCTATGCTCTGACTTTGCTGGTGCAATTATAAAGCTAATATATGCTAAGTTAACAGCAGTGTTCAGACATCAAGGTGGCTTAATCATAGTAGCAGCCCATCTCTTGACCAGTCTCCAGGCTGTCTCCGAGCTGTGAGCTACCTGCTCCTCTCTGTTCCTAAGATGCCCCAAAACGACTGCTGGCTTGGCTGGCTGGTGGATCAGTCGTTCTTTTCTTTTTGAAGCCTGCAGCGTATCCCCTGGTTTCAGACACCCCACTTTCCTTCCAATGAATGAGTCAATACTGGAAAATGAAGTCTGAGGACATCATTCAGCCAAGTGCCTTTTTCCCATGCATGAACAAGAAATTTGCTGTCAGAGGGAGCAGGGCAAGGTACGGCCAGTCTGCTGGCTTCGTATGGGCTGAACGGGACTGAAGAACGGGACTGAAGATGTTGCCTCTGGTTCCCCTACACCAGAAGCTGTGAGGTCTCCCATGACCCTCCCGCTGCCGGGTTCACAGGTGTGCTTTCTTTCGGCGCCCAGGGCGATGGCCTTCCTCGCCCCGTTGCAGCCCCTCAAGGGAGATGACCGAGCTTGGCCAGCGGCTCGCGGGCCACCCCCGCGCCCGGCGTCCCCACTCCCCCGTCCCCTCGCCTGCCACCTCCGTGCGCTCGTAAGAACGTCGTCTGGACAGGCAGCTGGGGCCCTGCTTTCCGGCTGCAAAATGAAATGCATTTCTCTAGCTCAGAGAAATATTCCTCGAGGTTCCCGTCCGGTTAGTAATGGAAAGAGCAGCCACCAGCACAGGCGCCTGCTGAGCGCTCTCCGTCTCGGTAATAGGCGCTCCTGGGACCCGCTGCTCTGCCGTTTCTGCGTGGCGCGAGCAGACCGGGGTGCAACGGTGCTACCGGGGAGCCTGATTAGGATGGGTTTGCCACGCTTCCTTGCTTTGCCTCCGACTCAGTGCAAAGTGCACAAGTATCCCAAGAAAGGGAGCCCGCAGGGTATTTCTGAGCTTCTTTCAGGCTCCTACCATAGTATATAAATGCCAGGAGAAAAAGCTGATTGCTGCAGGTTTCTAGCCGCAGCCATCTGAGCGCGAGCAGCCTCAGACAACGGCCCTGGCCGCTGCCTTGGCCGCGGCCGGCGCTGGTTGGGGTTCCCCACTGCTGTTCCCATTGCCGGTGCCACATGCACGCGGCTGGCAGCCAGCCACCCTGTCTGGGGGGAATGAATGCAGCCGCGTTTCCGTACCCTGGTCCTGCCAAGTCGCCGGGGAAGGGGGGGAGCCGCCCAGCCTCCCCGCGGCCCCCGCCCCAGAGCTGCTGCGCCTCGCGCCGACGCTGCCTGGCTCCCGCGGGCGCTCGCGGGCTGCACGATGCAGGAGGCTTGTTGGCGCCTGACTGCGCTGCTTTCCTGCCCGCGCAGGGCTGGTTTGCCCTGTTTTGTGCAGTCTAGAATTAAACGTCACCCCTGCCCCTTGGAAGGCGCTCTCTCACTGCCTAGCAGATATCCCGGTCTTGTATCCCGTTTTAATTCCCACGAGGGCTGTTGCCTCAGACCAGCCTTTAAAATTGCACGGCGTCCTGGAACGAGAGAACGTGCGCCCGTCTCTTGTGCAGCGTTTCGGAAATCAGTGTTCCAGCTCCCCGCATGGCCAAATCTCTTATTTCTGATGAGAGCTGTCAAAGCTTCCTGCCTGGTGAAAATTTAAATTAAAACAAAACCAAACGAGAGAAAACTCCTGCATTGGGCTAAAAAATAAAAATATCAGCATTTTGATTGACTTGAATATTGGATAATAGTATTAGTACAGGCTGGTCCCAGCTTTTCATTTCTGCTTCAGCCTTTGCTTTTCCTCTTTCTGCTTTTTTATTATGATTGGCATATTTTTGGAAACACAAGCCCATGTTAAGCAGGAAGACCAGGAAATTTTCATTTTGAAAGTGTCGAAACAAAACCCTCCTGGCAAATTCAAAGGCAATTTTTCCCCCAACTTTTGTAGTTGAAAAGGCCCATCCAAACCAATCCCTTCCTAGAAAAAAAGAAAAAAAGGAAAGTGTCTGTTTCAGTGAACTAGCATTTTCCAGCAACAACAAAAATCATCATAAAATTCCCAACCAGCTTCACATCACTCACGATATCGGTTATCGGCACCTTGGCAGAGAGCAGCCTCCTGCTTTGCACATTCTTAATAGTACAAACTTCTCCGTGAACAATAGGACTAAAAGGGAAAGAGGAAAGGACAAATTAAAAAAGCATGCTGTGAGCTTAAACTAAAAGCTTGACACTGTCAGCACAGCCCATATGGAAAAAATAGACCTTTTCCATGGCATGGCAACATGTTTCTTCATAAAAGGGATTGTACACACGTGTAAAATATATGTGAGGATGAGGAAAGTGCGCATGTAATAGATACGGTATCGCTACGGTGCCAGGTAGTTTCAAGATTATGAAAGCTGGGCAATTTGGTACAGATATTTTATAGACTGTTGCTTCGAATAGCTTAAATATATTGTGCAAGAGAAGATAGCCAAGGCAGTAATGTTTGCAGCCAATCTTGTTAAGGTAATGAGAAAGGTAACTGAATCTGTAAGTTTTAGGGGGTAAGTTGATTGTCAGGGGTCAAAAAAGGATATGTTTTTCTGCAACGACGGCTGGCACGGGTGGCTGTGCGAGTGACGGGGCAGGGACGGCTGGCTCCTACGAGGTAGCCACTGCTGGTGGCAGGTACCAGAACCAGTGCTGTCATGGTCTGAACTGGGAGATGCAGCAACACTTGCATTCCTGTTACAGATATGCCCTCCAACATGGCACATGGTCCCTCTTCAGCGGAAAAATGTCCTACTGGGGGATGCGCACGCGTAGGCACACGCTTCTCTGGAGGGCAGAAAGCGACGAGCCGGCTCGTTCAGACCGGCGTGGTGGGGGGCTCCAGCGAGCGGTGGGAACGCGGGAGCTGCGCTGGGCCGTCAGACCGTTTCTGCTGGCCGGCCCCGCGCTGGCTGTCCACCAGCCTGGCTCACATGAACCGTCTTATAAAGGCATTTGTCCCCAGCAGCCGTCAGGAACGAGGCTTTGAGGAAAGCAAAGTAAAACCGTAATGCACCTGGCCAGTCATGCAGTTGTTTGTATAGGGAGGGGGAAGATTAATCCTTTTCTGAGACTTTGTGGCATTTAAAATGAATGACACAACTTTCATTCCAATGCAAATGTTTCCAAGCAGGGAGGGAAAGGACTGGAGGGCAGGTACTGGGTGAGAAGGCCGCTCCAGTCCTGCTCTACAGCGCGCAGAGCAGCTTTCGGGGAAGGAAATCCGTTTCAGGCAGTTTGCTCTCCCTGCTGACCTCCGTGTCATAGACAGAGTGGCTGTCAGGGGACGTCAGCCCCATCAGCAGCTCCGTCTTGTCATGTTTCTTGACCTAGGTGACCACAAGGCAGCGTTCGCGACTTCTGGGTTTAATATACATATTTATAGTACATGTGCATTTATTTAACAGGTCTGGCCCAAAGAGCCAGCATTTTCCAAAAAGAGACAATCATCCTTCATTTCACAGCTGTGACATCATCAGGTCATATTTCACGGATATGATGTCACTGCTGCGCAATATGACTTTTTATTTTCAAAAGGCTTTTATTAATGCTGAGGTTTTTTGGTTTTTTTCCCTTTGGTCTGGCCAGAACATCTGGAGCCGGGAAACTTCAGAGTCCAGAAATATTCACAAGATGTAGCAGACAGAATTACAACCCACAATATTTCTTTGAGAGAAAGAGAACAGATAACAATGTGGGGAACCAGTAGTCACAAGCAACTGTAAAAAATCAAAGCACGATGTAACATGGGAGGGAGAAGGAGGCAGAGAGATATATCAGGCCAAGAAACTGTCTCGCACGGGTGCTTGGGGGAAGCAAGGGCAATCCTGCTCCTGTGGAGCCGGAGCTCCAGGCATCCATGACCGGATTTACAGGCCGTGTTTGGCTGCAGTACTGTGTTGGGACTCGGTGACCCAGGAGGTCCCTTCCAGCCTGATTCCCACCATGTAGACACTTAACCCCAAGGCAGACCCAGCGCTAAGGAATTTGCAAGAGGGAACATTTCTTTCTAGGCATCTGGGAAAAAGGCCTAATGGCACCTAGGGACTGGACAGATCCGTGGGTGCTTGTCCCTGGTGTGTCCCCACTGGGGACCTGTGCAAAGTCCTGGTGCATCTCCTCCCCCATGGCTTTCCAGATAACCACAGCCAGACGCAGGGGCGAGCTGGCAAGTCCTTGGGACATCGCAGTCTGCACCCTCGCTGGGGCCGTAGCCTGCAGCCTCTGGGATTCGCGGCGGCTGCATGACGTGCATGCATTGCTCCTGCACAACCTTCAGTCTGCAGCGAAAGCTATGCGACGTGCGGAGCTGGAACAAGGTGGTAAAAGGACTTGGGTGACTATTCGTCCGGAATCTCTAATTAATATATTCCAGCTGCATCTCTTTTGGGTTCTCTTTCCAACAGTGCTCATGCGAGCAAGCACAAAGAGTCCCAGACAATAGATTTTAAATGCTTTTTCCATAAGCCTCCGCAGCAGAAGCCGGAATGCAAAGGCATTACTGTCGGGGGAAAATGCCATGTAACTGATGTGACCACTCGCAGCACATCTCAAATTCCAAGCAGTGGGTCACCTACCACATGCCAATCCCGATAAATGTCTTTGCCTAATTTTGAACAATGAGTAATGTCCTGAAAATGGCAGTCTTTGTGCCGCTCTGGTCTGTTTTGTTTTGTCAGCAGATGGACTTATTATAAACGCTTTGGTCAGCTGCAGCAGTGGTCTCCAAACATTGCTCAGTGGGAAAACGTTTGCTACCTTTCAGAAGACCCACGCAAAATACCCCAGGAGCTATGAAGGATGCTAAGCAAATCCCGTTCTAGGAGGGCTCGGTGCCTTCTCTAGCAGAGCCAGGGCAACTTAGGTGGCTTCCATCTACTCAAGAGGAGAGAGAAAGGTTGCAGAATTAAGACTGACAAGCTGACGAGATAAACCGGTCAGATAAAAGGATGACAGAAATAATTTTACACGGCATTACTGTGAAAAGCTAATTTATACACAGATGAGTCCATGACAGACTCAGTGGAGGGTGGCAGACGAGCGAGGAATGAAGAGCACTTCATTTATTCTCAGAAACAGGAGGGGGAGTATTGGGAGCTGGCTGCCTGGGACATCTTTTCTCCTCTCTCGCTCTCTCTTTCTCTTTTCAAAGTTATCAAACTTTATCTGGTTGCTCTTCTGCAAATTGGCAAGGCCAGAAGAGAAAGAAAAACACTAAATCTGCCAACATTAGTACTTTTTTCCAAGACCATGGGTGAGAATTCAGGATGGCTTTGCAAAACACAGCTCTGATTTTCTCCTGCAAAACAAAACAAAAAACAGGAAAGGCAACCATATTTTTGCTCCACATGGGGCTTTTGCTCTGCTTTTAAATGGAGCCAGAATCACTCTTTCCCCCTCTTCAGCTTTTTTTGCCTTGCTGGGTTAGTAGGAGTTGAATGGGTGTCGTCTTCTGGCTATGTCCAGGCTAGTTCTGTGGCTACTTCTGGATGCCTCCAGGCCCAGCGAAGAAAATCTTTTTCTATTTCTGTATTTGCTTTTCTCCCATTCCTTCCCCTTTTCCAGCAGTGCATCCCCGTGAGACAGGAGCCTGCGGGATCCCGAGCGCTGGGCCTGGAGACGCCCCTGCCCGGCCTGCTCGACCCGCGCTGCCGCGCGCTGCCAACCCACCTGCTTGGCCTGGGCACCCGGCGGCTCATCTACAGCAGCGCCCGCCAGCAACGCGCAGCAGCCCCAGGCTCCGGGACCCCGGGGGCTACCTTTGCTTGCCGTTTTCTAGATGTGACCATTTTGTGTTGTCTGGCAGGGCAACAGCTCCGAGGGAGCCAGCACGGCTCCGAGAGCCGCAGCCTCCGGCAGCCAGAAGAAGGCCGGGAACATCTGGCACAGGCTCGGCAGGGGGGTCCTGGCTGACAGCCCCTGACTCCGGCCAGGGCAGGCAGAAACCAGGCCCTTGCTCAAGATTGCAGACATGAGCCCTGCCGTGAGGAGAGGTGAATCCAGGTCCCATCTGGGCCACGCACGTCCTGCGTTGCCAGGACAGGCCGTGCCGAGCGTGGCTGCTCCGTGTGCCTGTCCCAAGCATCCCTGCACCCTCCTTCCCACCTGCGTGCCTGAGCGATGCCCTGGTGGCATTGCCACCTGCAGAGGCAGCCGGACTGCGACTGCTGCCCCAGTGCCCACGTCGCGGCCAGCAGCGAGCCGAGCTGCCGAGGCAGCGAGGAGGTGAAGCAGGAGCCGGGTCACCATCCCAGCCCGCTCAGCTCAGTGCCATGCCCACGGTCCCCGCGACACGGCCGGGGGAGCAGGACAGACCCTCCTCTGCGGCGGCGCTGGCTCCAGCGAGCCAGAGAGCCGCTTGTCACCCTGCTCCCGCACTCGCCGTGTCTCCCCGGAGCGCAGCCGGCACTCGCCCCGGGCGCAGGGAGCTGCCTGGCACAGACACCCGCTCTCCTGCGCCGCGCGAGCTTTCGCCGCCGTCCCCAAACAGGCTCGCTGCTCTGCAGCTGCCAGAACAATAGTAATAATACTAATAAACCCCCTTCGCGCTGAATGCTGTCGGCTGTTGGCAGGTCCTTCTCACGCAATTAGCATTTCTCGTCGAGCAGGGGGTTCACAGATTGCACATGCTGGTTGGTGTTTTGCAGAACAGACTGAAACCAATATGGCCCTGCCTGCACCATCGGCAGAAGTGGCTTCCCACCAAGAGCGGCCCGGCACGGCTTCCAGCAGCACGGCCGGAGGGACATTTTGCAGGACCAACTTTCACCTTTCTAGGGACAAAGACGGACTTGCAGGTGGCAGCAAAACTGCTGAGCAGATGAGAAGAGAAAGACTTCCTTTGCTTAGGGCCATGGGCTGATCCTCTCCTTCCTTAGGAAGAAAAGAAGCTCATATTGGTGGGATGCAGAGATGGGAAAGAGGGCTGCGACTTACTGAGAGCATGAGGTCAGGTCTCCACGCACGACTGTCCGGGTTTAAGGAGGGCAGAGCAGGTGTCTGCAAGTTACCACTGCTTACAATATTACTGCTCGTGTGTGTAACGGGGATAACTAATCCTGGGTGGACTCTGAGCCTACTGCAAATGCTGAATCCAGCAGGTAAACCATGCCAGTGCCTTGCTCGCCTTTGACCCCACAGCTGCAATGGGCTAGACACGTGCGTCCAGTTAATGCAGCTCAGCTGATGTGCAGTAACTCGTTAAACCAGAATCGCCCAAACTCACACTACATGCTCAAAGTGCAGCTCAAAATGGATGTAAACTTGCGTCTATCTGTGTAGGCTGAACCTGTAAATTCAGCAGTAGATGCTCCACCAGTAGCCCTGCTGCTAAACCAATACAAGCCCATCCAGACAGTAGCGTGCGCCATGATTAATTGCCTTGCTTTAAAATTCCTATTTATAGACAAGCGCTCCAAGCGCTGCGCAAGTGATAATGTGGTCTGAGAGTCTCCTCCTCTGGCAGATCAGCAAAGCTCAGCAGCTAATCCCATTAGCCTCAGGCTGTCCCTGGGGTTGCCGAGCAGCTTCGCTTCGCTTGCCCACACCGCAGCTCTCTGTCTTTTAACTCACCTCCCTGCACAGGCTGATGGGGGGGCCCAGAACAGCCTCCCGGAGCTCAGCCGGGGCCGGGGGGAGGCCGGGGCCGGCTGCGTGAGCCGGGTCTCCACAGGGCCAAGAGCTTTGGTGGCAGCGCAGCATCCCGGCGAGCGGGACCCAGGGCACATGCGAGCTTTCACCTCGCGTCACCCCGGAGCTGGCGTCCGCCCGTGTTTGATTTCCGGGGAGGTTCAAGCACCAGCCCATCCTTCCCTCTGCTGTGCTGCGAGTCGGTGCGGGGGAAATATGCTTGCAAAGACGCTGGAGCCCCGCTGGAGAAGCAGGTTTTGGTGAGCGGCTAGGCGTGCTCCTCGGGGAGCAGTGTGTTTGGGTAGCGATGTTCCACATCAAACAGGTTTCTACCCTACAAACATTTTTCTTTACCCTACGTTTTTCTTTAAAATGAAAAAAAAAGAAGAAGAAAGAAATCCATTCCACCCTCTGCTTTTATTTTCTCTCAAGCCCCAGATCTTATCAACAAAGCCGCCTTCCTTTCTGGCCAGCCTGTGGGACGCTGAGTGACAGCGCCGGGATGAAAAGCACAGGTCCCTTTGAATGCCAGCAGCCGAAACGTGCCACCGGCGCTCCCGAGCCGATTTATACAACACGCGTTTCTCCTTCGTCTTCCACCGTGCTGGAGCCCGCTCCGGCCAGCAGCGCCGGTGCCGGGGGCCGCGCTGGTGCCCGTCCCGCCGCGGAGCCGAGCGGAGGCGCCGGGCCGGGGGGGCGCAGAGCGTGTCCCGGGAACCCTCCGACCGTCGCGGCCAGGCTGCGTTTCCACCCCGTGGGTCTGCGGTGAATAAACACCCTGTGTTTGTGCCGTGTGGCTGCAGTGGGATGCGAACGTGTTCGGCGGGGAATAACCCCCCCGGCACGCGCGCAGGCTGGGAGCGGAGGGGGAGGGACGCGCTCACACACGCACAGAACAATCCCTGTTTGTCTCCTAGGACGGACCCCACCGCTGGGTTTCCTGGGGTCACGCAGCTGCACGAACATGTGGAAAAGAAATGCATCTCTCCAAAGCACTGGACATACATGTAATTCAATATATTGCTCCCATGTGCAAAAAATCCACCAAACTGGCCCCATTTCAAATCACAGGGAAGTATAGAGTATGCGGGATGGAGGTGAATCCACTACTAATTCAGTTTTTTAGTTTGTTTTAATTAGATTGGAGCTTGACCAAGGCGACAGAGCCGGCTCCGGGCGGCCCAGGGACCCTGGCAGGGCGGCGCGCGGAGACGCGGGTAGCAGCGGTGGGGCAGGAGCAGCTCGTCCCTGCCGGCATCGGCCCCGTTACGCCGAGCTGGCCCGTGCCCGCTGTTCAGCCACGGGTTCAGTGCTGCAACGCGCCTGGGGACGTGAACCCAGGTCTCTCGGGCACCAGGGTGGGAAGCAGCCTCTGCCCCGCGCGCCGGCAAGTCCCTCCGACGAGGAAAACCTGTTTGACTTCCAGTAACGACACGGCGAGGACGTGAACTGCAGTTACCTCATCTGAACGTTAAATGGATTTTTCCATTAAGAGAGGATTTTTTGTCTTGTTTTATTGAAAAGGAATTTGCAGTAATTAGCTCTTACGGGGGATTTCACTGTTCTCTCTGCTCCTCTAAAGCATAAAACACTTATTACAACACGTTGTTTAACGTGATATGCACTCCTGGAGATTTTTCTTTCCTTGCGTGACAATCAAACTCTGCCTTTGGACTTCAAGGCCCTAAATCTTCCCGCAGACCCGAGCCGTGCCCTGGTCCCCTCTGACTGGATCCGCATTTATCTCCCCCCTGCAGCCTTCTGCGCAGCTCGAAACCAGTGCGCTTGTAAAATGAGGCTTGGTTTTTTTTTTTCCCCCCTCTGCTTTGTCGAATTACTGCTAGTGGGAACTTTCCGTGTCGGCTTCCCTGTCGCCAGGAATGCGCCCGCCCAGTGCTGGGGCTGGGGCGGTTTCCCGCGCCTGCCCCCCCCTCCCGGCTCCTCGCCTTTGTTGCACTCGCCCGTATTTAGCTCGTTGGGCTTCGTCCCCTTCCTTAGAGAACGCGCCGGGAACGGAGCAATAAACCCGTGCCCGCCGGCTCCGCGGCCCCGGTCGCAGAGGGGAGGGGTGCAGCCTGCGTTTGGGGAGGAAGGGGGTGAAAGGGGCTGGAGGTAACAGCCCAGAAGGGGTCAGGGCTGGAAGGAGGTGACGCCGCCACCTCCGAGATCTGGGTCTAGAAGAGCAGCATGTTTGGAGGGCGGAAGCTGAGAGTTTGGCTGCATGACTTGTGGTCCCCAGGACCTCAGACCCCGTGGTCGCTGCCTCCCCCTTCTCAAGCCGGTTGGCATGAAAGGCAAGAGAACCAACCC
>PTFA01000160.1:784848-1059703 GCA_003342895.1 Casuarius casuarius | reverse complement strand
AAAAGATTTCCAGCACAGTTTAGTAACCCTTCTGCTTCCATCGGTCCCCTTCATCGCTGCAGCAACGCAATCCAGCAGCCCGGAGCAAGGGGGAAAACTGGTGAAAGAAAATAGAGGGACTTTTCACCACGGACGCGATCCCTCCATGCCCTCCCCTGAACTTGGCCCCGGCGGAGTGAGGGCCGAGGCGACGCGGCCCCGGCCCCGGCCCCACAGCGTGCAGGCGGCCAGGCTGGCCGGAATAACCCGGGTCGGGGCTGCTGAAATGACACAGCGCTGGGACAACCCTATTTTTAACTCTGTGTATGTTTCCATAACTCTTCTGGAGCTCTTCCATTTCTCTTAATTAATTGAAGAATAGGAGGCCCTGGAGAACGCGGGACACTCACGTGAGAGGGCTTTCTTCTCTCGCTCCGGCTCTGGTTGCAATTTGCCAGCCCTCAGCTTCTCACCCAACATTGCCTTTAGCTGGTACCGAAATCCTCTTCGCAAGGCAGAAGTTAGTTGTGCCGGCTGTGACTGCAGCCGCAGACATTAATCGTTTACAGTCCACAGCCGAGAAGACAGGAGGCACCGCTATGTCCCGGGAGCCTCGCCACCGAACCGCTGCCGGAGCGTGCCACGGGTCTGCTGGAGCCTGGCGACGCAGGGCGTCCATCGACACCCTTTCAGGGCACGAGTGGGGTAACCAGGTGCCCAGACCTCGGTGACGCTTTCACATCGTCACGGGCAGCTTCTCTGCATTGCCAGCGCTCATCCGGCAAGACCCAAACCTTCTCTCTCTCCCTCCTGGAGCCCCGGGGAACTTGTAACCAGCCGCCCATCCCACACCAACACCCCCGGCCAAAAGCCCTTAGGAGACCAGTCCTCCCGGAAACCTGCGTGTTGTCACAAGTCATCCTGTCCCTCCTGCTCCAGGTCTCCGTGATGTCAACAGTCTCATTTATTACACTGCACTGCCGGCAAAATTTCCCTGATATTCAGCCTACGTTTTCCTTTTCTCATTTCCATGCCTTTATATTACTCATTAGAGCCCCTTGGGCTAACCTAAACAATTCCCCTCCCTCCTTGGCATTTACGCTCTAAGGAGACTTGCAGATGGTTCTCATATCCACGGCCGCTATCAGCTGGCCACGCTAGATGTAGTTAAGTTGTTAATGCAGTTGGGCGTAGTATATGTTAGCTTCGTTTGAGTGCAAAGATGAAAAACACTGTGTGCTGCGAGCGCTTATTATTGTTGCTATTATGCAGCCCTTTTAATCTTGCCATATAAATCATGCCCTCCAGCTCCTTGATTATGTTCCTGGTTCTCCTCTGAACTCTCTCCAATCCATCAATATCGTTCCAGGAATGAGCACAATATCACAGGTGCAGGTGGGGGGAGCGTTTCAGAGCGTCTCTCATCCTCCTCAAACCCCAGCGCCATGCCTCCGGCGCGCAGCCCCGAAGCACGCGCGTGGGGTGGCGAGAGGGCCCGGCCGAGGGGCGAATCCGCGGCTGCAGCAAGGCACCCGGTCCCACGCGCCACGCCTGCAAAATGATAATGTTTCTAGAGCAATTTCAGACAATGCTTTGACGTTAACAGCTTCTCTGGTTGCACTGTCATTTCCCATTAGAGGCCTCGGTAACTAGCACTTCATGAAGCTTTGCGGAATAATTTGTATGTTTAATACACCTCGAAAGCCCATGTTGGGCTGCAATTAAGGCAGGGGGGAGGGAGAAGAAAGGAGAGGAAAAGTCTACCTCCCGCTGATTGCAAAGAACCTGCTGCTTTTTGCAGAGGGCTGTTTCAGTCGAGGATGCCAGGGAAGCTGGAATTAGAGGCAAAAGCATAATTTGTCATTTGCAAGTGTAAGCCAAAGACTGGGCTGGTGAGAAGAGAAATGAGAGACCTGGGAGCTCCTCACGGGAAATTACCATTTAAAGAACCGAGTTGTCCTGGCTTACTGTCAACTGCACAATAACTCCGGTGGCCGGGAGCCTGGGAGACGGGAGGGCAACGCGGGCAGGTGAGACAGGGAATAACCACCTGGATGGAAAGTCCTCAAAGGGCATTGCCGAAAAGATGCCGCAGCCTGTCCCTAAAACCAGCCCTGCTCTCAGCAGAGGGGATAGGAAATGCATTTTTCTTAGCACTGCTGGGCAGGTTGCCTGTGCTTCATTTTTTTTGCTTTTGTTATATACAAACATTAGAGAAAGGGGGGAAAAAAAAGAAAAAAGCCAACGGCAGAGCCCAGCCTCCTCCCCCTACTCCGGTTCTCGCAGATGCCGAATCTCAGATGTGCACACCAGCATTTATTAGCACACCCAGTCAGCAGGCGGAGGAGTGCCGGGAGATGCAATCACGGGGAACCCGCGCAACTCTTATTATTATCAGTTATTTCAATAAATGCAAATACTGCTTCACATGAGGAATTATGAACTGCTGTGAGTAGAGAAGTCTTGAGTGAATTATTCAGTGCAAATTATTCTCTTAGTTCTGCACCAGCCCAGATCTCCCTATGATCGAAGGGAATTTCCACTAATTTCGACTAGTCCAGGCCGGGAGGCTTGGCTCGAGCGCGGCGATGCTGAGACGGCTCTACACGGCGCCGCGGCCACAACCGCACCTCCTCCCTGCTTTCCTCCCCTCCGCTCTGAAGCCCCTCGGCTGCACCGTGAGCCCCCTTTGCACACCCACATTGCGAGTGGCCGTCGTCTGCAGACTCGCCGGGTGCCCGTGGTGCAGCAGCACGGACGAGACCAGGGATGGCCACCTTGGGTGACGCCAGGGTACCAGGCGGGAGGGATTACTGCAGGAATAAAATTAAACCCGCATTGCAAAACCGTGCAGGTGAAATATTTTTAAAGCCTCATCAACAGTAGTGGATTGTGGGAGCGAGGCATCCTCAAAAGCAGCCAGAAGCTTTCCCTTTATTCCTTAAGGGCTATTGGCATTTTACCGAGGTAAAGGTAATGCTGCCGTTATCTCCTCAACGTACCTGGCAGATGGTCACACATCAACCTGGGACTCGTCAACCGGAGACCACAGGCTCTTCCCTCCTTGCCAGGGTCCTGTGTCAGCAGTCCCGCCGGTTGCAAGGTGTCTGCTCACGGGTGGGCACCGCTCCAGGGGATCAAGGGAAGCACCTCGGGTTTCGGTGGAGGTTTCACCACGGAAAACAGCGATGGATGTTTTCACTTGCTCAGTTTCGTTATACCTCCATTATAGCTCAGCTCTTGTACCTGGCACCTGGGTGCAGCAAATGTCGTTTCCACGGTTCGTATTTTCTTTTGTTTTGCTGTGGACCAAAACCAAACAGACCACGTTCAGGGAGTGAGTGCCATCCCCCCGGACCGAGTCATGCCGAGAGAGCAGGTGAAGTTACATATAGTCCACTACGGCTGCTTGAGAAGCACAAAGCTCTCTTTTTCTGGGACCATATTTTATTGACATAAGAATGAATTGCCCTTCTTTGCCAAATTTCCAGCTTTGCAATCGAATTTCTGGGCTCTTCTGGAAGCTGAAAGGAGAGCTAAATATCTCAGGTCTCATCTGATCGCGGCTCCCCATTCACTGCCGGGGTCGCTCCCCGCAGCCTGTTCCCACGGCTGCGGAACGGCTCCTGCCATTTCTCGGTGGAGTCTTTCCTTCTCTAGCCCAGGAGTCTTCACCAGATCTTTTCTAGATGATTTTTTCTTCCTTTGCTCTACTTATGTCTGTTCCTCCTAGTTAATCTCCCAGGCCTGCCCCACACAAATCCCCCGAGCTGTGATTTATACCCTTCATATTCTTGTAGATAGTTATCGCATCTTGCCATAGTTGTCGGTTAGCCCAGCTAGGCAGATTTAGCTCTTTTAATCTCTCTTCATAAGTCAGTCCCTTCAGCCGTTTAATCATTTTTGTTGTTTTCCTCCAAATTCCCAATGAGATGGTTTGTCTTGCAAGTGCCTGATGCATAGTCGTATATTTACCAAAACTTTAGCAGCTTAACATAAAAATAATACTGCATAGAGCAGGTTGTTTACTTGCCTGTAACCCAAAGAATCGTTAAGCTCCCGATGAAATGCCGAGCGGCAACGCACTCCACTGCTGTAGGTCAAAGTGCCTCGCCAGCTTCCCGGCGAAGGCTCAGCTGCCAGCATGCGGAAGCAGGGTACAGTTCAGGAAAGTAAAATAGCACTTAGGAAACTGGACCTACTCGGTCCTCGCAGACCAAGATCTGCCTAGCAAACAGCAGTTCGTGGCTACAAGACCTCAGCCACTGTGAACGTCCTTGAAGACATCTCAACAGCGTGTCCGGGGCTGGTGGAGCCGTCAGCACCAAACGCTGCTCCCCACCGCCCCCAAGATGGGGCACCCGGGGCGGGCAGCAAGGAGGTGCCCTGCGGTCCCGGCATGTGCTTGTGCAGGCGGGATGGCAGCATCCAACCCAGTAAAGACCAGGATCCCAAATAACGCTGCTGTCTCTGAACCCGAGCCCCGCGCCCAGCGTGACCGGGTTTAGTCGGTGCACTCACTTCCAGGACACCTTGGGAGAGGGTGCCATGGGTGAATTGCTTTCTAATTGCTTTCCTGGCCCAGTGTTCCTGTGCTTCTTTTAGAAGTGGGAGGTCTGTGGATAGAGTTTGAAGGCTGGGGAAAGCCACCTGGCTGAGGGGCCCATCTGATGGGAGAAGGGCATATGGAAAGAGTTCAGGCAGGCTTTGATCCTGATGGAGCCATTTGGAGGAGGACAGACCGGTGGTGGGAGTAGCAAGAGGGGGAGGGAGCAAGGACTGGCTCTGTCCTTGCTCCAGTTCCTCAGAAAACATTTAAAACTTCATCATCAAAATATTCCTTCTGCCCCCGAATTCCCCAGTTAGCAAACATGTTAGTACTTGAATTTACAACCAAGGAGTCCATGGGAAATGGGCTGAGAGCACACGCACCTGCTCTTTCTGCAAAGTCTTTGCCATTTTTTCCAGGGCTCCAAAGCCCGATGGGAAAGGTGCAGATCCTAAGCAAAGGTCCCAGCTACCCAGCCTGAATCACTAAAAGGGTTTAACACTGTCCCAGGGCACTGGCGTAATGGAGCTTTAATGCACAAGCCTGGAGGGAAGAAAGAGTGAGAAGAGATGTCCAGATCCTGGAGTTTCCCCTAACAGAGTCTGTTAATCTCAGAGACAGAAGACTTCGGTCAGCTGCCCCGGTTCCCCAGCCGGAGCATCCCGGGCAGAGGAGCTGCCGAGGCTCGGACGCTTGCTCAGAGCGGGGAGTCTCTCCAACTCCAGCTCTAAAACACCAGGTCTGCAGGACCTGGAAGACAGGAACTGTCGTAAACCAAGAGCCCTGTAAAAAATAAGGCCGAAAGCAAGAGATGAAGTGTGGGTGTGTGGAGGGAGCTCTGGGAGAAGGCGAGCGAGGGAGTGCGGCGTGGGGGGAGAGGGTCCGGCGCACGGGGAGGAAGTGCTTTCGCAGTTTTATGGGTCACTGTGGCAACCTGCGGGGTGATGAAAGCAGATCTCGGAGCCCGAGAGCGGGACGAGCAAGAAACCAAAGCTCCCTCTTAACTCCGCTAACACTGCAGCTCCTCGAGGTCAGGGGGGAGAAGATGCAGGGAGAATAACAGGCCTTTGCTCCTGCTCCTGGAAGTATTTACGAGGTTTGTAGGTTTAAGGGCCTGTGCTGGGCTGTTAAGCATCCCGCGCGGGGCCGGCCCTGGGGGTCTCCCTGCTCCCCCCATGGACCTGCAAGGTGATTAGTCCCCAAGGCATTCCCGCATTTCGATCCGCGAGGCCTCCCGGGACACACGGAGCACTCGGCAGCGCTGCGGAGGCGAGCGGAGCTTCTCCTCGTCCCTGCTGGGCGGCTGCTCCCGCAGACCGCGGTCCAGGTTTCAGCGGCCGGCAGAGCTTTCATTTTTCAGCAATATCCCCCTCCCTTTTCCTTCCCTGCTCCCTGATATTTATTATTTCCCCTTATAATGCCTTTTTCGTTATGAGATAAAAAACCTCTCCTACTCCCCCTAATTGGGAACAACAGCTACCCCGGCTGCTCGCCTCGGCTGCAGCCCGGGGACGGCGAGGCCTCGCTTTTGAGAAGCTCCTGTTACAGCCAGCGCTCCCGCTTCCCCGGAAAGCGAGCGGCTGCTTTCATGCCTCCCCGGATAGGCGGTGGGGATCGGAGCGGGTGTTTGAGCAGAGACAGGCTGCTTAACGCCGGGGCAGATACCCCGTCTGCCCGGGGAACCGGCGTGCGGATGCGAAGCATCACCAAGTCCCATCAACGACAGGAGCCGTGGGATCTCCACTCTTCACTCAAACTCACCACGAATTTTGAAAGGCAAATTATAGGCAAAGGAGGGGGGGAGGAAAAAAACTCCTAATCTAGAAAAGTCTACAGAAAAGCTCCAAGTGATGGGTAATCTCCTGTTTTTCTGAGAGGCCAGAGCATGTTAGGAAGAAAGCACGTCTGGGGGAAGGTATGCCCACATGTAATCCCATAAACCACGTACCGTATCCCTTCAGATCTCCTCATTAGCATTCACACCTCCAGACCGCTACAAAGGTCACTGGTGTCATTTAACAGGGTGGGCGACAGAGCTCCGGGGAGGAGGAATGTTCATCCTGCAGCTGTGAACGCTGGCTAGATCTTCTGGGCCCCAATTTGCCCTCTGGACCAGGCTGCAAGCACTAGGATCAGGAATAGTGATTTAATATTATCCCTCCTCAGCAAAGACGCAATGGCAAAAAAGCCCTTGATGCATGATTAAGAGCAGGCCCCAGCACTTCGTACGCTGGGCTGCCGTGACTGCATTTTCCAGCTCTGGTCTCCTGCTCTTGGAGCCACGTTAGACTGGAGCAGACGGCCCAGAGCAGATTACCAGCAAACCTCTGCGCTGATTTTTTCATTTTAGCTGCCGAGTCCTAAGCTTGAGTCTCTCCCTTCCAAAAAGCAGTTCAAAGGTATTGCTTTCCTGAGGGTAGGAGAGAGCAGCCAAAGCAAAAGCCTGAAATATTGGATGGATCTGACTCAAGACTGAATAGTTTCATAACAGACGCAACCACTCCTGCCGTAAAACCCTACCACCACCTCAGCAATGGGCTGCGTTGGCCATGCAGATGCCCCCTCCGATTCTCCCAGGACCCCAGCGTGGTGCTCACAGCCGGGAAGGCTGTGGATCGGCCACCCTTTCTGCCTGCGGAAGAAATCCTGTCCTCTAACGGCCGTTTCCTTCCTCTCTAGAGACCTCCAGGCTGGGGTGCTGCAGACAACGGGGGGGACACTGTAGATGAGGAAGGACCCTTCCCTCAGCTGATGGGCCTGCAGCCAGCATCGGTGTCCTGCTTCCTCCTGCCACAGCGTGCGGACCTACCTCGTGAGACGGTCAGCAATCAGCCTCCCCAGTGCTGGCCTGGTGCTGCTGGGATCAGGCCGAGCGCACAGCAGCCAGGCAGGGCTGGCCGGGCAGGGGAGCCCCAGCTTGGGGCCTTCAGGGCGGGGCTGGCCTGGGAACAAAAGTCCAGGTAACCTTGTGGGGTCCCAACGGCCAAGGCCAAGCTGCATCCAAGCCAGGAGGCTGGTACCAGCAGCAACAGGGCCCATCACCTGCCCTCCCTCCCCAGGGCAGGCATCAATGCGCGGTGATGCTCACCTCCACACCCAGAGCACAGCAGCACACGCACTCCGATTTTGGGATCTCTGACCTGACCGTACAGGGTTAAGTTGCACCCTTTGGAGCCAGGGCTTCCTGACAGAGGAGCTAAACCAATCCAGTCCCAGAGCAATGGTTGCCCCATCCCGCTATTCCCTTTCCCAAAGCTGACAGCCTCCATCAAACAAACCTTCCGGCCCCCTTGGGAATCCAGCGGCCAGACTCGGAAAACCCAGCGAAGGCAGCCCCGGGGAGCTGGGAAGCCTCCGTAGCTCCATGGTCTGTTCCTTCTCCATCCTCATCCTAGCACGCACATGGGACAGCCCCCACTCCCCCCAAGTCCTCCATTGCATGGAAACACTATCTCTGCAAACACTTGCTCCCTTTATATCTTTCTCCTTTTTTTATTGGGAGGCCTTGGAGGAGAGGAAAGCAGGGAGGGCTGGCACTTTCTCCCCCTCCCCTTGTCTCTCTAAAATCAAGGGATGCAGCTGGTGAGGTAGCGGTTTCTCTAGCAGTGTGGATGGGGTGAGAAAGTCATTACCTGTCTTGGGTTTCACCGTGGGAATGGCTGCACCTTTCACTAGGAAACGCTCGTGTCTGAGGGGACTTCAGTGGGGGAAGAAAGGGAGGGAAGAGGAAGAGGTGGCAGCACAAGGGGGAAAAAAGTCTATAAACAAAAAAAAGAAAGGAAAAGTTTTCTTTTTTTGCATCTAGACATGTAGAGTCTGAAATAAATTACCTGTCTCCAAAAGCAGTGCATTAGGAGGAATAATCGATTGAACATGCCACAAACTCTTATTTTATGGCTCTGTGAGCCTGACTGGTGCTGGAGAAGTGGAGGAAGAGAGAAGCTGTTCACACACAGTAGAAAGGATACTTCAGGGGGATGATTTTTTCTTTTTTCTTTTTCTTCTTTTTCCCTTTCTCTTCTCTCTTTTTCTTTTTTTTAACCTGCCTTTGGGGACTTTCCCTTTGTTCTGTGGTGGGGGGAGAGAACTGCATTGTGTTTCTCACGTTCCAAACAAAAAGAAATGACATCAGCCCAATGTACGTAAGCATCCCTTCACTTCTGCACTCCTTACCCCCTCCCTTCTCGGAGCTGTTTAGTAATTTAGAGTTTAATGGGGGATTCCCCCCCCCCCCCCATTTTAAGTGATCATGGAAGACGGAAGCGTGGGCTGGTGATGGCAGAGATGACCCCAAGGACCGCAGCGCCCATGCAGGCTCCCCGCTCGCTCATGGAGGTCCATCCTGTGCACACCCCGTCCCTGCTGTCCCTGCTTTCGGGCCACCCCCGGCACAGCCACCCGGGAGCGGGGACGGGACTGAGGGTTCCTGCTCCCCCAGGGCAGCATCCCGGGGACCAGAGCTGGAGGAGAGCACCCTCGAGCCTCGGCAGGACAGCCCCATCGCCCTGCGGGCTGTTTCACAAGCTCGTGCTCGCGTCCCCAGAAACCTCCCCATACTGACACACGTTTCGGTCTCCTGCCAAGAAACAGCACGGCCACCGAAGCAGGACGGAGCTTCGGTCGCAGCTAAACACATAGGTGCTGCGGTGCTCGGCCCCAGGGGGTTGCACATCGCCCCTGGAGACTTCCCTGGCAAGAAGGCAACGAAACAGAGTCCCGGGATGGCTCAGGGGTCTGGACTGAGCATCCCTCATGCCCCCACCGCCAGCACCGGGGGGAAAGGGCTGCCGAGCTGCCACTGGCCTGGCTGCAGCGAGGACCCTCCCGGCCTCGGCGCCCCAGCTGAGGGTCCTTGCGCGCTGGGCAGCACAGCCTGGCCGGCTGCAGGCAGTCCTGCTCGGCAGAGGAGTCCCAGGTTCTCAGGGACCACGTGAAAACCCAGAGACCCTGGGGGGCTGGCGGAGGCCTCACCCGGCTCCCCGCAAGCTGCACGGGAACCTCCCCGTCTCAGTGACGTGCAGTGAGGAGCAGCGGGCAGCTGGGAGCATCCTGGCTCCCGCAGAGCCAGGAGCAGCGGCGCACGTGTCTCTTGGCACATCGGCTCCAGCTTGCCTTGCCTCTTGCCCAACGTACTCCCGCAAGCATCGCTGCCAGCGGCTGGGCTTTGCGAGCCTGGTGTCTCCTCCAGGAAGCTTGGCCAAACTGTACTATCACGGGAGCTACCTGCCCACAGGAGGAAGAGGAGGCAGCTCATCCCTTCCTGCCTCCTCACCCCACCTCTCCTCCCCGCGCACACCTTGGAGCCTCCGGCGAGGAGGCCAGGCCGGCCCCGGCTGCTCTCCCCTCCCCAGCCCCTTTCCCACCCAGCTCGGCTCGGCAGCATCCCGCGACACCCCCGACAGCCCGGCCCAACATCCGCACGGAGAGGGAGCGTTGCTGCCCCAGCAGGTCTCTGCACCCACAGAGCGGGAGCCCAGCAGCGGCGGCACGCAGACGGAGACGGAGACGTGCCAGAAGAGAGGGGAAGAAACTAAAAGATCATTTCCAGACCCAAATATAAATACACGAAAAAAGGAGCAACAACAGCAGCAGCAATCAAGGAGACTCGAGGATTTCTGACAAGTTTCCAGCCTAATAGTGATATTCACCAGGAGGGTCATTAACTCCTCAACTGGGAGGAGACATTTAGCTTTTTCGGAAGCCTCTGGGTTGTTTCCTGTGGTTTTACTGCTTCCCCGATGCTCCATTAGAGCACCCCAATGGGCCCGGTTTACAACTGCCTCGGCCCCGGGGAGGCAGAAGCTGCCGCGGGCCGTTGCTAGCACTTCTCTGGGCTCTCTCGTCCCAAATTAGGTTAAACGATATCACCCTCGCTCTTGAGGGGGTGGAAATGAAACAGAAGTGCCCGAGTAAATGAGGCTTTCCGAGGGAGCCCCAGCAGCCGTGCTGCCGAGGGCTGACGTTGCTCCACGCCGATGCTGCAGCCCTGTGCACGTAAACCGCAGTCTCCGTTTCTCGTTGAGCACCAAGGGAACAAATAGCCCTTTTCCTCTGGTACGCAAATGGCGCAAGCAGATATCTAGACTTTATTTTCCATTTCCCCCTGATTTCAAAGTCACCTACCAAGGCTAAGGAGTGGGATCTTGGAAAAGCGATGGCAGTTCCCCAGCTAGCGGGGATTTGGGAGAACTCACAGCTGCAGTTAAGTGCTAAAAACAACTGCTAACAGCGAGGGCTCAGTAAAGGGGCTCCTAGCCACCGGGAGAAGCAGGTTTGCAGCAAGCTGACCGTGACTTTCTGTAGCAAACAGCAAAGCGCACTAAGCAAGTCCTGCCTGAAGTTCTTCCCTGGTCTTTGTCAAATCATAAATTTGCCTACCGCTTACTCAGCCCAAAGGCTGCGAAGCTGCCAGTATCCGGGGGAACCTGAATGTCAGGCAGCTTCTAGTTACTCATCTAACCATGGAGTCAGGGACGCAATTTTGCCCAGTCTGGAAGGTCACTCCTGCCGTCTCTGCAGCAGCCGGGGAGCCAGGAGGGCTTGGCGTCCCCCAGAAGGGGCCACAACCAGGTGACTAGCTAATCCTTTGCAATGCACTGTGTATTTGTTAAAACTCACTAGAAGAGCACGGAATTGGTTTTGGGGCCCAAAACCAAGGTCACAGACAAACGGAGCAGTGCACGGAGCACAGTCAGCTATGCCAGCTGCAGGTCGGTTAGCCGCACTCAGAAGATCCCACGCATTACCCAAAAGTGGCCCACAGAAGAAATCATTAACCTTAAGGATTCAGCTGACTGAAGTCCCCTCCCCCAGACCTGCTTCTCAGTCCCCTGTTTATGTTATCCGTAATTAAAGTTGCACTAAGAAAATAAATCTTGTTCCCCACTAATATGACAGAGGAGCAGGTTAAATTATGGCTCAGTTTATCAAATGATTGCCCAATGCAGCTACCTTCTTTAATAACTTATGATAAAACATGTCATAAAATGATTTGGGAATTAATACCTACTGGATGATGCTGTGACAAACTGCTATAATATGTTTTGCTACAGAAAGATGTGACTTCTTGTTTTATTTAAGGAATCTGGAAGTGGATTTAGTATTCATGTAAATAAGGGAGTGATTGACAGGCAGAGGCTTAAGAGAGCGTAAAGATGGAAGACCTGAATTGCCCTCAGCTTTGCCAGCGTTACCTTTAGTTACTCTTGACTCACAGTCCCACATTTTTCCTCCGATGCCTACAGGATCATTTCTGTCTTGTTCCACCCCTTCCTCCCACTTTCCCCTTGACTCCACACCTACCTCTGATAACCTCCAAGGCAGCAGCATCTGAGTCAGGTCTGTCTTCACCTGCTGTAAGCGGTTTGCAGACCTGGGACAGCAGAGAGCTCTGCTAAAGGTCCGAGGTTACCGTGTGCCCAGCTCCCCGCACCCCACCTGGACCAGCGCTGCACCTTGCTCCTCGGCCCTGCTGCAGCCGTTGCGGTCGAGCTGCAGCGCAGGGGTGCACGAGACGGGGCTGCAGCACTGAGGAGGGGAAGGAAGAAGCCTGACATTCCCTATTCATGTATCTGTAATATATCTGTTCCCCTAAGGCAGTTTACAAGCAGGGCCCATGCTGTGTCCTGATCCGGGACTCCCCCGTGTCTGTCTTGGGGAGGAGCAGGTGGGCAGAAGCCTCCTTGCACCAAGTCAGCTGCAACAGGGGGTCGCTGGGGGCTGGGGGTGCTGCCACCCTGCGCACTTCTGTGGGACCCTTCTCCCCGGTTCAAGCTGGACAGACTCTGTGCTTCGGAGCCAGCTACTTGCACTTGAAGTCAAGTCAACAAATGCAGGTAGACACCATGGTTTCTATCTCATCCTCGCTTGGAACTATTTACGAGTGGTTTTCGAAATCTTACAAAATGTAACACTCAGGAACCATCAAAGATGCCAAATGGAACTCAGAAGTGAGGAACAAATAAAAAAAAATAAAAAAAGAAGGAAAAACATTCTGTAAAAATAACACTCTGTTACACAGGTCACATTTGATTATCTCCTCAGAAAATTGAGTTCTCAGCAGGAGATGTAAATTTTTCACAGTGCAAATCTGCTGTCAGACACTGCAGGGATTTCCCCTGAGGAGTCTTAATCGCAAGCCCACTCCTACTCCTTGCTAAACCCATCAAGAGCATCCTAAGACTATGCAAAGGAGCTTACAGCCGCTCCGCTCCCTCGCAAACGCGCAACGTCAGCACGGCCGGGAAAGGCACCGCCTGAGCGAGGGAGACGAAGACCTGCATGGACGGTGGCACGGTGCCCGTGCAGCCCACGCGTGGAGTGGGGGAAAGCGGAAAGGTCTCCTGAGCCAGAGAAGTCACAGCACGTGCCCAGGCAGGGGAGGGACACAGGATACATAGGGGAAGACCGAGAATTTCCATCCAGTTGGAAGAGCTCCGTAAGTCACATTCAGCTTCTCACGTAGATGTCACAACCACGTGTTTCATCAGTCGTGACCTGCAAACCGTGTTCACTTTCTCAAAAAACAGAAAAAGAGCGATGAGATGCCTGAATTGCAACTGCATCTGTCTTACTAACCAAGTAACCAGCATCCCTGTTCTGCATCTACCGACATACTGCACCCCTGAAACACACCTCTAACCTCCCTTCTCGGGTCACTACGGAGACTCCCGAAAGAGCACCGATCCCTGGGCTGCTACTCTCTCTGGCTTTGCAGTAGCTATCACTGACACTAGAAACATGAAGAAAAGCAATGTCACAGACAATGGGTTTTTTCCCCCAGAAATCAGCCTCTCCCTCTTTGAGGCATCGTGCACAAAGTCTCCTCTATAAGTCCTGCGTTTGGGCCTTGGAAGAAGCCAGAACGCATATTTTTGGGGCCAGGAAACTTGCTCAAGAACATCTCGGTGCTGAAGCTGAGGAAACAGCATTGCACAACAGCAGCTCTCAGCAGGACAGCAGTGGCTGCCAGTAGCACCCCTATAAAGTTGCAAAGCAGTTTTTATAATAAGCCCCTGTTTTCCCACTCTCATAAATGTCCAAAGCATTTGCATTTTAGATTGAAATTCCCCATGTTTAATCTCTGCCTAAAGGGGAATGTCTGAGGGAAAAAACTGAGCAAGTTTCCTTCATCCATTTGCAATTTATCAGCAAAAAAAAGGGGGGGAGGAAAACCAACTCTTTTTCTAAAGTAAGAATAGTCTTAACCACACTTTTATAAAAAGAATCATGGCTAAAGCAGAACAGCAAGAGCTTGTAACTTGAATCCTGGATGGAACCACAAGCTTTACAAGGTTGGGGTGGGGGGGACACACTTTAAAAATAAATAAATAAAAAGCCACACATTGTAAACTAAATTAGATAAATACCACAGAACAAATATTGCATGTACTTGAGTTCTCAAGCAATTAGCTTAGACCCTGCCCAGTGTCCTGTTTTGTCTTTGTTACCCATGAAAATTCTAGTAATTGTGCTTACTGCCAAGAATTTTAACAGAAACAGCTAGATTTAAGTAAATATTGCAGAATATCCATAGGAAACACATTTCAAGTTGATAAGCACAAATATAAGCACTACTGACCTCACTCAACAAGTTGCACTCATCCACAGATGACAGAGAAACATGCAGTGCAACTTACTTGCCCAGTAAATCTGCTCAAGTTTTAACTGCCAAATACTTGAGGTAAATTGCTTACAAATGGTCCCTAAAAGGATAAAAGGTCTTTGCTACAATCACTCAGTAAAAAATTTTTAACAATTACTTTAATTAAAATCACACTCTGCAGACAACTCATGGATGAGAAAAAAAACCCCAGAAGCATATACTTGCTGAATGAATCAAATGAGTTATTTACCCCAAGCTGGCTGTCCAGCTCGAGCAGTTGTTTCTGGACATGCTCAGCAAGCACCAGTCATGCCTGGGGCTCTTGCTTTGCTTCTCATACCCTAAATCAGGAGATTGCATCCACCTGCCCTGCATGAGGACTGATTTCTCCTGCCATTCCTGATGATGCTGGTTGTTGCTTTTCTCTTCCGATTTGTGTGAAACAGAAAAGAGAGACCTTGACCTTGCATTCCTGCCACCCAGCGATGGGCACCCAGCAGAGCTTGCTGCGTCAGGGTGGTTACAGCCCAATCTTCACTGCCTGTAAACTGTCCCCACCTCCCGACAGGCCCCATGGTGGGGACCCCCCGTGGCCCATCAGATAAACAAGGTCACTGTGATGCTCAGGGCTGCAGCGGGGACTGGGGAAGGGCAGGTCACCATGCACTGCTGCTGAAGGAGCTGGGGAGAAAACACAACGCTGAGAGCTAAAGGGGGTACAAGAATTGCCAGTATGTTGGCAGGGGAGCAGGAGGCCAGGGCAGAAGAAGAAGCAAAAGGCAGATGGGGAAAAAAAGGTGACAACGATGGCAGAAGAAGCCCATGAGCAACCCCGTTGCTCCCCAGACCTACATCTGTGGTCGGGAGCCTCCAAAGAGGCTCTCTCTGGTGGCAGTGTAGCCTCCGGGCACATTCAGGAGGAGCTGTGTTCTGGAGTGACCTGGCACCACTCGCAAGAGTATCTGGACACTGGAAATAGAGAGGGTCAGGCATAAGTTGGCTTTTAATGCAACCATCTCAGTTAAAGTGTTAATGGGATGGCAGGACTGGAGAGGGCAGGCTGGCCACTTGGGCTCTCTTGCCAGCAGTCAACACAAAAAAAAGTCACGTTGAAAGAGCAACACAAATGATTGAGGAACTGGAGGGATTGATTAATAGCACAGGATTAAAAGAGCTAAATAGGTATAACTTGGCCAACCTTTAGCCAAGGGTAGATATGATAATTGACTGCAAAGCGTATGAGGGTAGTAAAGGAGGGAGAGGAACTGGTGGCCCGGAGGAATATGACTAGGAGTAATAGGATAAAATCAAGTAAAAGAAAATACAGGCTGAGTAACAAGAAACATTTCCTAACAGTGAAATCTAGTAGATGATGGAATGGTCCCCCAGGAGGAATGGGGGAACTCCTCTGCTCTCTCTATTTAAGGTAGACTGAAGGATATACTGCAGGGTCGATCTGAAGACACGGCTGGTAGCCGGGGCCTAATTGCTTGCTCTCTTGAAGGCTGCTTGCGTGACCTTGGCGAAGTCAGGCAACAGAGCTTCACAGAGGCAGGGTGTCCAGGTACTGCTAGCAGGTGGGCAAGCGCCTTTGAGAGCCGGCAGCTAGTCCCCAGGTGGCTCAGGTCCCGGTCGGAGATGTCGCAGGGCCCTCGGATGTTCCAGTAACAGAGCCCGGCTGCAAAGCTGCGTGTCAATGGGGCAACTCTGCCCAAGCCTCCTGGGGAAGAACATAGTCCTGCGTGTGTCTGGGGACGTTTTCCAGACCGGGAGGGTGGAAGCAGGGCTGACGTGAGGCCTCTTCTTTCTGCAGGGAGATCCTTACAGCTGGATAACTGCCCCACGGCCGCTGGAAGGACTGGTGGACGACCAGCACCCCACGGAGCCAGTCAGCCTGATGGAGGGGAACAGGAGTGGGTCCAGCTGGTCCTGCCAGGGATGAAGGGAAGGGAGAAGCTTCTACCAGGCTGACACATACCTTTCTCAGCGGATTAAATAGAGAATGTAGGATGCAGTCATGGAGTTAGAACTATTTGCTACGTTAGAAATGAGGAAGAAAATCAGGAACATTTTTTACAACTTCGTTTGCCAAAAACTTCATTTGCCAAAAAATTCTCCCCTCTGTCTTTCGTCCGGGGAGAGTTTTGAATTTCCATGTATGCGTTTCCTTTCTGCATTCCAGGCTCCTCTCTCCGGTGCGTGCCTCGAGGCTCGTTGCCTGGACGCTCTCGCAGCCAGCCTGACACACGCAGTGTCTTCCCGCGGGACGTGTGGACCTGTCCCCTGCCCCGTGCCACCGCTCCCGGCAGCACGCTGCCTGCCTCCGGCTTTGCTCCTGGCCAGCACGAGGGGAAACATCCCTCCCGTCCCCTCCTTGGCCCTGGCGATGAGGCAGGGCTGGGTGAGGGCTCGGTTTCCCTCCCCGGACGGGCTCGTGCCCCCAGGGCTGGCAGGGGCAGAGCCAGCTGTGTGCAGGGTTTCGGGTCCCGGGAAGCAGCCCCGGGCTGCTGGGATGTGTCTGTGGAGGGGGGAAAGGAAGGAAAGGAGCTCTGGAGGGGAGTGAGTTGGGCAATAAATTCCCCACTGACGTAGCGGGGTGGGCACTGGGTCCTGGTGGGGGTCCGAAGAGGCGAATTCCTCCGAGGGGAGGTGCTGGCCCCTCCGTGAAGTCACATCAGATGGAGAGCAAGGGGGAAAGGGAGGAACCCCAGGCACAGCCCCCAAAACCCTCTGAAACCCCATTTCCCCACCGTCTGCCTCCCTGCTGCCAGCCGGGGAGCTCCCCCTCAAACGCCAGGGACGCCTCGCCCGCCCGCCCGCCCGGCCGGCACCTCCACGGGGCGATTTGCTCCTGCCGAGGACGAGGGCAGAACGAGTTACTTCATCCCTGAGCCTCAGGGCAGCAGGAGCCCAGCCTCGCCTGCAGCGCTGAGTCCTTGCGAGGGTGGGCGAGACGGCCAGGGCACAGCTCCTTCAACCAGCTCATTTCACAGGAGGACATTTGAGCCCTGCCTAAGACCGTTTAAAACCCGATATGATCCCATAAACGCTGCCTACCTTAACTCACATTAAACTGAATTGGCTGAAACTGTGTTGTAACCGAGCTGTAAGTCAGTTCGTCTAACTCCCTCCCCGTCTCTTCTAAATGGGGGCTTAGGGGAAAAAGAGCCATCAAGGAGCTAAAACTAGTAATAATGGTGTTATGTTGCAGGAGAGAAAATTAAAGTAAAACATTAGGGAAACCTTTATAACTCTAACTAGAGTTCAGCTGATGGAACAAGCTGCTCAGGGAGGTTGTTGAATTGCTTTCCCTGGAGATATTCAAGGATAAGGCTAAATACACATCTGACAAGGATGGTTTACCGGCCTGATGCAGAGGATAAAATGGAGCAGGTGACTTGGTAGAGGCTCCTTCTGGCTGTAATAACTCTTGTGCTCTGTGCAATCAATGTAGGGCCTCTCTGCGCTAGAACATAATAAAATATACGCTCATTTTTCACAGCCTCTTGCATGGAAATGCATTCTCAGGGCACTTCCCAGCGTTAAGCAACACAGAAACAAGCATCAAGCAACCCAAATACTCAGTGGCCAGTGCTCAGGAATTTGAAAGGACTACAGGAAATGTAACTGCTCCGAACAAAAAAATCCATAGTAAAATGCATCTAGGGAAATTGTTGGATGATGGGAATGCCTCCAGGAGGACTTTAAACCTTTCTGTCCAGAAGGCTGCACTGCTGGGACAGCGGAAGCAGAACCAGCAACCCAGCATTTTGAATAGCTAAAGATTTTCTCATGAAAGCACTTCAACAAATATATAGTCCATCTGCCTTCCTGTCTCTCTGTTTATAAGCTGCAAATACGCCGTGCAGACGGAGGGCTGCTGGAGCCAGGGCTGCAGTGGTCTCCGCTCCTCCAGCCAAAGCCGCAGGTCGTCCCTCCTCCAAGCAGCTTCAAAGGCCACCTGCTTCTTGCGGCCGTGAGAGCCACTTTCTGGACAGAGCTGCTCCAGCCACCCCGTCCATCTGCTCAAGAAACCCTCCTCCCATCTGAGCTGGCCACCTTGGTGGGCTCAGAAGGAGAACAGGGATGCTGATTTCTCCATGAAACACCAGCTGACGCACCTGGGGGCCTGCCGTGCTGAACGAGGGCCTGTTGCACTGCGAGGAGATATCGCCTGTCAACACCAAAAATAAGTCCTTAAGCTAAAGAGGGAAGGGAAAGAAGGAAGGAGGAGAAGGAGAATGGGATGCTTCAGAGAACCTCAGTGACACGTCCTGAGTGTGGGTGGAAATGTTCCCAGCTGCACCGGGGTAGATGGCCACATGCACCAGGAGGGGGCCCTAGCTCTCTTCCTCAGGAGGAAATCTTGGGTTTCCAGCAAAGAGGATCGTCTACAGAGAAGGTGGGGGCCAGAGGTGGAGGGTGATGGGAAGAGACTGGAACCAGCAGATAATCTTTCAATCAGCCCTAGCTAATTTGTAAAGCATTGCTAAAATGTCGACTGTACATATGTTAGTGTTAAGTCAAGTGGAAGGTATGCTCAAAATGTGATAAAGAAGTGGCTCAAGGAAAGGGGAGGAGCATGGAAGATAACGAGAAGGACCCAGGGCCCTTGCCGTGCCATGACTGTAAGTGCCTGCTGACAGCGTGATGGGGATTTTGCTCAGGGATGCAGTTGGGATGCCCCACGGTCCCATCTGGCTCTCATTCCTCTGCTGTTCCCAGCATGGGCAGAGCCGGGAGGGATCGCTGGATGTTGTTCTTTGCCTCACTCCTCCTGGAGCAGCGGAGTGGCACAGGGGACAGCCCAAATGTGAGTGAAGCACAGCACAAGTGGCCACGTGAATAGGAGCATGGCTGAACTGTTATCTTCCACATTGCTTTGGGGATATTTCCTCCCCTATGAACTTTCTGGTCAATGAGACCCCCGGCGTAGCTAGACAAATCGGTGACTGGAGCCAAGGCGCTCTATGTGCGTTCCCTTCGCCATGGAGCTGCAGGAATCCCTGGTTTGGATTTATCCCAATGCAGCGGCTTTGAAATGCTGGGAGAGAGAAAGGGAGAGCGAGTTAAGGATTTGCCGGGCCAGCAGATCTCTCCCAGGACTTCAAAGCCTCTTGGATTCTTCCCAACACAAAATAAGATTTTTTTTTTTCAGTTTTCCAGCAGGACAGGGGGAGAAACCTCCTTGCCAATCTCTGCTGAGCCCCTTTTCAGAGCCAGGGAGCTGGGTAGCTGTTTGCTGCTCTTTCCCTGCATCTCAGAAAGGGAGAGTGCATGGTCTCTTTCTTCCTCAGCTGAAAGCAGACACAGAAGATTGAATGCCAGAAAGATTGGCAGCAGGAAACTGGATTTCTTCTTCGTTCCAGCAATTTGATATATACACGTGCAGTCTGACTTCGATTTCGGTAGCGCCGAGATCCAGGGGTGGGTGTGCAGCCCAGCTTCCAGCTGCTACGGAGGCAGGAGAGCGCTTGTGTTTAATGGCTGTCATATTAGCAGTTGCTATTTAATATTTGATGTTTAGTCTGCTTTGTCTGCTTCTCCCTTTAGAATCGGGTCTATTCCAAACAAACAGAGCCAAAACAGACTTAAAAAGGAATCAGGTTCAAAGATAGACATAAATTGATTTCAGACTGGCCAAGCAGCCGACGTTCCTTCCTACCAAAAAGGGGGTTCAGCTTCTGCCGGGGGTCTCCTGCTCCTGGTCTCCCAAGACACTAAGTGCTGTGGAGGACAGCACGGGGCTCTGTGCTCGGAGGCACGGGAAGCCGGAGTTTGAGGCCAAATCTGGGACGGTTTCACTTCCCCGTCTGCAGACTCATGACGGAGGCATCAGCTGGAGCCCATGCTGGGAGCCGTTTGCCAAGTCCTACCCTTCAAATGGACCCCCCACCCTTGGGGACCGCTCTGGGGCTGCTCCCTACTGACAGCTACGGACACGAGTTCCTGCACGAGTTACCAGTGTCAGATATTTCCTCCAATTTTTAGAAACCATCTTTTAAAAAACACCCCGCCGTCACTGGCATCTCCCTGGCAAGGTGYGGAGGTGTAACATTAGTGTGTGTTTCACAGCTCATAAGCTACAGACAGCTGGAAAAATAGTTAACGTTCCTGTTTTACATGCTCTAGCCCGGTTTTTGCAGGGAGCAGGTCTAGCAGCTGAACCCTGCCAAAACAGGCAACTGCAGGTATTTAACTTAAGGTTGAGACTTGGACCACAATGCACCGAGGCCTCTGAGGTTTCTTGACAGAGCAGAAATCACAGGGAGGCTCTGGTCTCAGTAGGCTCAGCTTAAGGGAATAAATGAGCCTACCGCCTCGTGTTTTAGCATGTGGCGTGGAAAGGGCACAAGCAGGGGTGACTGTGTCGGTGGCAGGGGGCTCCTGGGCTAGGGAGAAAATATCGCCTTGTCCCTCGCAGCCTGAACTACCCCCCCGCTGCCAATAAAGTGGGATCTCTGGGAACAAACAAATGAAGAGGCTGACGGAGGATTTCCGCTCGGCTGCTGGGCTCCCAGCTCCGCTGCGCCGGGCTGCTCGGGGCTGCGGCAAGGGCTGCTCGCTCGCGCGGGGGGCAGGAGGCAGAGACGAGGGGCGGGGGGTCTCCTCCCAGAGCCCTCAGAAGCGGGCCCTGCTCAGCTTGAGTCTGAGCTGCTCCTAAAGGGGGGAAAAAACAGCTGGGGTGAAAGAAAAAAAGAGGGAGGAAAAGAGAGGGGAGAGAACTAAATAAAACCAAAGGGAGGAGCCGGGGCAGACGTGTTTGGGTACCGTCCGGGCCCTTCCCCGAGCGGCCCGCCGGGGTGCTGGGCTTGCACGGCCGCGTGCGTGCCCGCGGCGAGGCACCAGCTCGGCACGGCACGGGGAGCTGCCGGCTCTTCCCCAGGGCAGATCCCAGCCCCAGCCCCAGCCTCCCGCGGCGGAGCCGGACATCCCGCCCTGCAGCCAGACATGGGTAGTTTGCAGCTCTGCGCTGCTCACCCCCGCTGCCCCAGCCCTGCCTGCTCCGGCCCCGGGGGAGAGGGCGGCAGACTTGGTTTTCCTTCCCTAACCGAAGAGCAGGGTAACCCCGAGCTGACCCCAGATGCCTGTGCTGACCTCCTCACCCAGCGCCGGTACAGCCGCTCCGCAGCCGCGCCAGACACCCCGGAGCCGGCGGCGGCTGGGGGAGGATTAGGAGCTGGAGCGGTCCGGCTCCAGCACCGTAACGATGCTGCAGGGACCACCAGCCAGCGAGCTCCTCCGCACGCGACGCCGCGGGAGCGATGCCACCCTCGCCCTGCTGTCCTGGCTTGAAATGCAAAAGCCAGCCAGCTCCTTGCTCTCTTTGCAGCAGAAATCAGGCAGAGTGGGCATGTGGTTTGGGTCTAATTCCAGTGTTTAGCCCTGGTCAGTGCCCAGAAGGAGGGCGGGCGAGCCTGGAGCGCCAGGCGCTGCCTCACCCGCGCTCTGCGCCCACGAGCAGTCGGGTGGTGGGTCTGGGCAGCTCCACCCGGTCTCCTTAGTCCGGCGTTGATCCACCGCGGCTGCGCTGCAGGCTGAGCTGCTTGTCCCTGCTCTTCCCGGTGAAGCAGCATAGGGAACTGATCCGGCTGAAAACCATCCTGGGAAAAAATGATCGGATCAGATTGGATTGGAGCAGATCAAGTCTCTGAATCAGCTCATAGTTCATCTGCTCAGACACTGCTGCCGGCTCAGGGGAGGCAGGACACAGACGTGCCAGGGAAAGAGAACCAGGCGGGATGCGCACGTTCGGCCAGGAGCCCATGTCGGATGTGCATGGCCGTCGATCTGCACCGCAGGGTTTGGGCTCTTCCTCCTGCTCCTGTTTTGGATAAGGCTGTTGTGGACGCCGGGAAGATGCTCGTGCACACGCCGGCGATCATCCCGGTTCAGCAGGTCCGGGACGGGCCCGGGGGGGTGGCTCCCGCGGCAGCACCCACGGATGCCGCGGCACAGCCCGACCTGTCGCTGCGGCCGTCCAGCCTGGACGGAGCAAAGCAGGAGGCAAGCGCGTGGCGGTTGCTATTGCTATTGTTACTAACATTAAACATCCTGGCAAACAGTGTTCGTCAAACAGTATTCTCAGGACAAATCAAAACCAGAACATGGGCAAACAGTGCAAAGAGCCCTACAAGGCTTCAAGACCTGGTTTAAAATAAAAACTACCCTAGGAAGCAGCGGTATGAATCATGGTACATTTCAAACAACGAAGGGATATATTTAATTTCCAGTTTATGAAACCAGTTTTATTTATTTATGGTTATGTTCTAGTGTTTAGCTTATATACAAACTAATGACTCATTCCTGAAGCAGCTACAAGGCATATTTGAAATAGTACATTTCCTCCGCAAGGAAATGAAAAGAATAGCAGTCCTTTCTGTGCCATCCTCTGAGCATCACAGGAGAAGGCTTTGACACTGCCATCAGACGCTGGTTTCCCCTGCCACATACCCAGTCACTGCGGAAACCGCTTTCCTCTGGGGTGGGAAACTCCGATGCTGTTAACTAACTATGCTGGGGGAAAAATGTGTCAGCAGTAAAATTTGGCTTCGAAGGTATTAAGGCAGCAAGGTATTAAGGTGCCTGCGCCCGTAGCTTGCCCCGCAGATACGTGTGATGTCGGCTCGGCACGAGCAGGACCACGTGCCACCGTCTTCGTGCGCGTGGGTTCCTGCACGAAACGCGCTCCGGCGCCTCGCTGCCCTGCCGCCTCGGTGGCAGCCCTGTCCACGGGCTCTCGAATTTGCCCCTGAAGCTGTAACAATTAACCACATGATTTTCCTACCAATTAAACTCCTCAATTATGAAAGATAATGTTTTAATGACAAAAATTAGGGCCTGTCACAAAGATGATCTTCGTTTCCTCGGCGCCGCGGTGCAAGGTCTGGTGCGTGTCCTGGTGGGACGTGCTGAGTCGGGGCTCGAGCCTTCCCCTCTCAGCTGTGTTTCCACTTGTTTTACTCTCGTCTGCTGCCCTTGAAGCATCTCCCTTTCACAGGTTTTGCCCGTTATCAGAGCTGTGTTTTCAAGAGCCCGGCTGCATTTCTGGAGCGGCTCTGCCTCGGGGCGTGGAATAGCCGTGCTGTCGCCGGTCTCCGCTCACGTAGCAGGACCGCGGCTCCCGGCAGGCAGCCAGGGCCGGAGCGGGGAGCCGTCGTCGGATGCCCGGAGCCTGGCCATCGCCAGGGCACCGCAGGAGCCAACGGCACCACCCCGCCGCAGCCTTTCTGCGCTGCCCTTCGGGGGTCGGCGCTGAGCTCGCGGGCGCCCGCCGCGGCGTTCGCTGCCCCGGGGCGAGGGAGCTGCTGGAAGCTGCGGACGCGCAATCAGGCTGCTATTTCGGGCCAGTTATCTCAGTGCTGCCACCGGCTTCCCGATAACTCCCCGGGTCAGCTGGGCAGCTCTGCTCTCCAGGGGCTTTGTCGGCTGTCTGGGGCTGCACCTCGGGGACGGGGACGGGGACGGGGACGGGGCGGGATGGGACGGGCACCGCCGCCGCCTGCTTACAACTGCCCAGGCAGGAACTACCAGGCTAATTAACTTCTCATTAAGAAAGAAGTTGAAGGATAAAGAAGTATGAAACCAGAGCCGTGGGAGAGGCTGCAGAATCCAAAGGCGCGCAGACGGTCCCTTCCCTTTCATCCACGCGAAGGAGATGCCTTTTATACGCCAAACACCTTGTTTGCTGATTCTCCGCTTTACCATCAGCGCCCTGCGTTCCCAGAGCCCCCCGCTCCGCCGCGTGTCTCGGGGCTGTGGGGGGGGCGAATCGTTTCTGGCTGCATCAGCACAGCCGCAGGGGCCGGGCAGCGGCAGCGGGAGGGGGACGCAGGGCGCAGCCCCGTTCGGGTGCCACCGTCGGGGTGGGGAGCCGAGGGGGGGGCACGAGGAGGCAGCAGGCGGGAGCGCCGGCACCGCTGCTGCACCCGCGTGCTAAAACAGCACCCAGAGTATTGAAAATGGGATCTCATTTTATGTGAGTTTGTTTTGTTGACTCGCTCAAAGACCAAATCCCAGCGTGAGCATCCGAGTGCAGGAGGATGGCGGCGACTCCTGCTTGCATCCGTGGGGCTCCCATCGGAGCAGCCGCGGGAGCTGGCGATGAGCCCTGCGCTCCGGCAAACAGGGCGCCCTCGAAGGCCACCGAGCCGGGCCGGCTGGCCCCTGCCCCGACCAGGCATCGGTCTTGCTCAGGAAGAAGAAAACTCTTCCCAAGGTTTTATTCTGCCTTTTTTGCCAGTCCTCCATAAAGCACCCGCGACTGCTTGGCTGTTCGGACGCGGCAGAGGCCGTGGGCTGACACAGGCGTTTAGTGAGGCATCTTTCTTCTAGATGGGCTTTGCCTCCTGCCATAGATTTTAAGTACTTTGAAAACTGGCCCATTCCGCGGTGTCTGACAGACTGTGTATTTTATAAGATACATTTTCTCAAATACATTAACTACGCAAACAATAAATTTTATCAAGCAAATAATGAATGTGAGGATATTGGAGGGATATTTCTTCCTTTCGCTGCCTGGAATATGAGCAGGGAGAGAGGAGTTTCCTGGGCGATGGCCAGGGGGGACCATGCCCGGGGGCCTCGCGACCAGCCCGCTGCGACCCGGGGTGGAAGCAGAGCTGCCCCAAAAGGAGCAGGACGGGGAGACCCCCCCCGCCCCGGTAGCTCGTGAGCACATGTGCAGAAGTCATATGAAGCAATTTCTCCTCTCATTTACAGACGGTTTTTCCCAGCTTGGAATTCGGTTAGCGGCAGCGCTCATGCACACGGAGCCTGGACCGGCCGTGCGGAGGGGTCCGGCCCCTCTCCACTCCCCCAAGGTGCGGAGGGAAATTGCACAGTTCATTTTTCTGGCTGCAGAATGCCTTTTCCTTTGCACTCCTCATCTCTCAGGTACTTAATCACCATGTTTCCTATTCACATGTCTGGTCATTTCACTTGTGTCAGGGCTCCTTAACTAGGAAATATCAAGATGTTTTCACCCCAGAAAGCCGAGGAGTGTATAATTAGCCACCCAGGTAATAAATTACCTGCACTGGCGACAGCCCACTAGGGGAACCTTTATTCTCCATCTCATCCTATTATGCTGAGCCAATTTAGCACATCTGTAGTTGTTTTAAAATAGTAATTTAGATGGAATCATAGCAAGAGGAAGCTTATTAACAACTTAGCTGCCAAGGGGGAGATGGAAGGGACGGCGGCTCCACGGAGGGCTGGGCTCGTTCCTGGCTGGAGGGAAGAGGCTGGAAGGGAAGACAAATTGCGCTGGTGCGTCTGGCCCCTCTGCTTGGAGCTCGGCACAGAAACTCGACGCTGCCGTCTCCGTGCGGCTCGCAGAGCCGTGCTGGTGAGAGCTGCCATCTTATCCGCAGCCGGGGCCGGGGAAGCCGCGGTGGTGCTGGTGTGGGGACCTGCATCGTCGCCCGGCCATCGCGGGACCTGGTGCACACCGATTTGCACAAGACAGCTCTGCCCCAGACACGCAAGCAGCCTCTGCTGCGCTGTGCTGTTCCCAGCCCCAAAATACAGAGCCCTGCTCACCCTCCCCAGCGAGCGGGAGGGAGCACGCCGGATGGCTGTGACCCGCAGAGCAGAGGGGTCTCGCGGTCCCCGGGTGGCAGTGCTGTCCCGCAGGCTGTCACCGCACGCTGCAGCACCGGGGGCACCGCTGGGACCCCGGGGGCTGGGACCACCGGCCACTGGGCCCCTCAGGAAAGAGCTGAGAGGAGCAGAGCAGCCCCCGCCGCGAGGGAGGGGAGGGGGAATTAATACCGGTGCACGTGTAAATAAAAGCAGCCGGTTTCTGCCTCTGTGCCGCAGAGCTGTGATGCCGGTGCAGCCATCTAGGCCAATGTTTGCCGTGAGCTCTCCGGCTCCAAGTTCCTCTACAACAGCTTCCAACACAGGATCTCTGAAACACAGGTAGCAGGAGAGGCGGTGTTTGCTCAGATGGGCATTTTGTCAGCCAACAGCCTAATACGCCGTGTGCATCACCTGGGCAAGGCTTCGCTCCCCGTGCGCCGTCACGGTCAGCAGGAAGGTTTGCTCGGCGATATCTGAGACTCCCAGCCTTGGCCGCAAATGCCAAGGGCAGACCCAAGGGCTCCGTGCCGTGGCACCGTCTCCTGAACAGCCTTCCCTCCTGGCTCCCTCCACGTCCGTCACCGGAGCGCTGTGCTGGGCGCCCTCCTGCCTTGTCGCGATAGCCGGGATGTCTCCTGCGAGCCATCCAAGCGCTCTCCACCTCACACGGGAGCGAGTGTGCTGCTATGGAGCCTCCCTGTCCCGCCTTCTGTTTGAAAGCCAGTTCGTCCCATGCTGCTATGGGGCCTTTCACGGTTATGGTAGGATGAGGGGGACACGCATCATTTTCTAGCCTAGAGTAAGGGGCAGGAGACCCCTCAGCTCCACTCTGAATCTAAAGCGGACATTCATCCGGACATCACCACCATGGCATACATCTACACTCGTAAATAAAGTGGACTAGAGACCTTTCTTTGGCTCAAGGCCCCTTCCACAGCTCAGTCCATCCGTGCACAGTGAAGCTGCCTTGCCATCCAGAACGAGGTGGTTGCACCCGTCTCCTGGAGAAATGTGCTCTCCCCTGGCCTGGGCCCACGCAGAGCCTGGGATCTGCTAGCCAGCAAAGTGGGCTGGACACTAGGACAAGAATAACGTGACAGAGCCACACGCCGCTCAGGCCGGTACCCTGGCACTGGATGTGTAGCCAGAGCATCCACGTCTCCCGGAGACTTTCAAAATGACTATCCTCTCTCTAAGGGAGACGGCAACACCCTTTTGCAGCTGGGGAACAGTCCCACAGCGACCGTGAGGGCTTTGGCTCGAGGTCTGGAAGAGGGACTGCGGCGGAGCAGGACGTGGAGAGCAGGTCTGGCCGAGCTAGCGCTGCCTGCCCGCACGCCAGCCCTGTTTAGGGACGCTGGAGGCCTTGGAAAACGCGCCTGGATCCCCCCTCCTGTCTTCCCTGCCCACACGCTGCTGCTCCAGCCAGGCCCCCCGGTCGGAGAGCTCAGGCCCCCTGCAAGAAGCTGGTCCCGTGGCTCTTTTCCAGCAGGACAGTTAATCCTCGCCTGACTCCTTGCACCAAGGACCAAAACCCACATGAAAGAGACTATTTTTCCAATTTCCTTCCTTGTCTGGCAGGCTAGAGAGCACGTCCACTTTGAATAAAGCATCCTGGCATTTCCCCTGCCACCACCTCCCCGCCGAGTGCTGCTCCAGCCCTCTCCTTGCCGCTGGTTGCTGCTCCCGCAAGCTCATCCCTGACGGAGGAACGGGCCTGGCACAGCTTTTGCCTTCCGGATAAATGGGCGATCAGTCACTGCTCGCAGCAGGCAGGGCTCTGGAGTCAGCACACCCTCCCAAGGCCACACACCCCTCTTTTTTCCTACAAAACCAATACTTGGCATCTTTTTTTCTTTTCATTAATCAGGAAAAACAAGATTTGCAAAATATTTCGCTGCAGCCCTCTCCTCTCTTGCCACTATGCATAGACAGAGTCTGGCTACTGCTGCTGGATGCTTTTATAAAGGGATCCCCCATGCCATGGAAATTGGATCATCCCCAGGTGGTAGCCTGAGCGTGAACTGGTTCGTGGCTCGCTGGGATATTCGGGCTTAGGGGGAGCTTGGATGCGGTAAGGGTAAGAAGCAGCTTTGCCTAAAAAAGGCAGAGCAAAGGACATGAAAGGAAGCTGTTCCCTGCGGTTTTATTTTTCCTTTCTTATTTCTTATTTACACAGGTTTTTCAAGCTCCACTCTCATACCTTTGCCCTTTACAAAATGGAAAAGAGTAACACAACGTGCTGAAGCCCTGATCCTGATTCGCCACGTGCAGCATCTCTCTGTAACAGGCCGCCAAGCCCAGAGCCGGTTAATCAGCTCCCAGAAAGCCAGGTCACACAGGAACATCTCTGCTCCAGGCCTGGAAGATTTTCATACATTTAAAGGCCCATTAAGGCACCTCTTCCATGTAATTCAAATGCCTTGACTGTGTTCGTTTTTGTGGACTGGGGCCCAATCCAGACAACGAGCAGGAGGTGTGACTACAGCCTCCGCGAGTTCACCTCTCCTTGCAGAGGTGCCCCGTCTTGCAGGACTGGCACTTCCACTGCTGCTTCCATCCAGATGGCTCTGCACGGCAGCGTGTTGTCAAATTACCATTTTTTGGATCTGTTGAATATATCATTTGCCTTATGCTTTCATTGAATGGATCATTGAATTCACTTCTCCTCATTGTCTTTGATTATCTGAGGACGTCCCGTTCTCCTTATTGCACAAAGCTCTCCGGAGAATCCCATCCATCCCTTCGACACACATACCCAGTGCGAGTATCCTGTCACTTTTCCGGAGGCCTGGATGTGTCCCTCTGAGGAGTCATTCCTCTGCGTGCAGTTATTTCATGTAACTGAAGGACTGAGAACGGAAGAGTGGTTGGGGGTTTAGTCGACTGCAGATTCATGAAAACTGGAAAAAAAATCTACTTAACTCAAACATTAGTTAGCAAATCAGATTATTCTCCACTTCATCTATATTATTCAGGCTTAATTGCATTACTGGGGCTGTAATAGAGTGAAAATACAATTACTGGCAGAGAGACTGCAAGAATGGCATGTTTAGGAAAGCAGGAAGAAAGGGCACTTGCTCGATACCGATGAGGAAGGGGCTGAGAGTGACCCTGTGCTGAGACCAGCTTCTCCCTTTCAGGGATTCCAGTTCGTGTTTTAAATGAGGTCGGAGCCGATGTGCGTTGAGGGCTTTCCATAGCTGCTGGATTTTGTCTGGAATTGCTGAGCTGTTGTACGACCGCGGTGATCTGGATGCTGGAGAGGACCAGTTAGACGGGGTTTGTTTTGCAGATGGGATGCTCCGCTGAGCAGTCCAGGTACAGTGCCGATAAACATCCTGCTCCTTTACGGAAGGCCAAAGACCACGAAGTGGAAGATCGGAAAACCGATCGCTCTTCCCCGTGCAGGTATTGAACATGCCATTGATTTTACCATCCTAAGCACCACTGCACAAACCATCCTGTCTCACAGGCCTTACCGCAGCACGTGGCCTTCGCTACTTATTACTGCTCAGAAACTAGCAAACTTAGGGTTATTTTCCGCCCCAGCGGGATGTGCCCCTCCTGCAATTAAGCGAGGGATTGGCAAATTCCATAACATCTTAACGAACAAAACACCTGCCAAGGAATGACACTGGTTTGCATTGGAGAAGGGGTTTGGCCCTCGGACCTGCCCAACATCATGCTTGCGACAGCACCTGAGAGCCTCTTTTAAAGTCAGAGGAAAATTTCCTCTTCAGAAGTTTAAAGACAAGTAAGACTCAGAATAATTAAAATCCCTTCTGCAATGTCATTAAATATAAATACAAATGGTGTTAATATCTCCGGTTACTACAGGAGCATTCCCAAGCACCCTCTAATTGTCTAATTAAATCACTGAGGGCTTGGGTTGGTGACAACGTAATCCTTAATGGTGCCTTGCTTGTACATTTAGACAAGGTACAGTACAAGATTGTTGTTTATCTAATTAATCCCCAAGGTCAGATTCAGAGCTGGTGTGCAAGGTAATGCAATTCAGGTCCCTTGCATTTTGTCGGGCTTGCTCAGACCTACTTACGCCCGTGTGCTGTGCTGGGGGAGGCGAAGCCGTGCCGTGCCGGGAGCGGAGGGCGGCCCCGGAGCACGCGTGGGGCGAGATGCGATGGTTTCTGCCCCGCTTCCCCCGCCCGGTCCTCGCTGTCCGCTTCTGCCTCCTGCCCTCTGCCGATGTGTTGAACCTTTAGTGCTGTATTGCCATGATGTTTGTAAGATGGTAGGATGGTTCTGCAGAAGCCTCTGTCACGGTCACCTGTGGCTGCTTGGAGAAGGGTTTCAGCGTTCAGCAGCTCAGAGATGGAAGACAAAGAGGAGATGCTCAGCCTCTGCTTGCCCGTAGCACACGTGTAGGAGAGAAGATGCTGTTACCAACCCACCAGGGAAGGATGAAGGACAAAAACCGGCCCTTCCGCAGAGTTTCCAAGGCAGGACCGGGCACCTCAAGCACTTTGATATCTCCCAGCCTTCACGGCCAAAGGGAAGCAGCATCCTTTGGAGGAGCCCAGGGTGCCAGCGGTGGAGGGGGACCTTCCGCCGTCCCCCCCGCTCCTGCTGGCACTGCAGGCAGAGGCGACGCCGCGGCAGGGCCTGCTGCTGCAGAAAGTGCTCCGCGGGTGCGGCGGGAATGAGGTGAGATTTAAAAAACAGATAGAGCTGGAAGGCAAGGTCTGGGGCCAGCGCGCTTCCCGGCTTTGAAGCGTGCAGCTCCTGTTGCTCGTTCTCCCAAGCACCCCCTTTACCAGATGAAGGCAGGCCCTAGCGCCACTCATCAGAAATGCCAAAAGACAGAAAAAAGAAAGAAAAAAAGGCAACTTTTCTTTTTTATTTCTTTCCCTTTGAAATTATGGTTCCCCTCCCCCTCCCCCTCGTGTTGGATCAGACAAGGCTGATGGCTTTGGATAGTAACCGTTCGGTCTGAATTCCTGGGCAGGCTGTCAAGTTGTCACAGATTGTACATGTGCGGCGAGTGGATGGTGCTCCATTGTCCACAAATCGGGAACAGATGTGGACACGCTGCCAGCCCCGGGCTGCTGCTGCAGGCTGCCTCCGAGGAAATAAAAGGGAAGCCGAGCTCCCAGAGATGTGGCGGGCGCTCCCCTTCCCTCCCCGTTCCTCACAATGAAATATGCAAAACGTTGGGAACAATGGGAGCGTTATGAATAAAGATGTGCAGCTGGGCAAATAATAACCCCCTCCCAATCGATGCCAGCCTTGACCCCCAAATCATCCCCAAACCGCGCTGGCAGCGCTGCTGGAAAATCCCCCCCCAAAAAGGGAAATCGAAGCTCGCTCCCCTCGGACCCCGCTCCCTCTGCTCTCCTGGCTTGGCTTGGGAGCCCTCTTCGTAAAGGGCAGTGCATCCACCGTGTGCGTAGAGCACCCAGTTCAACGTGGACCTGATCCTGGCTGAACGCTGGGTGCTGCTGTGGCAAATTTAATAAATGAGCAGAAGCTGCTGCTGCTGCCCTTGCTCAAGGGAAGTACTGCTGGGCCCAGGAGCCCTTCAAATGCCTGGCCTTACCCGGGGGGAGCTGCCAAGTCAAAACTTGGCCCTGTTTCACTGTAGCTCAGCTGATGCTTTTCAGAGCTGTGGTGCCAGGGCTGCATCTTCATTTCCACTCTCGGGAGGTGTAATTCTCTCTTACACTCCTGCTTTCTCTGCTTTCTTCCCATTTACACCATTTTAAGTTCTGTCCTCTCCGCTGAAGCCTGCAGCAACATAAACGCTCTGTTTGCATGACCAGGGTTAACCTTTTTAAAAACTTAAACTAGGATCCTACCAGGATGCAGAAAGCAGAAAGCAGATTTCCGCTTATATTTGTTGTATTTCAAACAGAAGCAAATGTTTATGGCTGGGCTGTAAACCACGATAATGTGGGACAGATACGTTACAGAAGCAGCGCTTGTAGACAAAGGAAAAACGGGATCCATGGGTTAACTTGAGAACTTGGCTCGCCTCTGCAGTGTTTCTCCCGCTTTAGACACATTTACCAAGCATCAGTCACATCCCACACATTTATAAAATTACACACGCACTGAAGTCATGCACCGACAAAAATACACATGCACTGAGTCACACTTCTGTGAAATTTAATTTGCGTCCGGTCCCACATTTATGAAATTTCACACACTCCTGAATGGATAACCTGGCAGCACAAAACCCGGCGAGAGGCTCTCGGCCCTGCCGAGCAGAGCTCGTGCGGGAGCAGGGGCTCCGTGCCACCTGCACTTCCAGCATTTGTGACATTCAGCTCAAGTCTCACCTCCGCGAAGTCAGGCGCCTGGTTACTGCTGCATCGGCCAAGCAGGCGTCGAGGCGCGTTGGGAGAGGGCAGGGTTTCGCTGTCACCCGCCGATCAGGGAACCGCGTTTGTGGGAGACGGACGCGATTGTCCAGGTGCCCATCAGAGCCCTAAGGACCGTCACCCCTCACACGTCCACGAACCTGCACGGGCGCATCACTCATTCCTGCTGTCTCTTTGAGACCTTCCCTGACAAACAGCTTCGGTGACCCCGGAATGTTATCTTAGTAAATCAAAAGTGTAAACATTTAGGTTCAGGACTGTGCTGAATGGATTTGAAAATGAGTTATGGTAGGAACCCGGCAAGGAGTCTGAGTTTGGTTTGGCAGTTGCCTCCTTTGCCTGGAACCTGCTTTTCAAGATTAAATACGATACTCTGCAATACATCCAAAATGTCAATTACTCCAAGTCTCTCAGGTTTGCAATTACAGAATGCAAGTCATGTTCAGCATTTTATGAAACTGCTTTTTTTGGCATGAACCATCTTTCTCTTATTGTAAAAAATAACTTTCAAATCAAAGCATTAAATCAAGGCAAAAACACTAGAAAGGGACGCTTGGCTGAGGCTGTACTGTAAACTATTACAGTGCTGTAAATGGAAGGGGCTGAGGATGGAGCGAGCGGGTTTCTGTTTGGGGGAATGAGAAAGCCGAGTGGCAAATCAAGGCGAAGGAATGTGGAACCGTCTTGGTTCAGGAACGCCTAATCCCACCATCATAGAATTAAATCTTGCATTTGCCTTATTATAAAGCCCCAGTGGGACGGGGAGAAGCAAGCCTCGCAAAACCACCTCTCCCATCTCGCTGGAGTCTAAGAAGCACTGTCAGGTCTCGGGTTTTAGCATGCTACGGCAGCAGCTGCAGGCAATTTCTTTCAGCCTTTTCCAAGCTTTAGCTCTCGGCTGCCAAAGACACACTGACCCCTTTCTTCCTCTGCATCTGCAGGGTGTGGAGGTGAGGGGAGGAATTTGGGAACGCTGACCGCCCTCTCCTTCCCGGCACCGAGCCTGGGCAGGGCACTCGCTTGCACGTGGTTGCTCCGTGGGCTGCTCCGTGTCCTGGGAGCAGGACACGCTTCCCTGCTGGGATCCAGTGCCTCTTCGCACAGACACTGCCTTTGTTTTAAAGGAGTTTCCTTGCAGGGTTGTGTTTCAAAGGCAGCGCGATGGTCTCTGAACGGGCGAGTCGCCTTAGCGTGAATCACCTTCTTCCAACTGTGTTTTCGCCTGCGACTTCCCAGCCGTTGAAATCTTGTCAGACCTTCCAAGGTCGGGGAAACCCTCAGCTCCGGATCTTTAATAACGCTCATTCGTGTCACTCCTGAACCAAAAAGTCTCTTAAGACCTGGGCCTCGGGAGCGCCCTGGGCCAGATGCAGCATCAGCCTCGGCGGCTTTAACGAGCGTGGACATGGGGCCCCCCTGCCCCCCAGCAACCCGGCCAAATCCCTGGCCAGGGCAGGAGATTGCACTGCTGCTCTGGTTTCGGGGGCATTGATGTTCCCTTCCCTGTCCCAGCCGGTCAGGCTCTGCTGCCGCGCGGGGCTAAGCCGGGGCGGCTCCACGTCAGGGCTGGGCTCAGCAATTCCAGCGCTGCATAAACATGTTTTCGTCTGCGCACACATTCCCTCATTTCTGACTAGGAGCTTTGGAATGGGATTCCCAGGGAGCCGCAAGACCATGATTTTGGTGGTTCTGGGTCAGATCTGATGGTTAGAAGCCCATCAATAAAATCGCTCTCTCCCAGCGCCAGGGCTTGTGCGCAGCGTGCCAGGTGGGTGAGCCGCACCGGGGGCATCCCCTCCCTCCGCTGGCCTGGGGCTTCCCGCACCGTTGGCTCCGTGTTTTTCGACAGCGCAGAACCCACTCACTGCAGGATAATTGAAAGGGAGAGCGTATCTGGCAAAGGCAGAGTAAGGAAGGAACCAGAAGTTGAGAGACGGCTGAAGCTGGCCAAGGAGTCTTAAAAAAAACCCCCAAACCCTGCAGTTGGACTTCAGAGCACCATTCCTTTGGATGCAACTGCAGGCTTGGGCCCCTTCTTGGATATTGCTCCTGGAGACGCAGGTGCACGGTGTTAAGAGATCATTTCCTGTTTGCGCTGCAGCTTTGGAGGATGGATTTACCACTGGGCTAGGTTCACCCTCCTTCGCTGTCTTAAGCTCCTTCTCTACTTGCCTCCTCCCCAATTCCCCGCAAGCGCCTAAAAACTGGGCAGATCTTTCGTAACATTGGAAACCATCCTGCTCAATTGGGAAAAATCCAGATGGTTTCCCAAAAGGAACGGTTCTCATCAGGGGAAGAGACAAATAGCTCCGCTACGGGGCTCTTGCAATAGATAAGGAACTGAGGGAGTATTAGGAAATACAAAAGGCAGAGCAAGCTGAAGGAGGGAGATACAAGCTGAAAAACAGGCAATAATTCTCTCTCAGCTGAAAAGGACTTTAATTGCCAATCACACAAAGGTGATCTGTAAAACCAGCCTGAAGTGGAGAGTTCATTTAAAACACATGCAGCGACTGCTTAAGTTGCCAATGGAAGTGCAATTAAGCCCAGGAGCTGGGGAACGGGACCTGCCGGAGCCAATACAGATGGCCCCGTATTACCAATGCGCAGAATTAAAACCTCTCTAATTGCACGAGTTAAGGGAAAGGGAGAGATTGGCCCTCTGTTTTTTTCTGGATCAGCATGAATCTTTGAAAAATAGGCCACTGAGAAAACTTTGGTTACCAAATCTAGTGAACACTTTGATTCAGAAATTAACCCAACTTTTCTCTGCCTCTTACAGCCTTTTTCTGCCTTTCACCTGTTGCACATGCATGAAAGGGACAAATATTGGTATTGCAGAAGGAAAAATTTGTGAAAGAGATTCTGACCTCTGTGTCAGATGGGCAAAACCAGTACAGTCACACACTCGGCCATCTCGAGCTTTCTCTCTGTCCTTTGACTCTCCTTGTGACTTCAGTTCTCCCATTGGGAACCATTTTCTTTTCTAATTAGCCAAACATTTTAAATACTTAAGCCTGGTCACTCATCTGCAACAGTACCTCTGTACTGCTAGAGCAATGCAGATTAATAACTGATTAATATCTGATTAGAAATGAATTAATAGGATAATAAAAGAGTCCATCATTTAAAACACATTCTAATTTAGGGTGTAGTTAAAGAATATATTAAGGGGTGACATATAAAAGGAAGTAATTCTTATAGTAAAACTCATCTGAAAGCTTTTAATGTGTGCCAAAGGAGGAAGAAGTCACCCCAAATTCTCATTTTTTAGGTAAGGGAGCTTGGGTCACATCACAGGCCTGGATCCAAAGTCACGGAGCATCCTCTGGGATTTGGGAGACGTTGATCTCTGCAGGCATGGCTCTGCCCTCCTGGAAAGACACGTACCACAGCTGCCTCCTGGAGATGGGATAAGGCCCTTGCCTCCCTCGCAGGCTTTCCCAAGCAGCACGGCACTGCAGCCTTGGCCCCCATGTCACCGGCTCAGGGGGAAGGACGGCAGGGCCCACGCACAGGTCAGGCACAGCTGGTGTCTGAGCCCACCGCTTGTGCTGAACCCAAATGAACATGTTACCCCCTTCACTTGACGCAGCTCCACCCTGTCTCCCCTGCGGTGCAGAGTCCTTGCGTCGTTCACCCTGGCTGGTCTCCAGCTCTTCATGCATCTCCATCCTGCAAATTCCCCAGGAGCAGAGCCCTTCCCACCGGTCTGGAAGGAGCACAGCCCTTCTTCGGTCATCTCCCACCTCTGCGTGGGCCTTGCCCCATCTGGCCTCCTCTCCTCAGGTCCGCTGTCCCTTTCGAGCTTTGTCGCCTTGCTCCGAGCAAAGGGACACAGCTCTGAAGGTTGGCAGAGCTCCCTTGGGGGGGGGGGGGGGGGGGGGGGGGGGGGGGGGGGGGGCAGGGTCGGCCCTAACGATGGTGAATGATGTGAGGGAAGGAGGAGGTGCTGTAATTACCTTGTGGAAATTTTATATTCTTGTTACTTCAGTCTCCCTTTATCAGCAGAGATTCAGGTCTTAATGGCAAAAAAGAGGTGCACTCAAAGGAAATCGAAACCCACGATAAAACACAATGTTATCTTGCTGAAGAACAGCCCTCCAGCAGGGCATAGACCAGAAAACTGGTGGTATTTGTAAGCGTGTAACATCAAGGATATTTTTTTCCCCCATGCTATCCTTTCTTTTCTTCAGTAGTGAAATTAGTGCTGGTGAAAGATGACAGATTGACAGCCCCGGAGATGGGAGGCCTCCGCTCACGTATCGATCAGGTGCAGCGTTTATCAGTCGAGAGGGATAAAGTGTCCTTCCCCGTTAGACGTCGGGCTGGGAGACGGGCAGCCGCCCCCAGGACCACACGCACCTCCCAGCGCCCCGCGCCAGCCAGCGGACACCACCACCCCGCGCGAGCTCGCTTCCAACGCAACGTCTGCTCCTCAGCTTCAAGCAAGACTTTTGAACAGCTTCCTCATAACAGAGGACTTTTGTCCCCTAAGAACAGGCCTGACAGGCTCCACAGCTCATCTCCAAAACTGGTAGCGTCTCAGAGACCAGCACAGACTCGTGGCAGAGAATCAGCTGTCATTAGACATCTCTCATGGATGCTCATCTTTCTATTAAAGTGATGAAAATAGGCAGTCTTCACGAGCAAGTCCCACAAACTGGAGGTCAGGGATTCATCTTATTTCAAAAGTCTCCCTTGACAAACCAACCGTGACAGCGCGGAACAGGAAGAGCAGCTCCACAGGAGGCATCTTCTAACTCAAAGTGTTGAGCTTACAAGTCTGGTGTTCTCCAGCCTGGCACGCCGGCCAGCCCCCCGCTTCCGAGTTCCCTCCAAGTTTGGTAAAGCTAAGCAGGGAAGCAGTGGTGCCTTGTTAAGCTTCAGTCGCAATCTCAGGGTTACAGGGAGATGCTGGAAACTTTGTTTTAAACAATGATGTTCTTATGGCAAAATTCGATTATAAGAAAAAGCAATTCCCATCCCATGCTGCATCCCCAGAAAGGCAGCTCTCAAAACCTACCACCTCAGGCAAGCCAGGACTGAGGCAGTGAGGTAAGCCCATCTTCCTGCTGCACATGTCCTTGCATCAACATCCTTTCCATTAGCTGTTGAACGCCATCCAAGAGCGCTCTAAGAGAAATGCCTAGAGCCTGTCACATGCAGAGCGTTCCCTTTCCCATTCACTCCCCAGAGATAACTGTGCAGGGAGCGGAAAGCTTTGAGTAAGGCATTTGGGTTTTTTTATATACATGTTGCTGTGTGTTTATAGTAGGTTGGAGAGGGTGTATTAAAACAGTGGTATATTGCATTCACTTTAAGCATGTAATTGCTAGAAACTATATAGATACACTGACAGGGGTTTGCAGGGAGGCTCTGATGATCCAGAGGTTGGAGAAAGACTAAGAGCAGCATCTGCCCACTTTGAGCAAGTGGTAGCCAGGAGGAGACAATAGCAGCCCGCAAATGGCTTGAGTGGATAAACGCTATGGGGAAGGACTGCTCATGGCCCCTGCTACGAAGAGCAAAGGGATCTTGTTAATAAAAGAGAAAACTTAAGCTGAATATTATTAAACTTCCTGACAGTGCAATTATGTTGAGATATCATCTTCTCAGGGAAAGAGATAAAAGCCCCATGAGAGGGAATATTTTGAAGTACACTGAACAGCACACTACACATTCAGCCAGCCGCAGCGGTGGTAGGGCAGAACAAGCAGCCCAGGGAGGCTGCTCAGTCTGGGAGAAATCTGGAGGATTTCAGGGTCACTCCTAGCCTGCAGCAATTCCTTGTTGAGATTGATGGTATTTTTCATAACTTAAGAAGTTACCTAAGGAGATGGTGCATCAGGTGAGGCAGTGTCATTGCCGCATATGGAGGGATGCTCGGTTGCCTCTTAACACTCCCGGTGTCAGCCCCCAGGGCCAGGCTGTCTATGAATTGCTCGACTTCAGCATGCAAGAATGAAACGAACCCTTGAAGTGGACCCGTGCTCCTGGTTGGGCATTTCTGTCTCCTTCACACACTCTAATAAAGAGTAAAGCTGGGCCACAGCTTTCACTGCTAGGCAGGAGTTGCTTTCTCTTTGCCCTGACTACCTCTTTTCATAGAGCTGGTAAAAGCCTAATTATCTCTGACTGCCCTGGGGTCCTGACAGATTGGGTTGAGATCAGCCACCAATCCATTAGGTGTTGGTGGGCAAAGACAGATGCACAGGATGAGCCCTTTGGGCTTTTCTCCTTGGAAAACCAGGCTAAAGTGCCTTGGGGGGAGGAAGATACCTGCCCCCAACAAAAGCACAGCAGAAGCAGAAGTAGAATTGCAGGTAATTGCTTGGGAAAACTTGGAGGCTGAGTCCACATTCTCATTCTCTCTTCTGCTGACTTCGTTTAATTTTCAGCCAAAAAATATTTTAATGAATTGCAAGTTTAATTTGAGAAAAATTTGGAGGAGAGATTTTGCACATTTGAATTACAGAATTCTCCCCATTTCCTAGTGCTGATCAATTGAAATTAGTGATGCAAAAACCATATACACAAGGGCAAAGCTAGCATTAACACATCGTCCCTGAGCCACTCACCTTCCCAGGGACTCTGATGCTAGAGTCTTTTGCTAGATTATCATTTTGCTTTGCAATCCTACTCAAACTCTTTAAACGCTATTAAATGCAGACACGAATACTGATACAGCATCACTGATTGCACCAAGGAGAGATTAATGGCTATTTAGAACCCTATTAAGTAAATATAGTGAAAGCAGGCAGTCATAAGGTGGTAATAAAAAAAGCATCAAATTATTTTTTATAGTTTAAAACTACTGGAAACTTCCTGCTCATCCCAGTACAAGTATTGCTCCCTGATGGGGCAGAGGTTGTTTGAAGAGGAGGGACAGCTGCTGTCTTCCACACTAGTAGCAGTTGTGAAGATGGGCTGAGAGGAGCCAGGTAAAGGGAGGCATGTGAAAACAGGACAAAGAACCACTGAATTTGTCCTTTAAAATAATAAACCGAATATTGAAACTTGATGTCAGAGACCTGACACGTCCATTCCCCTTACAGCTCTTCTTATATATGTTAGTTTACAGCCCACCAGCTACAGACATGAATGTAAATGTACCAGATGGAATAAAATTTGGAGCAGGGCTTGAGATGCAGGAAGGGCTCCTAGGCAGAGCGAGCAAGGGCAAGAAGAGGGTCTCCACCATCGATGCATGCAAGTGCTGGGCTGGGGTGTGCAGACCCGCAGCCTCGCTGGGGTCTCACCGCACTGGCTGCACCGCGTCCCGCGCAGAGGCAGGACCCCGCTGCCCCGTCTCCCCGCACCAAGCCCCCCGTCCTCTCCCACCCCGCGGGAGCTGCTCCTGCTCCCACGCCTGCGGCTCCCTCCCGCCTTCTGCGCGCTCAGCGCAGGCATCGCCAGCTGTGGTGTGAAAACTGCTCTCCCCCAGCCAAAGTGCCATCAAGCCAAGCAAAATTTCAGTCAGCAGAAGCAAAGAATCAAAACCATCTAATTGGCAGCCGCGCCTCGGAGCGGCTGGCCTCCGCGACGGGGTTGATAAGATTCCCGGGAGGCGCTGCAAGAGGGGAAGTTTGCACACCAAACGCAGCCAATTCCCATCAGCCGCTTCCCATGCCAGCCGGCTAACTGTGCTTGTCACCAGCGATGGGGAGAAGGGGGTAGGGAACATGATTCCAGAGAAGCCTCAAAAACATGAAACCTGCTTAATTTATGGAGAGAATGGAGAGGGCGTTGACACCCTGCCCTACGCCAAAGGGACCCGACTAATGCCTTTGCTAATTTAGGAGCCACTTGGCTCTCAACCTGGTGAGGCTCCATCTAACAGAAAGCAGGCTGGCACGGGGAGCAAGGAGCAGCTTAGCAGTATGAGAAGTAACAGATGGGTCTCCAGGGCCCTTGCCAAGCACCAAAACTGTTTCCTCCAGATACTTTCTCTGAGATCGCCTCCAAAAGGGAAAGAGGAGCAGTGATGATCACAGCCGTGGAAATCTGCACGGCATGCTAGCTGACGGGGTGGGCAGCGCTGCCCCGCGCAGTGCGGGGGGGCTCGACCCCGTCCACAGGCAAGGCAGGGGGTTTGGGGCAGTCGGGGCACCCACCTCACCCGCTGGCAGGCAAGAGGAGGGGAGAGGCACTGAAGCACTTGCACACCTCGAGGTGGGATATCAAGGGGGGGCAATCTTGGACACGAAGCAGCTTCCCGATATGCAGGGGCCAGGCTGCTGCCCTGGAAAACATTGGATCTCCGATCTCCTCCCGGCACTAGTCAACGCTCTGAGCTGCAGCAGGCAGTTTTGGAATCCCTTGCTGCAGAAAGCCTCCCTGGGTGCAGTCCTGGAGATTTCCTCCAAGATCCAGCAAACCATCTCCTTGGGGGCAGTTATCTCCAGCGGTCTCCCCGGACATGCTGCTTTGGGTTTGCTTAATTGCATGGCAAGGAGCCTTTCGGCACAGGCTAATAGCCAGCAATTGGCATGTAGTGGCAAGTTACCTGGCAGATTGCAAGGTAGATTGAAAGATTAAAACCATGCCAGTTATTTGCACGACAAAGGGGATGTGGATAGGCATGCAGCAAGCTGGATGCAGATCCAGGTGGCTCACTTGGAAACGCACGGGAGCGGGGAAGTCAGAGGCAGCACCCAATTTAAACACTAGACAATCCATTTATCAGGGAGGGCGAGCAAAGGCGGCAATAAAGCAAGGAACAAAGCAAGCCTGTCTGTAGCTGGAGCTTTTTAATAAAGAAACAGTAAAAAACAAATAGCAGAGCAGGCCCACTAACTCTTGCCAAGTGTTTTTAGGAATCGCACCTGGCAGAGGAACATGGCTCAGACAGCTAAGTCTCCTCTGAGCCAATGCTTTGAGGAGGGAAAGATATCCTTTCCTTATACACCCATGCATCAGGGGTAGATGTAAAAAATACTAATGTAATCTTTTTTCAGAAGTGAGGACTGCCTTCTTTTTCACCCAGGAAATATATATATCCACAGATCCTGCTGTACTTTGTCACTAGACTCTTTAGTTTATAAGCAAATAAAAACAAGGAATGGCCATTGACTATCTCCTCCCTTTTCTATTTGCATTTAGGAAGGCATGTACATTAAAAAGGAGATACTTCTTGCCACTTTTTGCAAGCCCTTCAAAAAACAGCTTTCACACAATAACAAAAGCAGTCTTCAAAGTGAATCAGATATTCTTGCCTATCTATTTGAACAGAGATTTTTTTCCCTCCCCACCTTTTCACACAAATGTCTTGGGATTGACAGAACAGTGCCTGACATTTCCAAAGCCATCAGGTCCCATTAAAAGCCTGGTCTGCACAAAGCTCCCCAGATCTGAGGCACTCTCAGGTGTGAAGGGGGGGGGGTCCTTTTTCCCCACCCTGGATATAATAGGCAGAACAAGGCCAGAAGACTTTCTCCTAAGGTTTCCGATATGGCAAGAACCACAGCTCTGTGCCCTGCAAAGCAGTGCCCACCTCCAGCTGGCTTCCTGCAGGATCTCAGAGCCAGGACAGCTCAGGGGCTGCCAGGCTTTGGGGAAATGCATCCAAAACTCCTTGAGCTTCAGTGGCCAAGCTGCTCGTTAGCACCGCGGAGAGGCTCGCTGAGACACAGACGAGCTCAGCACCAATAACCTGCCCCTCCGTGAGCTTAGCGCACTGCTTGCTGCATCCCAGACACCGCCGAGACCTGCAACGCACCCCCGCTTAGTCAAACCCCACCTTTTGGTCTTTTCTGAACCTGCCCTTCACATTTACATCTTCCCTCCACAAGTGGAAGTCCTCTGGCCTGCAAGGCCTGCCGGAGTTTGGGCTGCTGCACGTCAAGGCTTGGGAAAAGTGACAAGCGGCAGCTGCCTTTGCAGGATACGCTAAAAGCAGGGAGTGCCATTACTTAATCCTAAATGAGATGTATTTAGTTTTTAGAGCAACAGCAAAAATACGTGGCTGTCTGATACATTCCCTATAAAAGGGCTTCATCGCTGCTAGCTCCCGGGGAGATAAGGCCGCTGTGGAAAGAGGGGAGTGTTAGCATAGGGATGAGGAATGGGCTACCCCTCACTGCTAGGCTTTTAACTGATGAGGAGCAGCTCCTGGCAGAGATGCCCTCTCCACGAGCTACAGACTTAACAGATTTATACGCACTCAGATAGCGTACACCAACGCACACATACCTGGCAAGTAATTTACAGCGGAGAGCAGTCAGAAACATCAACAAGCCCCGCAAATGAATCTGTTCTTTAAGTGTTGGCTGTTCCATCATGAATGGCTTATTAAAGAAGTCAGTGGTGTTTCTCCCTGCAAGTAAAGTAGTTTATTACAAGTGATTTATTAAGCTGCTCTAACTTGTCAGCAGCCACTTGAAACACATTCACTTTCTTTTTTCCTTCAGGTTTGCTAATGTCTTTATAAATAACTGAATAAATAGATCTCCAACACTTGTATCTGACTGTCACATATCAAAACCTCAATCAATATCAGCGGAGATTAGGAATGAGGTGAGACTGAACCCTCCCCGCTTCTAACCAGCCCCATCTGTTGAGGTAAAATAATGGAAGAGTTTCCAAATAAAGGATTGCCCCCCCAGAGAGCTGGATTTGGCAGCTCCTAATTTCTCCCAGCTATGGCTTAGTTTGGAGGCAGTAGATCCCTGGCTCAGATGAATGCCGCTGTGGCACGTCCATCTCCAGATTCCTTCCCTGCATCCTTTCAGGCAAGATGTTCACAGATGAACCCTTCTGGCATTGCAATCTATTAAGCTAATAGAGTTCAGATGCTCTCAGCTCAGCTTCTGGTGGATGAATCTCTTTCCAGGACAGGACCCTTTGATATCATTAGTTGTACCAGTCTCAGCTCATCAGCCTTAATTTATATGCTGCCAAATCACTGTTATTTTAACGGTTTGCTCCAAGTTGAAATTCTTTCCAATTCCCCCCAGAAGTATTCCCCAGTGGCGAAACAGCCAAAGTGCTGCTCCTGCCCCAGGCGCTCTGGTCCAAGCCTGCAGAGAACCGCAGTCATTTCAGGTCTGGTTCTGCATCATATCTTGCACGAGTCAGATTGAGGGTGGGTTTTCTCCCCCCGCTTCCAAGAAATCCTTAAGCAAAACACATAATACCAGCTCGCCATGTGGGTCTGTTGTTTCCAGCTAACAATTAACCAGGCACGGGGCGACCTCGAGTCCTTTGCGCCCTCTCCCCAGGGCCCGGGCGCAGCAGGGCCAGCTGCTCGCTCCCCGGCCCGTCGCGGGAGCCTGCTGCGGCACGGGCTCCCCGGCCGGCTGCGGAGCGCTCCCATCTATCCTCCCGTCTGGGTAATTGAGCTCAGAGCTGCAAACCATATGCTCTGGATGCGCCTCTCTCCTTTTGCTCTGGCTCCTGCGGAAGTCCAGGGAGATTCTCTGGAAGAAGCCACTTTTAATTTGTAATCTGATTAAGCCATTAGAGGCGAATAGAGCAGTAACTAACACAAATTACCGATCGTTTCCATCAGCAAATCCCCCCAATTAATCCTGAGATTAACCCTGATTACACACAGTAATGGTGATCAATGCACCCTAATGGGGTAAATCCGCCCACTCCACTTTCTTCCACATCCCAGAACGATCAATTTTAAATCAGCATGATTTATCTGGCAGGATTCAAGGGAGGCCGGGAGTGGAGATGGGGCACTGCCTGCATCTCCAGAAACAATAAGAGGAGCCTTAGCTCATTAAGCTAACTGGCTCCCTTGGGGAAAAGAAAACCCAGCTCTGAAAGGGCTGAATACAGTGAAACAAAGAGCGGGGGAATGCAGAGGGCAGCGGGAACACGAGATGTCTCCTCTGCCTGCTGCACTCCCTTCCCTCTGCATCCTTCCAGCGCTAAAGAGCTCTTCAAGGAGATCAGACAGAGCAGCTCGGAGGGCAGGGCTGCACCTCTCGGGGACTCCCAACCAAAGGAGGGAGTCGAGCTGCAGAAGAAACCTGAAAAGGAAAAAAAAAACCCCTTCCTGCTTTGTGATTCAAGCCTCTGTTCCTCCCTTTGCTACTGAAATCGGAAGTTACCCAGGACCATCCATTTCCAAGGATCCCCAAGCACTTTGCAAGCTTCAGAGCCTGGCTTAGTTTTCACTTAGTTCTGTGTTATTTATAGAGCATGTAATATCCAAACGCCTGCTTCAGTGGGATTTTGTCTTTGTATGGACTAAGTGAGAACTAAACCAGAAGCTCAGGATTTGACCTTTGGTATACAGAAATCAGTTCATCCCACACGGAAATGCAGCCATCTCTAAGGTGAAATGCAGCGGTGGTTTAACAATGCACGGCAATAAAGCAGGTTGATTTATACAGCCTCCTCCTATGGCACTGATTTCTCTATTTTGGGAAAGTTTAAGAGGGATGAAGAGAACACAAGCTACTGGAAGATGTGCTACAGTCCCACCAGGGGCTTCGTGTCTTGCTGAGGCTCACGGGGTGGCAGGAGCAGGAGCTCCAGGGGATCTCAGCCTGCAGACCCCATGCCATATGCTCCCCAAGGGCCAGGCCAGAGCAGAAGTCGTGGCTGTGCTGCCTTACAAGACCTCCAACAGCCCCAGCAGTGTATTGCAGGCTACTGTGCAGTGGGAAAGGCCACCTTGAGGATAAGGTCCTCATGCTCTGACCAAGGATGTTTCAGATGGACCTTTCCTTATATTCCCTTAGCAGTTTCCACTGTGTGGAAACAGCTGTTCTCCTCTCTTGTTGCAGAGCATTTGCATTAATCCACGTGTCGCTTCATCCCCAGAATTGGCTGTATTTTGGCAACAAGGTGAATCCTGTAGGAGGACTGTACTTTGTCAAATTCTCTAGGAGCCTTTGAGGCACAAAGGTTTTAAAGGATCATAAAACATCATTAACATTCTAAGTTATATAAGCCCTGGGTTCAAACCCTCTCTCACACCCCCAGGAGCTATTAGGATTATATATGGGGCCTGACAGGCATGAGAAATAAATGCTTGTCCTTAGTCTCTGACAGATGAGGGGGAGAGATGGAAGGGGCACCAGAAACACTGAAAGGCTGCCACCACCCCTGCTTGGCTCTTCCTCCTGTCAGGAGTTAGGGAAATGGATGGGAGTTGCTTTGAAGCTTGCTGAACCCTCAAAGCAGTCATCGCAAGGCCTCGTGACACAAGAAGATGAGCTACATTTTCAATGAGAGCAGGTGGCCTTTGCCTGCCCATTGCATCCAGGCTTCGAGACCCTGGAGGTGCTGGAAACCCAGTGCTGGCACCAGCATCCCAGCTAGGTCCAGACATGCCCTTGGGCTCAGGTCCCCCCGGCAGGACCCACTCCTCCCTGCACAGACCTGGCTTTGCATTTCCCACCCAGGGCAAACCGAGGTCCTCTCTCCTCAAACACAACAAGGATCCCCCCTGCCCAAGCTCAGCCCCATGGGAAGAGGCTGTTTTGCTCAGCAGCTCCCACCGCCTGCTTCAGAAATGCTGTCAGAGATAGGAGAAAAACGAACCACGAGAAGCTGCCTAAGTATCAATCAGCGTTACAGTCCCCGCGGGAGGAAGGGTTCAGTTGCCCTGCAGGAGCAGCAGTCAATAAACATGGCACGTGCTTTATCTCCTGTCAAGGCTACTCTCTGCTATTGACAGGCCTGACACCAGCCCTGCCGCCGGAGATGGGAAGAAGCGCCGGGGCCCGAAGCCCGGCAGCACCGCGCTGCTTCACCTCGCTTCGGGCTGAGCATCGCCGCCAGCGGCCTCGGCAGCCCCCGCTGCCTGCAAGCCAGCGGCAGGAACCACAGGCGGAGATGCTCTGCCCAGTACGGCGCGGTGCTGCGGGGAACAGCGGGACGCTGCGCTGCTGAGCTCACATGGCATGAGGGCGGTCTTGCTGGAAGATCAGCCAGCTTTAAGGTCTTCAGCAGTGCAGAATGGATTTTCCTAACATTAACGTTAAGCTAGTAAGTCTGGGGCACCTCAGATCTGCTTGCACAGCTCAGAGATGTGAGCTCTGATGCTCAATAATTCACTACAGACGGAAATAGCGACCCCTCAGCTCAGGGGCCGGTGTCCTGCTCGGCCACGTCCCATACCCTCTCCAGGTTCTCCATAAATCTACGTGTCCCTTTGATTGAAGCAGACAACAAGAAAACCGATTTTCCCAGTTTCAGCAGCAGGATCCTGCAGCTCCCTCACCTTCGAGGACTTTCCACTGAAGGAGCAGGCAGACCTGACTGAGGAGCTCATCCACGTAGCCCGTCAATCGTTCGGATGTCTGGAGAGCTCCTGAAAGAACTGCCTCATCTCCTCAAGGCGGAAAGATAACAGGCAAGGGGTGCTTGAGCTGGGGGAGCGACAGTGCTCCAACGGAGGTGCTGAGTGCAGGGACACAGGCTCCTGGCTGCTTCCAGCAGCCTGGGACAGTCACAAGGAATACCAAAGCCATGGATAATGTAAATTGAATACTCTGGCAGCTTGGAAAGGATGCAGGAAAGCCAGCCACAGACATCTCCAGAGCCCTGCCTTCGCAGCCAGCGGGCTGGGTTTGCATCTGCGTGCAGGCACACGCGTGCACGCAAACACACACAGCCTCAGGTGGATGTTTTACAAAACACACCAAGGCTGCGAGTGTGTTCCAGCTACCACTGCAGTACCATCTGCTGTAACGTGAGGCATGGAGTAGACCCCAAACACCCGATAGACACATACTGCACATCACATCAGGCTGCGGGGGATGTTTTCCTGCTGCTGCCTGCTGCGTACGCAGGGTTTCCAAGTGCACGTGCTTCGCGGTGAGGTGCAGAGAGCCTGGTGCTCCAGCCACCCCCTCTGCCCCCAGCTCCTGCCACCTCGCAGAGAGGCTTTTGGTCTCCTCTGATATGCAGATGAGTCGAGTCTCAGCTGTGAGAAGCCCAATGGATTTATGAATTCCTCCTCTGTGATGTCTTTCCAATCTTATCCCCCAGAAGAGCATTTGTTCTTTCCTCTCTCGCTCTCTCGAGCCAAGCATTCCTCTCCTCCTCCATCCCCTCTGCTGGCTCAGAGCGCGCTGCCGCTCACCTGGAGCACATGCTTCACACCAAAAGCTCCACGCCACAGAACGGGCCACTGTCACTTCATCCTCTGTATCACAGCAGGTTCGATGTCTCCTTGCTGTCGGCCCCACAGAAGGGGCTCACTTGACAGCCGGCGTGAAACACCGCAATTCAGCCTACTCCCACCCCAAACCGTGCCAGGTCTGCAGTTCTGCTAGAAGTTGCTGTAGACTTAAAAACAGAGGGACAAAACGGATGGAAACCATTCACTGGAGACTTCTAGGGGGAATTATACACCCACAAGGGGAAAAAGATCACTCAGAGGTGACAGGAGAAAACATTTGCATTGCAAGTCAAACCAGCTGGAGGCCAGGAGGGAAACACTGTGGTCAGTGCCCTCCCCAGTCCGATTTAATCAGCTCCAACAATCGGCAAACCCTCGAAGACAGCCCCTTTAGCTATTTGACCCAGATCCTCCGAGCATAGAAGCCTACCTCTGTCTACAAGCAGACGTGGAGCGATGCAGAGGTCCCCCAAAGTTCACCTCCTGCATTAAACCGAGCGAGCGCACATACACACACACGATCTGTTTGTCTTTTAGCAGTCACCTCCACCTCAACTTCTGAGAGCCACAACCACGTAGAGATTGCTTTGCTTGGCAAACAACCTGCGATTACAGTGAGTTCACTGGGAACATCTCTGTTTAGTTTCTGGGATGAGCATGCCGATAATGTGATGGCACATTTAACTTTCGCTGCTTGAAACAAAGTACAAGGAGATGAAGGAGATACAAAGATAACAGATAATTTATCTTTGGTCTGAAATGCCTATCCCTAAGTTCAACCCAAGCCATACAGACGTAAGCAGGTGGGTTCCTGCATCAGGGAGGCAGCAGAAGTGCCAGAGAGGGGGACGAGGGCTAGGCCCACTTCTAGCAGGAGAGGCTCACCAAAACCCAAAGAGAGGTGGAACAAATTAACCACAGGGAAGGGAGCCTTTGCACCCCACTCCTTTGTCTCCTGCCAGAGCATTAGCACAATGTTCAAGGAAGAGGAGTGATGAGAAACAGGCTGAGAAAGGCCACGTCCCAGCCAGCTGGAGCAAGGACCCCCATCAGCCACAGGGATTAGCTGGCCTCTCCTTGTGTCCACACACAGGATGTGCTCAGAAGCTTTTCCTAACATTTGTACATAGGCTTGAGCCAGAAGCACTTGATTTGAAACCATCTTCCAGTCCCGGGCTTTGGATATTAAACACAGCATAGAAGTTTGCAAAGCTACCAACACATATGTCCTCAGACGGTCACGCCGCAGGGGAGAGGGCTGGGCGAAGGCATTAGCAGTCTCCACACAGCCAGTCCAGGCTGGGAGAGACAGTTCTCCCTGGTGGGCAAATAACACAAGAGGAAGGCAGTAATATACTCAAGTGACATTTGCACCCAGGTGCAATGATGTGTCATTCATCTCAGCCAGACCAAATTGCATCTCTGGGGCACCAAAATTACACAGCCAAGTAAATCCTACAAAATCCATCTGCCCTTTTCAATATTTGGAGATAATTAACTTCTCCAAGCTGAGATATTACAGAAGAAAGCTGTTAGTGAATCCGTTCAGCCACAGGTCTGCCTGAATATGAAACTTGCTAGTGCTGAGGACACTAAAATTGCAACAGGGGCATTTCATATTCCTGTGCATTCCTGACTCCCTTGTAGGAAGCATACAAGGAGGCCTGTGCAACACAGCAGCCCAGGAGAAAAAGATCACGAGCAGACTTACCAGGACAGACAAGACATCTACACCCCTCCATTGACACCATCTGAACCACAGTCACCACCAGAGATGCATCCAGGCCCTACACACCCATGAAGAAATCTGGTTACAGGCCTAAACAAAAAAAAACTAAGTTAAAAAAAAAAAAAAGCTTTACCTAAAGGCAGAGCAAATCAAGCAGAGCTCCAAATAGCCCAAGCGAAAGGCCAGGGCCCCTCACCTCAGAAGAGCAGAACTTGCAGTGATCCTGCTCCCAACAACTCAGCCACAGCCCTGAGCTGCCTGACACCCAAACCAGCCCACAGCCCCTTCCCTCCAATAAATACATCACCTGCAGCTGGCCCAGCCCTGCCACCCAGCACATCCCAATTAGGCCAGTCAGCTGCAATCCTCCAGCAGCCAGAGGAAGAGCGTTAACACTTTGCCTTCCACCATCACCCCAGAGCCACATGCCCGTCACAGGGTGATGGCAGGGAAAGCGAATGAGAGATTAATTTTGCTCTTCTCATATGTGCTGTTATGCACTCATCCCATTGGTCTCAAAACGCAGGAGATTTTCAGAGGCATGAAGTCCCCGTTGCTGTTTTGGGGGTCTTGGGGGGATTGGCAGTGCTCTTGGTGGGTGTGAAGCTGCAGACTGCTGCACGTCTCTGTGAATCTGAACAGATGTGCAGGCTTATCTGTAAACTAAAATGCAGGTTGTTTCCCAACAAACAGGGCAGGAGGGAAAACACGTGCCCAGAGTGACTGAAAGAGAGAGAAACCCATGCAGACTGAGCAAGCGAGCAAGGGAGGAAGAACAAGACGTGCAGCCCCCTTAGCAAAGCTCGAGGAGCCTCCCCAGACGGACAATTCGATAGACATCTCCTGTTACGAGTGGATGACGTTATTTGTGACACGCTTTGCTCTGCCTGTGGCACGAGGCGTGCGAGGCGCTCGCGGGCACAGCGCTGGGGCTGCGCGGAGGGCTGGCACGCTGCACTAGCTCCGTGGGCTCGTGGGCTCTCTGCCCTGCCAAGCGCCGTGCACACCACGCAGCACGGTAAAGCCTGACCGGGACAGCGTGGGCAGGAGGCCGTGGGGCTCTTTGTGGGCCTTGCTTCTTCATCATGCTGCTGGTGCCAAACCCTGCAGCTCTGCCCCAAACAAGCGCAGCACAGAGCCATTAGGAAGGAATGTGATGGGCTCAGGTCGAGGTGCTCAAACCGACCAGCGGGGATTTAACGCCCTCTGCTAATGGCTGCAGAGAGGCTTTTTGCAAAGGACTGAAATCCCCAGAGCCAGTGCAAGGCAGATCCTGCCTCCCGCAGCGGCCCGGGCCCCGCGAGCCCTGCGCCCGGCCCGCCGCGCGCCGCCTCAGCTGCAGCATGTGCTGCTTCCACAGGTCACCGGGGCAGTAAATATTTGCACAGGACCAGACAAGGAGAAAGCAAACAGGGTTCCCTTATTTATGAGCCTTGGCAGCAGGCGCCCTGGACAGCTCCAGCAGTGCCTCCCCGCTCGCCTCCGCCCAGCGCTCCCGCTGCCCCTCCGGGCCGGAGCAGGGGCGTGCACGAGGTGGGGACCAGGCCGGTGGGAAGGGGAGAAACCAAGTCAGGACCTGAGGCCAAAAAACAGGGAGAATGGGGAGGAAGCGTTTGTGAAAGAGAGAGGGAATGTGAGAGTTTGGCTTTGCAGAAGCGAGTGAAGTGACACTGCCTGGGTGTTTCTGAAGCTGTATTTATTTTACCTGCGAGCTCTAAGTAGGGAAGATGGATGCATCTGCGGGTCTGGTTCCACCACGCTCCCCAGGGCTCCTGCACGCTGCAACTCAGCGTTGTGCAGAGCACGCCGGCAGCGCAGGCTCCAGAAGGGTTAAACGCTGTTGTTCTGGCCTTGGTTTCAGCGGGGGGAGATTCCTGGCTCGGAGAGGTTTCCAAGAGGGTCAGCGAGACAGCCAGAACCCTTCATGCATGGACACACGTGCACACCAAGACATACACACAGAAGACGCACACACACACACACGTGTGAGATGAACCCTGTACGGACACACACAGTCAGACACGTACACACGCACACCCGGAGCGGAGCGCACACAGACCGAGGTTCAGTCCCTGCCACTGCAGGCAAACGAGTCCAAGCTGCTCTCCTGACTTTGCATGGGGCCAGCGCTCGGAAGAGTAATCCAGGAGGAAGCAGGACTTTTGGGAGAGCTCCCGGTGTGTCTGGGTGGGAGGTCTGTGTCTACTGCACATGAGCAGCGCCCGGAGCACTGCCCTGCCCAGCCGCGTGCTCCCGAGAAAGAAACCTTGAAAATACCTTGAAACAGCTGGGTGTCCCGAGCACGCCTCATCTGCTTCCTATCATCCACCCAGAGACTGATGGCAGGAGGCAGAGGGGAAGGAGCTTGGGGTTCACTGACCCCTCTCCGTGCTGAGTGTCTGGGTTTAGGAAGGATTCAGACTTATTACAAACCTCCGGAGTTGTTGATTTCTTGGATTTCTGTCATGTCATGAGGAGCTTTCTCTGGGCCGAAAAGGGCAAGGGTATGTATCTTATTCCACAAACTCCTCTGAGACAAAGGTAAGCCCGTGAGGCCAGGGGTTAAAAAGACCCAAACCAGGCTGGAAATAATAATGTGAAAGAAGAGGGAAGGTCGGAATATGTGAGCAACAGGATGCTGGTGGCTCTTCAGAAGGGGTGAAGATGCTGGTTGTGGTGGATGATGGATGATGCTTGTTGTTGCTTTGGTGCCCTGTGTGAGGAGGTGAGACAAGCCCCCATCTCAAAATTTGCTAATAGCTTTGATGGATAATCTGTCCTGGCCTGTCGAGTCCAGCGCTGCCTATCAGTTGCTAGAGACTAGTTAAGACAGAGCTTTATTTATACACCGTGACCAATGCAGGGACTGGTCAGTGCATCGGTCACTCGCAGCAGCACCACCAAGAGAATTTCTTCTGACAGAGGGATTGATGGCATCCAGCTGGAGGTCTCCATATGCTTCACGATTTATCTTCTCTCCCAGGTAAGTTATAATGCAAATTGCTTCATCTTCAGGTGGTCATTTCATGAGTGAGGGAGTCCACGGCCCCCACAGCCACCCTGCCTCTTCCCCCTGAGCAAGGTCCTTTCGACCCTGCGGGTTTGGTGTTACCTACCCCTGGAAACGGCTCCCGGCTGAGGGCTGGGTTTCTGGGCAGCGGTCTTGGGATATTTGTGATGAGGACGGAGGCTGGCATTTCTGTCAGGGCTGAGGGAAACAACATCCCTGAAATAACAGCGGGAACAGGCCAGGGTGCAACCAGATTCCAGGCTGGAACCAGCTGATTTGCAAAATCTCCAAACCGATAGGCCTGGCTGGGCCTGGGTCTCTCTTGCCTTGCTCCTTCTGCCAGAGTTTATTCCCCAGCAAAGTGAGACTGAGCAGTTGCCATATGGATTCGATAGCATTCTACACCTGTTTTCCACCACGGATAACAACACGTGGTACCGAGTGATGGAGAAGCGAGCCTGTGCGTAAGCGTGCGTGTAGAAATCAATCACCGTGAAAGCCGTGTCGGTCCCCGGGGCAGCTGGGGCTCTCCATGGCTTCTCCGGGTTGGGCCAGCTGGGGCTGGTCTTCTCTCCTCCGGCTCTGGGACCCCTGTGGAGCTGGGGGGAGCAGGAGGGGTCTTCTGTGCTCTGATGCCCCAGGGAACAACCCCAGCCCACGCACAAGTCCCCAGCTGGACACTGCCGTGTCCTGCCAGAGCTCACGGATGTGGCCACCAGGGAGTGATGGCCCAGCCTGGCCTTTCCTGGGTGGCACCCGAAGGCATCCCGTGGGGCTGAGGCGTCCCGGGGGCTAACGGCAGCGGTGCCCCGCGTGGCAGCCGGGACCGAGCCCTCTCCACCCTGCCAGAACAGCGGCAGGAACGCGTCGCAAGCAAAGCGCCCCGTTGCCATAAGGGGAAGAGGGAAGGAGGTCGGAGCCTACTTTTCTCTTCCTATCTCGGCTTTTTCTAATAGGGAATGTAAATTTCCATAAGGAAATAAACTGTCACTGACCTATAGAAACCATCTGAGCGAACCCCCTGGAATCGCTGGGATGAGTTTACAGAGCTGCACATAAACATCCCAGACGAGGCGCAGGCCCGGAGTCAGGAATGCTGCCTGTCGGCAGAGGAGTTATAACACCCGCGTCCTCGTTGTTTATGGATGTCACTGCTAGCAAATGTCTCCCCGAGGCGGTAGAGCCGCTGGTAGCGGGCAGGGTGCAATGCCGCAGCAGGGCTCTGCCCAAGGACCCCCATCGCGACGGCTCCCCCTCCACGAGCCCAAACCTTCCTCCGAAGCTTCCTGGCCCGGGCGCTGCGGGCAGGCAAACCGGGGCGGCCTCCTTAACCCTGCGGGACCTGGCGAGGCTTTGCCCAGACTCACCCTGCAGCTGACTTCTGCGGCCGGAGGTCGTTCTTTTTTAAAGGTCTTGCAGAAATAATGAGCCGAGCTGATTTGCTTAGTGCTCAAGAAAAGCCAACACGTATGAGCTCTCCTGCTGCAGACTCACAGAGCACCAATGCCCCCCGGTTGAAGGGCAGAGGTAGGAGTGCGGCATCGCTGGGTTGCTCTCTTTTTGTCCCCAGCTCCGGGCAGCCCCAGCAGCTGTGGTTGGTGGCTCTCCGCAGCCCCCGTGCTGGCACAGCCCTCTGTCCGCTGCCAGGCAGCCCTGGCCCACGGTGCCTCTAACACCAGGCACGCGGAGCCACCAAGGACCCCCCCATGCAGGGTGCCCGCCTGCGCGATGCAGCACGGCTCACGCTTCCCCAGCCTGCGCCGGCAGCTGTCGCTGGTTTTACAAATCAACGCGAGTGCGGAGAGGGGCTGCTGTTCTGGGAAGTCTCCAGGCCCCGGCCTCAGCCTCGGCGTCTGCCATTAGTTTAGGAATAAACATACGGATTCTCATGCTCTGTAGCCCAAGGGAACGTCCCGTGATATCTCCTATCACCCGTTTCCACCTCGTCCCTCCCTGAATGCTAAAATATTTATGTCAAAAGTAGACATTAAAATTTAGGGAAAGCTAAATAGAAATTAAACTTGTGTATTTTGAGAGGAAATGAGTCCCGTAAGGTGATCATGCTGCTATGCACAGATGATTGATGTCAGTTTATTTATCTGCTACCGCTAAATGCTTGCAAAAGAGAGAAGAAAGGAACACAGTTGAGCTCTGCTGGGCGGACGGCGAGCTCTAGCAGTTGCAGCAATATCTGCGACGTGAGCTTCTGCAGCGTTATGATCAGATGTGGTGGACCAGCCTCGTAAAGCACTGACTGAATCAGAGCTTGTAGCTTTTGAACTTCCACAGCACAAATCCTGAGAGTGTCCTTGTCCTGGGCAGCTCGTGCTTCCTCAACTGTGAAATCACCAGTTAGCGCATGTCCAAGGAGAGCCTGAATGTACAGAGGGGTTTCTCTTGTGCTGCAACACCAAAACCCTCAGGGACCTCTTCTCTTCTCTTCTCTTCTCTTCTCTTCTTCTCTTCTCTTCTCTTCTCTTCTCTTCTCTTCTCTTCTCTTCTCTTCTCTTCTCTTCTCTTCTCTTCTCTTCTCTTCTCTTCTCTTCTCTTNCTTCTCTTCTCTTCTCTTCTCTTCTCTTCTCTTCTCTTCTCTTCTCTTCTCTTCTCTTCTCTTCTCTTCTCTTCTCTTCTCTTCTCTTCTCTTCTTTCCCATCACTGTCAAGAAAATCACTCATACACATCAGAAGTGTCTTGATAGCTTCTTTCACAGACTCTGTCCCTTCCGTGGACAGCACCACACCAACCAGCTATGTTCTTGGATGGGGTAATATCTCATTCTCCCCACCTGGAGATCCCGGAGCAGCCTTGCTGGCTCTATTTCCCTTTCCTTACGAGGCTGCTTTGTTGGCCTGGCTACTATTTGCATAATGGTGCCCATAATCACTTGAGGAAATCATTTCCTTTCACTGGAACTGGGGACCTTTTCATTGCATTTATTTATATATATAAATTCCTGAAAGTCATGCACTGACAGATGCTGGAAGCGGCTGCACCCTCGAATTGCAATCAGAAACCCCTCTACCCTCGCTCTGCGGCTTCCTTTCAGCATTCTTTTTTTTCCCCCGCAGAAAACAAGGATTGTTGATTGAGCGGTGGCGCTTTCAGAAACACTGTTCACTGGGTCCTCGCCATCTGTTAATGCGTTCAAGATTATCCAGGGGCTGACTCACACTTATGTCTCTCTCTTTCATTCTCTCTCTCTTCAGATCCTGCTCTTCCCCATTTTATACTTCCTTGGAAAGAGATCTGTGATATGGTATGTTTGACACCCAAGAAAGTGTTAGTCATTGCTTACTCGTTGCTAGGTGACTGTCCTCCTGCCTTGGGCTATGTTCAGCCACGCATGTCCTGGGGATGCCATCCTGCTCCGCAGCCTGTCCCAGCGCGGGATCCTGCACACGCGCTCCGAACCCCGCGGAGCTGTCCTCTTCCCCGGCTGTGGAGCGTACCTCAGTAAAGAAGGAGCTCTTCATGTTCCTCTTCCAAGTTCGTTCCTCAAATTTCCTTGCTTTGTGGAAAAAATAAATATGTATGTATAAATAAAGCCCTAAAACAGGCAATGTGGAAAGAAATCGCTCCTTCTAGGAATGCACGGTCAGAGGATGCAAACAGGGAGCGGGAGAGGAAGGAGGGAGCAAGACGAGGAAGAAGAGAGAGCAGCGACTCTGCAAAGTGTAAATAGCAAAATGACGAGAGCACTTCTCCGTACAAAGGCGAGGATGAGCGGAGAGAAAGCTGCACGCACCGCTGGCACGCAGCACACCCGGGCCGACGGGCGAAGGTCTGCTCGCAGCTTTCCAGGAAAAACCTCCCGTGCTGCCGGGGACAGCAGAGCGGAGAGCTCAGAGCAGGAGCTGCGCTGGACTTTTTCCTTTTTTTCCCAAGGAAAAATGCTGATTTGTCAAAATAAAATCATTTTATAGGAATGTGCTAGTTTCGGCTTAACTCTCTTCAGGAATTTCTAGTCAAAGCTGAAAAGCAAGAGGCAGCGGGCTCCCATCCCGTCCCCACGCGCCTGCGCCCGCCGCCGTGCCGGAGGGGCTGCCCGTCCCGCGGGGACCCCGCGCAGCCCGACCGAGCACGGCGCTGGGGCGGCCCCGGGGACCTGCCGTCGGCACCAGCCCGGGGCAGGCACAGGGCTGCTCTCTCCAGATGTGGTTTTGATTAGAAATTTTTGGAATAAAAATGAGCAAGTAAAGCACAAAACCGTTTCGCTGACATTACTATACACTTCCTGTAAATGTTTCCATTTTGATTAATCAACATTCCTCATGAAAATCATCCCCCCCCCCTCCACCAGCCTTTAAAAAATCCCCATTGGAGCTGTGCAGGATTGCCCTAGCCACAGAGCAGGGCAGGGGGGTCATGGCCGGGCAAACGAGGCCCGCGACCGCGCTCTCCCGCGCGCTGTGCACGAGGCGACGGGCTAGCGGGCAGCGGCCCTGCCGGCCTCCACTCCGTGCCGGCGCAGGAGCCTCGCAGGGGCTCCGGGGAGATGCCCCAGCCGGCTCCGCCGCGGAGCTCGGCGGCCGGCCGCGACGCTGCGCCCGGGATGCCCCGGTTCTCCCCGGCCCTGCAGCCTCGCTCGCGCCGCGGGGCATCCCGCTCCCCCGGTGCCGCGCTGGCCTCGGCTCAGCGATCAGAGGGAATCGGCAGCCCTTATAACTCCACTTAAGAGACTCAAATCCTATTTAATGAATGATCATTAACTGGGGACATTTCAGATGAGAAAATTGTTTTAGGAACGAGCAATTAAATCCTAACGCTTAGATCACGTAACTCATTTCTAATTAAACTCACTGTAAATTATAGCAACGGTATTTATTTTTAATGAGAAATAAAACTGAGAAGAAATTGCAGCCCTTCAAAAGAATGAAATGAGCAGGAGGGAGGTAAAAAGAGAGAGCGATGGAAGGGGAGAGAGCGGAGAACGGAGGGGAATGGCGAGAGAGTCCAAAAACAGGCAGAAAAGGGCTATTGAAACCCTCCCCATGGGACCCGAGCAGCAGCCGAGCAGCGATCCCCGCGCCCACGCCGTGCCTGGGGACCTCTCGGCACCCGCTGCTGGTACTTCTGCCCTTTCCCGAAGCGGGGCCGGAGTCAGCAGCGGTGGCTCCTCGGGGCTTGCCGCTCGGAAGCGGCCCTGCTTCCCTTTCTCCCCAGATACAGCTGCGGCGTGACAAGGAAAAATGGTGCCCATATGGAGCCATTAATGATCAGAGGTTCAAAGCGAGCGTGGAAGGATCGGCTGCTCTCCGAGCAGATATTAATCACATCCATCACGGAGCAGCTCCGGGCGGCGGCAGGGAGAGGCAGGGGCTCCTCTGCGCGAGAGGCGAGCCACGAGTCGGGAATTCGGAGCTGGGGGGGACGCGGCTGGAGGGGGTGAGGAGGAGTGCGGTGGCATCCTCCATGCCTGCGAGGGGTGCGGTGTCGCAGGGCTGGGTTCAACGGGAGCTGGGCTGGGAAATTTAAGAGTTGTCGGGATCGCGGAGGAAGGATGGTCTCTGCATGGCCACAGCGGTCTTGAGGGGCTTCCCACCCCCGCAGCAATGCCCAGCCCGGCCGTGCTGCAGCGTTTCACGCACGGGGACACCGAGGGAGAGAAGAAACGGATGCCAAAGGCATCGGCTGCTGAATTTCCACAGCACAAAGTCCAGTCGCTGCACAGCAGCCCCGAGGTCACTGCTTTCACCGCGGGAGCTCTCCCGGTCCTGGGCGCAGAGCAGGGCGTCCCCCCCTTCCCCCCCCCCCGGCCTGTTGGCCCAGCCTGGCCGTGTGGCACAGGGGCTTTCCAGCTTCCCGGGACCGGGACACTGCTCTTGGGAACGCTGCTGCCTCCCAGGACCAGCCCGAAGGGAAACCCTGGGCGCGGAGGCAGGAGGAGAGGGGAGCGCGAGGCAGGGCTGCGGCGGAGAGAGGAGGCTGCCGTTCCCCGGCCGGGCTCGAGTGCAGCTGTAACTTGCAATTAACCGGGTCGTTCCTGCATACGAAATAAATTCCAAGTGATTACTACAAACTCAGCGAGGCCGTGTAGCCGGTAATAAACGTCCACGTGTGAGCATATATCTACTGCTAACTCCAGTAAATAAGCCTTTCCTATTCAACACGCCAAAGCCCTCGGGGGCAATTGCATGGTGCCACGGCAATTACGCGCTGCTGGTGTCGGTCACCCAGGGACCTCAAAGCACTTTGCAAACAGCAATTAATTGGAGCCACTACCTTCCCGGTACGTCTTTCATCCTCAATTTTCGGATGGGGAAACCGAGGTACAGAGATTAGACCCGATTCATCCCCGGTCACCCCGGGAGGAGAGGCAGAGCCCCCGTCCCTGACGCTGGGCTCTGCGGCCTCGCTGCTATCCAGCAACCTCCCTTCGGCCTCCCAAACCTCCCAGGGCACGGCAGCACCCGGGRGACACCCGACAGCGTTGCGCGGCGGATGTCGAAGCTGCACTAGGGGGAAGGCAGAGATAGCCCTGTTCCTTGGGCCAGGAGTTTATTCTTAGTGAAAAACATATTAGTTTGGATCCAATAATGGTGGGCTTAACCCCACAAAGTCAAGTTCACACCAAGCCTACTTGGAGATTCATAAAAGTGTAATGTTCTTCAGGAATGTTTCCGTGCTCTCAGCGCCGCCAGCATCTTGCCGGGATTTAGGAGGAGGTGCACGCGGAGGGAGGACGGGTTGCCAGCTCCCGCTGCCGCTCCAGAAATCCCACTCAAGGATCCGCTTCGGCTGGGCCGGCCCGAGCCCGGGGGGGCTCAGGGAGGGCGAAGGGAGCCGCAGTCTGACCGGTGCCTGCTCGGACCGAGCCAAGCCGCGACTCCAGCCCCTCCGCAACGAGGGCTGTGGAGTTTCGCGTGCTGGAAGAGAGACGGCGGATGCTGCTTCGGCGTCTTGGAGGACGCCCGGGAGGCCGGGGAGGGGGAGAGGCCGCAGCTGCTCACCGCCGCGGTGCAGCCGCCCCACGGGGCCGGCGGCCGCCCTCGGCAGCAGCGCGCTCGCGCGAGGGGCGGGATGCCGGAGGCGACGGCGAGGCACGCGGAGCCCCTCCGCGGGGCACCCGGAGCGATCCCCAGCGCGCGGCGGCCTCCTCAGCTCCTCGCTCCCCAGCGCCTCGCTGCGAGCAGGCAGAATGTGGAGCCAAAGCTTGGAGCAAATAAACCTCCTCGAGCTTCCCGGAAACATTCCCACGAGGCCTCCGGGGAGCTTTTCCTTTCTCGCTGACGCTGTTTAAACAAGCTCAGTGCCTTGACACAGTTGTGCGCACTCCTCCTCCGAAAGCCTCACTAATGGCTTTCGCGAAGGGGCCCTCTCGGGCTGCTAAGCCAGCACGGGCTTTGGGCTGCGCGGCGTGGCTTGCCAGCTGTCCGCACATGGATTTAAATCTGATCGGCATGGAGCAGCGGCGGTTACGGCGCTGCACTTTGGGACAAAAGTAATGATTATTAACCTCCTCCCTGCGAACCAGGCTGCCGTCCTCAGGTTTCCTGGCAATCCCGCATGGCAGCCCGGGATCCTCACTCTCCATCCCCGTCGGCACTACGGGTGAAATATTTGAACACTGACTCTTCCGAGCTCTTTTCCGCGTGGATATTTTCCGAGCTGTACAACTGGCATCCTCAACACCTGGGATGATGCGCACAGCATCTTCCTCCAGCACGATGCAGTGAGGAGGCAGACTGCGATCAGAGGTGCTCTGCCGCGGACTGCTTTGTGACCCCTGGAAAATCCAGCTGCTTGGCCAACACTCGTCCGAGTGCGACGCACCAGTGGTGGGTGGCTTCCACCGGCGGGGAAAGTTCCCATTCATGTCTTTTTCCCAAGGCTGGTTTATTTGCATTTGCAAAAATGACAGGAATAAAGGTCCCCTTCTGGCTAGGCATGGACCAAAAAATAAGGGAGAGAGGTGAGCACGCGAGGGAAATGGTATTAATAGGAAATGACACATTTTTCTGACTGGTGGCAGGTGGCACGCAGGTCTTTGCAACGGGCTCGCATCCAGGCAGAGAAATACAGCACAGCATAGCATGCATGAGAAAGGAGGAGTCTGCTTGGCAATGAGAACTATTACCATCTCTGCATTTTTTTTCTCTTTTTTAAGAAACACTTATTTGAAAGATCCAAAGCATCTTCATCCCAAATTTCATGTGAAAATGTTTCGTGTTGCAGGATAAAACCCAACCATCTCACAGACAAATAATGGCCTTGTGGCTTGGTTGGATATTTGTTTTTAAATGAAAAATTTTGGGTTGTTTTCACACTAAAAACATCACCAGCCAGGGCGATGGAGGGGTTGGTGCTGTGCTATGTCCTTCACCCTGTCCCAGCCAGAGGATGAGTGGCAGCGGGGGCCATGGGTCCTGCGGAATCAAGGGAGTGATGCCGCTCTCCAGGATCCCATGTCCCAGTGAGGCTGGGACTGAGGGAGGTCCAAAACCTCCAAAGTCCGCTTGTCCAGCAGCTTCGTCCGAAAGCAAAGTTCCTCAGAGACAGGTTCCAGCTCTTTGGTCACACGTGGTCATCTGGGGAGAGGAGACCTTAGTGAGAGAGGGATGAGAGATGCACAGACCCCTGAAGGTAGAGAGACCCCCAAAGCCTCACTGACCCCCTGCCGAAACAGGACTGGCATGTCTGATATTACGGACTCCTAGGGAAGAGCATTAGCAAACACGAGAGACAGACTTGCTGAGGCCGTACCTACGGGCACACGAGGGACTCAGCTAGGTCCCTCCAAGTGCTGCACGCTGCAGCTTTTACGTGAGACCATGGCCGATTGCCTTATTTCTTGTCCACTCTGAGCAGAGTTAACATTTCCTGGCTCAGCAGCCTGAAAACCGATCATGGGAACCTGACGCGAGCTAGTGGACTTCATATTTTCATCATACACATTCTCTATGTTTTCGGTCGCCAGCGCGCAGGAGCGGGGTTCCCTCTCTCCAGTCATAACACAGTAGTTCATTCCCACCTGGGACTAATTTTTTGCACTTTTGTATTGATGTATTAGCTACGAGGGCTTGGAAGACTTTCACCTACAGTTGTTCTCAGTTATTTCCAAACGAGAAACAGTCAAGTCCTCAAGCTCTTTCTCCTCCCAGCCAAGATTTTGCTGGAAACTCCCTCCCATTCTGCGAGATGAGCAAGGGAAGATGACCGCAGCTCTCTAACACCCGTTTCTCACCCTTTGAGTGTTCAGCCTCCGCATGCAAGAGCAGGGATCTTCCACTGATGCCTTATGGGCTGTCTCCAACCCGCAAGCCACAGCTTGCCTCTGCACAGGCTCCTGTTCGCCTTGCCTCGGAGGCTTTCCACGGGGATTTTGCACATGTGACTAGACTGTCTGGAGCCCGGGCTGGCCCCTAAAGCATGTGTGCGGTGAGGAGGCGGGCGGGGAGGTGTGCAAGCGGCGGCGGGCAGGTTCGAGCACACACGGTCTGCAGGGCGGTGGTGCTGCACATCAGCCTCTCGCGCCCTCCTCGGGGCCTGTCCGGGGAAGAGCACGTCGGGAGACGTCTCACCAGGATGCGAGCTTCCTCCCCAGAAGGGAGGCGTACAAAGAGTCCTTCCAGCTCCTCTCTAAACCCTAAAAGCCAATCACATGCATGGCTTTAACACCTTGAAACCTTTTTTGGGAGATTATTCACAATAGTTATTGTGCAACTGCTCTTTAAGCCATAGCAAGAAGTTGCCAACAAGCAGGATCGGTCCTGCCCTGGTCCTCTTCACCCCAGCCCACGGCAGCAGGAGACACCGACCGGTCCCTTTCCAGGGAGCCGAGTCAGCGCTCGGGCTGCCGAACTCAGCCCCGTTGTTCCTGCCTGAAACGGCCTGTGCGTACGGGAGAGGCCGGCTGCGGGCTGCACAACCAGGTCAATGTTAAACACATGCCCCTTTGGAAAGACTATATGGAGCGTGTTTTCCATGGCTGCGGACAGCTGTGCTCTGGCAGTATCATCTGTCTTTTAATGGTGCCCTGCCGAGTTCTAAAGTTGCCACGATTTAGACACGACAGCAAGAAGCAAAGCGAGAAAGCGCAGGGAGAGGAAGCAGGCGGCACGGGGGGGGACAACGCAGCGCCAGGCTCTCCGTCTGCCGCCGTCCCGAAACGCCACCCGTCGCAGCGGGTCCCCGGGCCAGGCCTGCTTCTGCTTACCGGGCCCTCAGGTGGCAGTCCAGCATGGCAGGTGACAGTGGCCACCGTCATTAGCGACGGGGTAGAGTTTCTGCCCTTCCCGTGGTCTCCCGATGCCCCCGCAGAGCAGCCCCCACCTCCGCCCGGCCCCAGCCCGGCCCCGCAACCGGAGCCGAGGGAAGAGGACACGGCAGGTTGGAGCCTAATGACTTCCCACCCCAGGACGGAGGAAGCTGCAATCAAAGGGCTCGTTACTGCTATAAAGAGCTACTGTGCTGCCACGGCACCTCCAGCCTGGGAGCGCTTAGCACCTGCCTGGGAAACAAGGAGGCACTTGGTGCCGCGCCGGCTGCCGCGCGCCGGGTCTCGCCCGGCTCTGTCGGCACGATCCGGGGTCCCACCGCCTCCGGCTGCGCCCGCCCGTGTCCCGCTGGCACGAGGGCTCCTGCGGCAAGGGGCCGCGTCCAGGGGCAGCAGCCCACGCGGTGAGGTGCCGATCCCAGCGCAAGCCTCTCCCCCCCGGAGGCATCCATCCTTTAGGCTTTGCTAGGGGGTTTTTTTTGACAGGTTTTTTGAGGAGACCATGGCTGAGATGCCGAGGAAGGGGAACATGTGGAGACAGTGCAGAGAGAAGGAATGAGGAAGCCTGGGGGGCGGGAGGGGAATTCCTCCCCGAAATGGATGATCATATTAGATCCAGATCAGCCCGGGAGCTAAAACGTCCACAGCTCAAGCCTGTGGTTTGGATTTGAGCCCTGCAGGAGCCGGAGCATTAGCACCCGCACCACCTTCCCGCGCGGCGAGCCTGCCCGTCCCCACGTCTCCCTGCCGGGAGGACACAGCCTTCCCAGCTGGGCCGAGCTGCCCCAGATAAATTCCCGACAGCTGGAACAGAGAAAAATGGAGCCAGTTCCCAAACTGCCAGCGTGAGCCAATCCATCACGCGGGTCCTGGCACCTCTTTTCGGAAGGGAATCAAAGGGCTCCTTAGTGAGAAGGGATGAAATGACAGGTAGAAAGGCCAGAGGATAAATCCTGCTGCCTACTGGGACTGTTAAATATTAGGAGAGATTAGTGTCTGACAGGGGAGAGGAGGGCAGCAGCCCCGCTAAACAGCCGAAGCAATGCGAGGAATTCCTGCTCCTTCATCAGTGCTACGGCACAGCACTCGGGCTGATATAAAAGGAAGAAAAAATACCTTTTCTGATTTAAATTAAAGAAAGAGCCCGTGCTGAAGGCTGTACCTCGCTGAGCCCCTTCTCGGAGCCAGCCGGAGGATGCAGGGGATGGAGCGGCCGCGCGGAGATGAGCGCGAAGCGAGAGGTGGAGCAGCACGCGGGCTTGACACGCCGTCCCTCCGCCCTGCCCAGCCTGTCCAGCTGCCCTCTGCTGCCCACCACCCGGTGAAACCATATCCTTCACGGGGGGACCTTTCCCGGGAAGGTGCTGGGTAAACAGAGGCGCAGGCGGAGGAAGGAAGCCGCGAGTGCGGTGCGAAGGGCTCCCAGAGACACGTCTGCTTTTCTGCCCCTCCTTCCCCTGCATCTCCCCGGGTGGCAGGACGCTTTCCTCCTCCTCCCCACCTTTGAGGCACGGAGGTCTCTTTCTTAAACGTCCTGGAAAATCGGCGTGCTGGCCTGCCGTGTGCCACCGGTGAGGTGACCCGAGCGGCCTCTGCCCAGAGGAAGTTTCCAAGGAATACATGGGCATCTCACAACATTTTCAGTGGGAAACTGAGGAAAACACCCATCTCTCATCCCTTTTACAGCCCCGAGCTTAGCCGTCCTCCCGGGAAGCTGTCGCTTTTCCTCCTCGCGCGTTCCCCATCCCCGGCAGCAGAGGCGGCAGCTGAGGAGCGTCTGCGGGGAGGGGGACGGTCTGGCAGAGATGGGGGGTCAGTCCAGCTCGGAGACATCATACACAGCAATAGCCTCCATTTACGTGCTGAGGCGTCATAAAGCGCTTTGCTCAGACCAGTAAAGTATATGTGATGAGGTTTAAAATATTAAAAAATTGGCCAATTTTCATACTTTCATGTCATAGCTGATTAACTGACAGAAGAGCGCGTGTGCCGGGGGCAGGTGAGGCGGTGTGCGGATGTGCGTGTGTGTCTGTGTGTGCACAGCGTGGGACTGCACGTGGCCTGTGTCTGCGCGACTGGCCGGGGAGGAGGAGGCTGGTTCGTGCCCGGAGATGGGAAGAAAGGAGAAGGGTCCAGGTGCGTGTGTGTCTGTGCTGGCTGAAACTGTGCCGGGACTCCCGGACAGTCCTCCGAGCCTCCTCCCAAGGTGACACCTCGTACGTGACCGTCCCGTCAGGGGATCATCCCGAGGAGCTCGGTGTGGACAGCCACAGCATTCCAGCTGCACGTTCGCCCGTCAAAGTAGACGGGCTAGACAGGTCCTGCCAGGAGCCAGAGGCGGCCGTGGGGCTCTGAAGCAGGCTCTGGAACAAGACAGGCTGTTCGTCTTGTACAAGCCCAGCAAATCTTGGGCTGGAAAAGGACTAAGACGGTCTAATGCTAGACTGTCAAATTCAGCCGCATCCTAAAGTGAGATTTAGAAATGTGTCAGACTCCCATCTTGAACTGGTTATATTTCTTCCCTCAATTACCCCTTTGGAAAGCTATTTTATAAACTCCCTCGCCCGATGATTAGGAGAAACCTTTAATTTTTAGTTGACATATATTCGTGACAAGTTTCTACCAATTTGTGCTTATGCCAAGTGTCCTTTCACTTAAAACAGTTCTTTGCATTCCCTGATGTTTGCTGCCCTGATGTATTTACAGGCAGCAATCATCCAGCTTTAAACCTCCATTTTTTCTAGACTACAGAAGCAAAACTCTTGCAGAATCAGTTGTCCTGTCTGTGCCCACCAAACCACATTTGCTCCTCTATTTAGGAAGAAAACCCACAAATGAGTTGTGTCACCCTCAGATCGGTAAATCTCATCCCACGTCCTGGTTTTGAATAAAAAGAAAACAAATATCATGGCCTAAATAATCCTTTCTAACCAAAAAAGCCCAAGATATTCTCTATCTCACCAAAAATATTCGGTGCAAAATAAGAGCTGAAGGGATCGGCTGGAAGGAAGAGGGTCTGTTTTCGGACGGATCACCGGAGCAAGCAGACGTTTAGCCCGTCCACGGCGGTGTGACCATGCTCTGCTCTTGGGCAGGTTGTGCTTCGAAGGGGAGTGCGGAGGTGTCGCGCTGTGTGCCCACGCAAGCCCGGGCGGCAGTGCGAGGAGGATGGGCTTTGCCTTTCCAGACAGGAAGGAGCCAGAAATTATGTTGCTCTCTCTAGATAAGAAAGGGGACAACTAAAGAGACTGGTGGCTCTTTCAGGCGGGTGTAAGGGTCATAACACCTCCACTTCCCCTGTTTTACTGGATTTGGACTGGAGAGCAGCGGTTCAGCTCTGCAAGGAGGCTGAAGGAGATAGCGGGGGGCCCACGTGGGGCACTGCGTTTCTGGGGGCATGGGTGCCATGGGTCCTGCCCTGCCCCAGGCCGGCTCCCCACCACCAGCCCCTCGCTCTGGCCCCATGGGGCCACCCTGCACACCCGGCCCACGGCATGGGACACCCCTCCCAGCAGCAGGGCCACAGCAGCATCACCCTTCTGCATAACAGTGCCTTCCCAAAGCAAATCCTCCCGGAAACTCCCCCTTGGAAACCTCCTGCGTGAACCTGAGAAGCATCCCCCATCACTTCGCACCCAGGGTTGCCGGCTCTAGCAACGCCTGCAGCAGGATAAGGCCCTTCCACGGCCCGGGGCTGCGATGCCCCAGCACCCCTCTTCACACCGCCGCGCCGGGACTGTCCTAGATACCTGCAGCAGCTACAGTCTGGAGCAGGACCCATCTCCCAAGGCTCCTCAGCCCAGCTGGGCCCCGTCTGGGCCCACAGCACGTGATGCTAGCTGAGTGCGCTCAGAGGCCATTACGAGTGCCCTGCAAGCATTTGTCATGGGCACAGTCCCAGGGACACCTGTGGCTGTTTCCTTCCCAATACAAGTGTTTTTGCAGTTGCTCAAAGCTACGGGAAGGTTGCAGGCAGCTGGGCCCCGTTCTAGCCATGAGCAGGCCACATTTTGGGACCTGAACTTCTCAGTGGTGCAGTCGCCTTTAGCAAGGCAGTCATCAGAGAAACAGCAGCTCCTCGAACTTCTCGTGGCTGCTGGCTGTGCACTGGTTGCTCTGGCTGCAGCAGGTTGTCCCGTCTGAGGAGCAGGTAACGCAAACGCGGCCGTTCCCTGCAGCTGGCACCGGCCCCGCGGGGACCGGAGTGCCCGCGGTAGCTGCAGGCTGGCAGGTGCCCCATCACTGCCACTGGCACTGCCAGTGTTATCTTTGGATGCAAAACCTGAGGAAATTTGAGTGCTTGAAAGCGGGCAGGCTCTCGGGGGTCGTATTAGTCACTCCTCGTTAGAAAAGCCCTGTGGTTTCTTTGTTTCCCTTGCTCTCCGGTGTACCTAGGTAAATACATTTCCTAATTCTCCAAGTCCCCCTGAATAAGAGAATGGCAAGGTGAGAATATTAAAGCAGCAGATTAGCAAGTGCTTTCTGCAAACCGAAACTCTGACAGAGGCGTGATGGGGAGGGATATTGTGGGGTAGCTGCAGAGGCAGAGAGCTGGGGTTGGGGGAAAAGCACGGATGAAGGGAGGGAGGAAGAGCACTACCGGGAGACGGGGGAAGGAGATGGACACTGATGGAAGGGGGCATCAGGAGACACCAGAAAAAGCAGAGAGAATGAGAAAAGGCTGACGGAGGAGAGCAGAAGGGGGGAGAGCTGGGCTGTGGAGAGGTTTGGCAGCTGCTGAAAGTGTTACACATTTCAATTTTTAATGATTCAAAAATACAACCATTAACATGTCAGAGGCAGAGGTAAATGGCAGGGCTCTTTTACAAGCCCTAATGTCTTTGAAGAACAAATGCCATATAACAGGGAGGCTTTTAAAGCATTTTGGCTGAGCCATGCTGCCTGCCTCTCTCCTTTTCAGGGGAGCGCTCCCTCTCCGAGACTGCCAGGACGAGGGCTACTTGCGTCATTTTGTTATGGTTGTTTTTGCTCTCTTTTTAGTTTCCCTCCCATCTTTCCCTGTGGCTGGGATCTCCCATTTGCGACATAAAGCTGTGAAATCAGGAGGTTCTGCTCTTCACACCCAACATCCCCTGGTGAATGGATTTACATCAGGTGCAGACAGTGACGAACTTTGAGCCGTTGCTCCCAATTCCAGCCAAGACGTTCCCTTCCGGTCTCGAGGATTTTCCTTCCCTCTCTTTCTGTCTGCCTCTCTCCTGATCCTCCTCTTTCCCTGCCTTCTCTTCCCATTGCCTCTGCCATGGCAACACCTCTGAGAAAGAAAAACAAAAAAAAGGTCCATTGCCTGTTTAGGAAGGACTGTGAGATAGAGAGGGAAAAAGGTGCTCCCGAGCTGTCTCCGGCGCAGGGGCCTCTCAGCCACGGAGCGTGGTCAGGAGCTGCCAGGTGCGGTTTCAGCGTAATGAGATCCTCAGCTCTCAGCAATGCAGCTGGCTCCGGTTTGCATGATCTCATCTTCCCACCGGCCATGGCAGCGGATGCCATCAGCAAGGTATTATAGGTGCAAAGCTGACGGGGTGACGGGAATGCCACCCAGGATCACAGGTAACAAGTATTCACCTACCATATAAAATGGGTTCCAACTCGACTTGAACGACAAGGTGTGTGGATGCTCTTCGAAGCCAACCGTGCTCTGGAGGGAGGAGGAAACATGGGAATTGTGGTGCTCACATCTAACCTCTGTCTTTTCAGATGTGGAAGCAGGATGAAATGCTGGTTAAACTGAGTCACCTCAGTTGTTCTTGCCACCACGAATGGTGGCACAAGCGCTAACAGCAGGGCATGTAGAGTACAGCTGGCATTTCTGCCAGCTCCGGGGCATGACTTTCCATACAACATCAATGACCTAATTCAAAAATAAATGAAAACCCAGAAGGTGTAAAACAGGGAAGGAGATGACACATACCAATTGTGCCGAGAAGGTCCAAGTCACTTGCATTTACCCCATGAAGGAAGGATCATACTTGCGGGAGCTGAGCTACAGCACTGGGAATGCAATAGCACCATTCCGGATGAGGGCGGGGAAGTCACTACATCCCACTGCCAGTCTGCACGGGACAGTCGGATAGTGCAGCAACGGGCGCTGGAGAGGAGCCCACGTGTGCATGCACCACCCCACACCCCGCGGCCCCCAGGTGCTGCTGGTCCCAGCATGTGTGCAGCACCCGACGTGCTGGGAGCAGCCTTGCCATGCCCGGGCAGACCACCAGCCCTGGTGAATGCTGAGAAGATCCAGGTGTCCTGCTGCCCAGCTACTTCCCTAGCAGGCTGCAGGTCATCAGAAATCCCGGGTGAACATCTCTTGGGCAGGCCTCAAAGACTCACCTGGGAAAGCAGAGACACACGATAGCCCAGTGCTGGTCTGCTCCCGGATGGGAATGTGGGAAGCAGGGCCTCTTTGGGAGGACAGAGAGGAGAGTTCTCTTTGTTACTCTTCCCCACCAACTTTTTTCCCCCCTTCTGCTGATCCTACACTTTCTGTTCCAGCTGGAAGTGCGAGTCTCAAAACAACTTGCGAATGGTCGTTCTCACAGCATTCCTGCCGTGCTCAGACACGAGAAGTAAAAGGAGTCTCGGGAGAGAAAACTTCCTGGTGAGAAAGCCCTGCACAGTGTTACAGACCCAAAGACTTTCAAAAGACCTGCGAAGCCTCCAAGAGAATGCACCGTTGGTCTCTCATAAGACCAGCAGACAGATAGCTAGTTGGGTCTTTGCACCTCTGAGAGGATTTCATCACTCAGTCTTAGACTGAATACATATTCATCATTTATGGATTTCTTTTTAATGGATAAAATATCTTTTTTTAAAGAGAAACCCTACTGCTGATGGCACAAACAGCTGTGCAGAGAAATATCATCAGGATAAACCCAGTCAATATCCCTCCCTGGGAGTCCTGGAGAATCTAACAGCTTTTGACTTTCAGAATGACTCCGAACGCAAGAGGAATTTCAAAGAGAAGACAGAAAGCCTCGCCCGGCTCTTCAATCACATCAGCCTCCGGGCAGGCGTCCGACGCTCCTTTCTTACCCCTTTTCTGTGGACCTGAGCTCAGGATCAGGCCCTTCCACCCCCAGGCCTTTCCCTGAGGAAAAGGGAGTAGGTTTGTGTGTGTCGGGGTGGGGGGAGGTGTCTGATTTTCATAAGCAGTTGACTCAAAGTTAGACTTCCCAACCGTACCCAGGAGAAGCAACTTTTCGAGCCCCCACCGCCAGCCCTCTTGAGCTGTTATTGAGTTTGACATGTGTTGTTCTACTCCTGATGGATCCTGGCCACTGGAATATCCATCTGATAATCAAATAAAATAGCCAAGCCCCCTGCGTGCTGCATATTTCATATACTACTCCCTGACTTCCATTGTTTCGCGTTGTTTAGACTATTAGTCAGAACAATTTGTCATCCTACCCCCGCTGCCTAGTGGGATTCAGCTTGTTGCAGGAGAAAGCAAGTCCGTGCCGGGCTGCCGGAGCTACGAGCAGAGCAGACAGCAGAGATGCAACATGCAGGGGCGGCCCGGCCCGGCCCGGCCGGACGCACACCGTGATTCATTATAAGTAAAGCCCACTTGCATCACGGCGTTGTTTTACGAAACCTGGAGGGAGGCTCATTCCTTGCCCCACAGATCTTGCAAACAGAAAAACAAACTGCGTGGGCTCGGGTAGGAGTTCAGGGAAGGAAGGGGATGAGGTTTATGGGCAAGAGAAATTCCTGAGAAGCTGGAGCTGGATTCAGAGACGAGGCATTGGACTGAGAAGGCTTTTCTGGGTAACCCACGGTCCGCACGGGGACTGCTTGCTTCCCAGCGCTGCTGGAGCTCATGCCAGCTCCGTTTCTCACTCCTCCTGCTTGGGGCAGGAGCTGGGAGACAGGATCCACGGGCAGAGGGACCAGGCAACTTTGCTGCCTTGGCTCCATCTCAGATTTACAGGCATGAGTTCAAACTCAAGCAAAGGAGCTTCTGTTCCCATTCCTGCTCAGATCCCTTCGGGGGTCTTCACGTTATAAACACCTCCCCAGGAGACAGCGATTGCTCTGGCTGCTGTTATTTTGCCTGCCAGGTCACCCGTCAGCGTCACTTTGGTGTCAGGAGCTGTACGGGTTGGGACTGGAAGGAGTCTGTGGGTAAAGCAGCATCTGGGGGCAGGAGGCCTGCAGTTAAGGAGGGATGCAGCTGAACGAGTCGTCCCATTGCTTTCGGGTCTCCTCCCGAGCAGTCAGGCGGATGCTTCCACGCTCGCACCCATCCCAGCAGGTCGGCCAGTCGGGCGAGGTGGCGGCAGCGGGACACATCACTAATGAAATGTTGACCAGGGGAGCAAGCTGGACTGCAAAACCCCAGCTCTGCTCTCTGACTTCTCCCAGGGCCATCTCCTGCTTCGCCTAGGCTGTGCGAGCCACTGCGCTTCACGTTTCTCCCTTCTTACCGCACGGACCAAGCGGCCACGGCCAGTGCGTGTGTCAGCCCAGGAGCAGGATTCGCAGCTCATTTTCATGCATGCACTAAAACGCCTCCAAAATTTTCCCAGCCTTTACGATACTCGTTGCTGCCTATGCTCTGCCCATCACCACGGCGCCGAGCAGCCAGCGCGCAGGCAGGAGGCTCAGCTGTGTTTGACAGATTCTGTCACCGTGTCTGCTCCTGACCTTTGCCTGGTGAGATTTCGTCGCGTGTCGAGCTGCCAGCACTAAGTGAGCACACCGATGCCTGGCTCCATTGATTGTTAAACTCACTTAAATCTCCTGTCCTGGGAAATTACCTCTAGCTGCCAATCAAGCACGCTGAACCGGGGGTTTGAGTGGCAGAGCAGGCTCCCTGCCGAAGGGAGGGAGTCGAGAGCAGAGCATCCCTCAGGCTGAGCCGCGTGGCTCGTTCCCCATCGCCGAGGGGAGCCGCCGCTGCCCGGCCTGAGCGTCCCTGCTGCCAGCTGCCCTGCCTGAGCCTTGCATTTTCTCCCCCAAAATGCAGGGCTGAGCTACAGCACCTGCACACGTCCTGAGGAGCAGAGGGCAACTCCTCTGCTGGAGCCCCTCTCCTGGGGCAGGTAACAGGCTTCCCACGGCCCCTACCAGAAATCTGCAATCACTGCACTTGTCAGTGATTTGTTTCAAGTCCGCAATGCTAATCTGAGGGGAAAAACTGCAAATTGCTCTAAGCTGCCTGGTGTTATGCACAGCCAGTCTGTGCTGCATCGCATTCCCCGGGTTTCCCGGGACCGTGCTGACAGTGCCAGCTGCGGGGCACCTTGCCGTGGCGGCCAGGCCCCGTCAGTGCTGCTCCAAGAGCGCGGTCCCAACGCCTGTGCCCAGGGCTTGCCAGGCAAGAGGGAATTGCTGCCTCTTCTCCTCCGGCTGGGGACTGTCCTGCACTCACAACGAGCGAGGCCTCCCTGGCAACCACTGCTTCTCGCCGGGCCACCACTTTCCCTGCCCCACCTCCGGAGACAGCCCCTGCGAGATGCCTGCCTTGGGGAAACACGCTTAGAAATCTGGAAACTCCTTGGAGGTGCAGAGCAGAGCAAACTGCCTTGTGCGAAAGACATTATGTCACCGCCTCCCTTGGCATCAGCTTCCTATTAGACTCCAAGGTCAGATTTCAGGAGCCGATTTTGACCTGTCAAGCCCTAATGGGCCTGGCAGAGAGAAGCTGCTCACTACCAGGGTACTGGCAGCTTCGGAGCTGGAGTCTCCTCATTGCACAGGGAAAGCTGCCACCAGTGAGTCATTCCCTGGAAGAGATCCATAATCCGGAGTAGCTGCAGCCGTGCACTGCGGCAGGTCTCCAACGCCTGAGTTGGGCCCCCCGCGCGCCCCGGCGCTGGAGCAGGCTGGTGTCGGCAGCGGGGGCCAGCGCAGGTCTGGTGCACCTGCGACACGGAGGGCCTGGATCCCAGCGCAGACCAGGGCACAGCTTTCCGGCAAAGCAGAGGGGAAGAGGCATCTCCTGAGCATCTACGACCTGCGACTAGGTCAGGAGGCCCCAGGCTCTTGTGAGAGCTTAACGAGTCAAGGGGACGTTCGGAGACAGAAGTTAGTGTTTTGACCAACCATTTTAAGCCTTGCAAAGATGCTGTGAAGGTCAGCAGGAGAGCAGGGGGGTGTAAGGAGCTGATATCTTTGTAAGGATGTTACCCAAGAGTCCGTCTTCGAATCAAAACGTGCTAACCAGACCAGCCACTTTCAGCTGAGTGCCCTCTTTCAAGACGACGGCTGGCATCACATTTTTACCCCTTATCTCCAGGCTGCTCATCAGAAGCCAAGTGCAGCATCGCTTGGAGCTGCTTCCCAAAGCAAACTGCAGATTCAGACCTTGCCGAGGAGGCAAAGCAAATACGCGTAAAACCTCTGAATGGAAACAGAAGCGTGTGTATAAAGAAAAAAAAGTGAGAAAGGGGGGAACCCACCTCCCCATCCCCACACACACAGACGTGCTCCTGCCAAACAACTGCCCCTCGCAGCTGCCAGGCCACGCCGCGGTGAGAGGGGGGTGTCCCAGGTGCCGGCCCCGTGCCCACGTCCCCTGCGAGCGCGGCCGGGGCTCGCGGCTTCGGCTCACGAAAGGGTTAACTCCCAGCAGCTGCTCCCCAGATGCCGGTTCTGGAATTCACATTTGTGTAATAATAAACCTCGGGGTAAGCGGTGGGATGGGGGGAGCCGCTTTGTCCCCCCGCTCCCCCCTCCAAGCGAGCGCGCGGCTGCCAAGCGCCGCGGCCGGGGGGGGGGGGACGAGTAGCAGCCCAGGTGCTGCGGGATCCCTTCCGACGGACTCCCAGGGAGATGAATTACGGGGCCGCCAGGAAAGCCTGGTTATTCTTCGTACCGCTTGCCCTGCCGCTATCGGAGGGGTGGGACGTCCCAGGGGCTGGTGGCCCGGGAGGGGTCCGAGCCCCAGCGGGTCTCCCCAGGCGGGGCAGGACCGTGGCGTAATTTGTTTCAGGAGAGAGGGGTGAGGAGAGACAGACATAAATTTTACTTCGAGGCTTTCCTTGTAATGGCTCCCATCGCCTGGCAGGGCAGCACACCTGCTTCCAATAGCCAGCTCCGACCTGCCCTGCCCACTCCAGGACGGGAGAGGAGGCTGCTCCGCTCTCCCCTCTGCCTGTCCGACACCGGAGCCCCGGCGCAGAGGGCTGCCCGGCCGCGGAGGCACCAGCCGAGGCCGGAGAGGCATTTACTCGTAATTCAGACGGGATGCGGATGGACGGCGTCGAACCCAGCACTTTCCCCTTTCCTGGCTTGCACATTTTTTCCTCTCTCATCCCAGCCCGGCAGAGCCCCTCTCCCAGGGACTGCTGATCCAGATGAACTCCAAGCTGTCCACACAGCACTGCTGCATCCAGCAAGCTTAGCTCATCCCGCCAGGATGTTATGGATCCGCATGGCCTGACTCGAGCAGGTCAGCGACCGCAGCGAGCCGGAGCGGAGGCGGGCGGGAGGATGCGGAGCTCGGCCACCCCCGTGGATGCCTCTGGATTCACAGCCCCAGCGCAGAGCCACGAAGGCCTCAGAGCTATGCGAGGAATTGGAGAGAGATCAGAGGTTTCGCTGCGATCAGGGGGCAGCGGCAGGAAGAGGGTTCAGGGAATCTGATTTGAGCCTATCTGTAGCTCCATTTGGTGTGAAACCCTAAACCGGGTCGTCTTTCAAGTGAGGATTTCTCCTGCCAGCCGAGATGCCTTTCTTCTTATCCCAGTGCTGTATTTCACACCACGGGGAGAAGGGAGGTGTCAGTGAGTCAGAAAAGCCTTCTGCTAACCCCGGCTTGCTCCCGGGAGCACCAGGGCTGGGGCAGGAGGAGAGCTGGGACCTCACAAAGCCCGGAGGAGCCCATGCAGGTCACCCCCGCGACGGACGGACTTACAGCTCAGCCCCTTCCCGGGCACCCTCCTGCAAATCCGCTGCAAAGCATCTTCTCCTGCAGTGGCTGGACAGACTCACCCCCCCCAGCAGAGGAGCAGGGAGGGTGGGGGAGACTTCACACCTCTCCCGAATGGCTTTATTCCCGGCGTGGGAGCCAGCTCCCGCCCCAGGCTCGCCCGGAGGACGGGCGTCAGCTGCGGCGACGTGGGTGGGTTCAAGGCCCTCCCCGGCCCTCTGATCTCGCAGGCTCGGGAGCATCTCTCCTTCCCCCCGCGCGGCTGGGGGGTGGCGAGGGGGTGGGGGGGCCGCCGCGCTTCCTCTGAGCCGCGTTCGGAGGTGGCCTCATCTGCTCCTGCCGCTCGGCAGCTCCGCACGCGGCGCTCACCCGGCGAGGGGACGCGCGGGGAGCGTACTTAAAAGCGGTAGCTCAAAGCAGTACTTAAGTGCGAAGTATCAGTACTATTTATTAACGTTTATGGATGTGTTTGGAAAGGTTGGGACACTCATTAATTCTCCCTTCTTTGTCTCTTCTAAGCCTGGCTTAACTGCGGCAAGCGCGGAGAGCACTGTTTGCACCGGTAGTGTTATAAAGGGTGTCAGATGTGGGACTATCCAACGCCTCTGCCATCCCGGCAGCCCGTGGCCGTGGGCCCAGGAGGGGACAGACCAGGCCTAACGTGCTGGTAAAGCTCTCCTTAAATTTGCTGCAAAGGCTTCATTTTTTTGACTTCCTGCTCGCTTGGCCCAAGGCATGTGCGGAGCGGCCGGAGGGTTTGGGGTCTCCCTGCTCTGCGCCCGCCTTCGCCTCCGCCGGGCTCACGATGCCGGTTCACTCTCCGCAGTCTCCCCTCTGGAATAAGCTGAAGCCATCCTCTCCATCGGAATATGACACCCAGCTGCCAATGTTATAGACAGGAGTGCTCCAAAATTTCCTGCCTTGGCCGCTCCACCGGACGCAGGAGGGGCGGCTTGGCACTGGGAGTCTCCCTACAGGCCAGTGATCTGGTTTCGATGGTCTCCAAAGAAAGAGATTTAAACCAAGCTGTTTGCGAGGCTGTGGAAAGCCCCTAGAAAGACCTTGAGCCTGACCCCCCTCCCGCTCAGCCAGGCGTGCACAATCCATGGCATTTCCCGTCGGAGCAGGACCGTGCCTTGGAAGCTCTGGCCAGAACCCCCTGCCTGGGCCCGGCCTTCGCGCCGCCTCGGGCGATGCCAGCTGGCAGCTGCTTCCCGCTTGAAAGGCATTTTTCTGACCTCCATGGACAGTCTGAAGTCACCCAGGACTGGAAGAACCCTCCACAGGGGCGGGAAGGCTTTGGTGGCGAAGACGCTCACTTCCAGCTCGGCTCTCCGCTCGCTGAGGCTCTCCTGGGTCGGCGTGCCCGCTTCCAGAGAGCAGCAGGACTGCTCGCTCCCCGCAGCCTCGGAGGAGGAAATACTCCTGAAACGACCACGTCTGGCGGATCGCAGTCCATTCCCAGGGGAGTGCACAGGACTTCACTGCGGCCGGGGTGCCGGCAGCCCCGGAGCGCGAGCTCCTGCTCCATGGCCGCTGGAGGGCTCCCATATAGTTCTGGGAAAACAGCTGGAGCGATCGAGCGCGGGAGGCAGCTGTAACCCACGGCTGAACCGCGGGGCTGCAGAGTTCAAACAACATCCGCGCTGCTCCTCGCCCCCGGCCCCGCGCGCGGCGAGCACACGCAGATCGGGCTCGCTGTGCCGAGCACGAGCAGGGCAAGTCGCTCGTGTTTCTCCCCAAACGCAGAGCCCGCTGATGGCAGTGTGTTTGCAGGGGAAATGTGAAGGCTGAAAGTTGCAGGGCTCGGTGCCAACGCGCGCAACCAGCCGCCCTCTCCCAGCCCCGAGCAACTGCGYGCAGCCAGCCCCGTCATTTGCCTTGGCTCGGCTCCCTCCTCTTCTCGGCTGGCAGCAGCGTCCCGCGCCTGCTCCTGTGCCCTGGTGGCAGCACCAGCCTGGCCCTCGCTGCGCGTCCCCAGGGCCACGGTGCTGGCATTTCACGGGGACCTGAGAGCAAATGCCAGCCTGGCTACGGGGCCGAGGCGCTGGCCCCTCGCCGTCTGCTCGACCCCCATGTCCCCCCCTCGCCATCACTGCTTCACCCCTCTCTGTCCCCTCAGCCTTGCGAGGTGCCCATGAAGCCCRTGCTCCTGGTGAACGATGTCCTCAGTGCTCCGTGTGAAACCCACCAGGGATGATGCACCAGCTGCGCAAGCTGCTGCTGAAATAGCCCCCAATTCCCCCCCCGCCAGCAGTGCCCAGCCATGCCCGGGGATCGGGGCGCTGAGGGGTGCCTGCCCGCTCCCGGTACCGGGGGGCAGCCCGCGGACGGGGCTCGGTCCCGGAAACCCGGGCAGGGGACCAGCTCACCAGTCTGCGGGCAGCTCGCGGGAGCAACGCAGGCAGCTCTGGTGGCTCCGGAGGAGCAAACGCGTCTTGTTGTGAGCCCCGCAGAGTGATGCTGCTTTTGAACTTGCTGCCGCTTCCCCTGCGCTAAGTGGTTTCTGTAACAGAAAAAAAAAAAAAAAAAAAAAAAAAAGAAGCCTCCGAACTTATCTCAAAAGGCCTCGTTATGACTATTTTATTCACTGGCTTCAGCCCAGTGGCTTCCTGGCCAAAGTGCCTTGATTTCTCCCTCCCGCCCCAGCTCTCGGGGGGAGCGGCCTGGCTGGGGTCCCAAGCTCTGGATTCAGAGGAGCCTGGGTTTCCTTTGGAAAGCGCCGTTAATTGACATGAGAAAATGATCCAAGCCGCTTTCTCCCTTGCGTGGCAATGCTTCTCCTCACAGGGCGTCCTGAAAAGCAGCGCTGCTTTTGGGRCCCGTGCGAATGGACCGGGCAAAATAACGCTCCCCAGGCCAAAACTCTTCCCTGGGGCAAGGCCATCGGCTTCAAAAGACTTGCTCCGGAGATGCCTGYGGCCACTTGTTTTTCCGACTCCCTGTGGACGAGCTCCAGCCCATCAGCCCCGTATCCCTTTCTGCTCCCCTTCCTGTTCCGCTGGCACCGCGTCGCCTCTTGCTCACGCTTCCCCCGGGGCCGGTGCAAGATCCTCTGCCCTTTCACTCTGCCTCCAAAACGAGTCTTGCCAAGCCTCTTCCACGCACATGCCTTCGCCAGCAGCTCCTCATCCCGCCCTTCATCCCGTGGGAGCAGAGGACCAGCCACCCTGCTCCCCACCCTCTCCCTCCCGGCCGCAGAGGTTGCTTGGTGCCATCCTGGAGGCACAAGGAGCTCGCGCTCTGCCCTGCGCTGCCCGGGGCCATCCCACCCCAAAAGTCGCTGGGAAGGAAAGGGCCCAAGGGAGAGGGAAAGCGTGAAAAACGCTGTCTCGGGCAGTGGGAGCTGTTGGCAGAGGGTGGGGGGGGGGCGGGCGCCCTGGGCCCCGGCGGACGCCGCGGCGAGGGGGGCTGCGTGCAGGAGCTCGCTTTCCCCGGGCGCTCGCTTGCTTGCTGATTGCTCAGTTTGTTATTCTTAGAAACAGCCTTATCTTACTGGTGTAAAAGCAACAGAGACATTTTACAAGAAAAATAAACCCACCCTTCTTTCTCCCCACTGACACATTATTGGATCCCCAGGACTGTATCAGGAGACCGTTAGGGCCTCGGAGACCAGCACACGCGTTTTGAGATGCCAGAAGTGAGCTCGTCCGCGAGCTCACCGCCTGCCCGTGTCGGCCCGGGCTCCCTGCCGGGGGGGTCCCCCATTCCYGTCCAGGCCAGCCCTCCCCAGCGCGCCGCCGAGCCCCTCTGCACCCGCGCGAGGAAGAGGGAGAGCGAGGAAGGCCCAGGGCTGCCCAGCAGCACAGGCACCTTCCCGCAGGGAGGGCAAGGGGGGGTTTCTTGTCCTGTTACGTTTTCTGCCTTTGGCTTTTTCCTGTGCCACAAATCTTGGGGGACAAGGCTGAGCGACGTCTTTTACAGCAGAGGAAGGAAGGGAGCACTGGGAAGTGGGAGCGAGGGCTGGAAGCGGCGTGGGTGAGCCGAGAGCAAAGCCCTTTCTGCCCCCGCGGCCGAAAGCAGGGGCACAAGCGAGCGGCGACGGCCACCGCCGCTCGGGTTCGCTCCCGACACAGCTCCAGCGCCGGCCCGTTCCCCTCCTGGCCCCCTGCCCCTTTCTCACCGTTTCCAGCCTCAATGTGGTTCTCGTTACCCTTCGCTTGTAATTAAATTGGTAGCACTCGGTGCGCTGGCTGACCGGGAGCTGCCCGCCTTGGGGAGCCCCAAACGCCCTGCGGAGACCTCGTGCCTGCGGTCCGGCTCTGGCCCAGGCTGCTTGGCTTGGAGGCTGCTACCATCAGGCAGGTGATCTAAAATCAGTGCTCCTGAGCTCAGCATTTTTTGAGAAAGTATCCAAATAACAGAAGCAGCCTGTGGGGCAACGGAGACTCAAGGTGCTGTAAAAATTTACGCCCCAGAGTAATTTCTGAGGGTCCTTTGGGGAGGCAGAACGTGCATCTCCCACCCCGGCGTTACAGGGGCCCTTCAGCCTGGGAGACAAGCAGGAGACTCTGCCGTTATCACCATGAGCTGGCAGTTTCCACCAGCTGTAAAATTTGCTTTTACATTTGTATAAAATACACTTAAGTGCATGCTAAATGTAGCCCGAATGAGACAAGAATTGTAAATGGAACAAATGCCGTATTGATTATCGAGGATTTATTCCCCGAGGTCTAACAGGTTTGCAGCAGGCAAAGATCTCTCAGCACATGACTGTCGTTAACACTCATGAAATCAGCTATTAATAGTTAATGGATAACTTAATAATTAATTAGTATTTAACAAACGCAGAGTGCAGGAGCCACCGAAATGGAATAATAAAGAGAGAAAGTTTATGATGATGGGGTCCAAGCGATTTTTGTGTTTTGCTGGACTCGGCAGCTCGGGGCTGCGGGACCGACCGCTGCGGAAAGGCTCGTGCATGGGGTCGGCTCGCGGCTCGTCCCCGCTGCCCGGGCCGCTGCGGCCCCCGTGCGCCCCCCGGCCCCGACCTGCTGGGGTTCGCACGGACCCCCAGCCGCCGAGCACCCATGAATACTGTATGATTGCAAATGCATACAGCGTTCGCTGCAAGCAGGCTTGCTAATTGCTTCAATTGTGTATTAAACAGGCACTAATCGTTGCATAAATATTGATATTTGCGCTTTCAGGTGGCGGCCGCGCTCTGGAGACGCCGCGGGCCGGGCGGCGGGCGCGAGACCCCCAGCCCCCCTGAGCCGCCGTGCAGGCGGCAGGACCCCGCGGCGCCGGCCCCCGGCCCGCCCGGAGCGGTGCCTGCGGTGCCAACGGCTCCGGAGCCGCGGGACCCACCGAGCCCGCGGCACGCGCTCCCCGCGGCTCCGTGGCCGGGCTTCGCGCCGCGGTACGGGAGGCTCTGAGTCAGCCTTGGGCGTTTGTAAATTAAAGGCTTATTATTAGCAGTACTTGAGATGTACATGTTCCGTATCCCTCGGGATGTTCATTCCGTGCTGATTATCATATTTTTTTAAATGTAATGAATTTATGGAGATAATTCAATCCCACTGACTGGGAATGTGTCTTACTTCTGCCACCAGTAAAGATGCTGCGTGTGTGAAAATGGAAATTGCTGCAGCACTTTACATGTCTTTCGCCTGTCTTCCCCTACCAAAGGACCCCAAAACGCTTTGCAGATCCTATCTGCGGTTTAGATCTACCAGAATCACATCGCTTCGCAGCCACGCAGTCACCTCTGGGCCGGAACACAGCAACTCTTTAACTAGAAGCAGAAATGTAATCAGATTAATTGAGTAAGTACAATTCTAAGGCAAGAAAGTCAATTAAATGAGTCATACGTCAATATGTAAATAAAAGGAAAGCGCTTTGAAGCAGGATTAGAGATGAAAAATCAAGGGCGCTGCTTCTCGCAGAGCTTATTCAAACGCTCGGTAAGAGCTGCTTCTCGCTGCCTCCGCGCGAGCCTGAGTCAGCGCCAGGATGCGGCCGCCCGGGGCCCTTTGCAGAGCTGCTCCTGGGGACAACGAGCAGCCGCGGCACCAGGATCCAGCCCAGCTGGGCCGGAGCAAGTCCCAGCGGCGACTCCTAGTCCTGGAAGGGTCTGGAGACCCTGGGCTCGTCCCTCCGCCGGGAGCACGTGTCTGGGTCCGGGGCTGCTCCGGAGGCAGCAGCACGGCAGGCAGCAGGGCTGGGAGCTCCCTCCCTCCCTCCCTCCGTGGGCAGACATGCCCATGCCCGTGCCCATGCGAACACGTGCCGGTGCAAGCGTTGCCATGTGGAGGAGCAAGCCTGTTTCTCCAGCCAACACAACCCGCAGTGAATTGCCTCTAGCGCCTAGCTGCTCTCCATTCACTGCTCTGCATATCCTTCACTTTTCTAGCGCATTTCCTTTCCTTTCCCTCCTTCCTTTCTTTCTGCCGTGAAGACTCCCTGCCATGGATGTCTTCCTGCACCCATAAATCTTTTGCATGCGTTGAAATAGTGTCATTGAAGAAAGATCTTTTTTTGTGTAAATTTCAATAAATGCCACCGGAACAACGCAGTAAATGATCCTGAAAACACAAGAGCCAAAAGGAGAGAAAGAAATGGCAGCCGAGGGGGAAAGAGAGTGAAATGGCTGGGCTTAAGGCTGCCAAACAATGCATTTAAATAATTCAATTTGCAAAAGCAGAGAAGAAAGGGAAGAGAAAAGAAAAGAAAAGGGGAGAAGAAAAACAGCTTGTGTAGCAACCCAGTAAATAACCTCAGAGAGAGCATGAAGCTGGGAATGCAGGAGTGAGCTAGGCCTTCTCCTGTTTAGACGCACTTTCACTAAAATGCCAACAACAAAAAAAAGTATTTTGATAGATTAAGGCTGTAATTTCATTTTTAATTCCTGAAATCCCCACAGAGAGCATGGCCGTGTCGCCTTCCCAGCCTGCGCCTCCGCTCTCAGATCTCTCCCTCCCGCTCTTCCCTTGGATGCTCTCAGCAAGGCTCCTGGGATAATTGGATGTTCGAGGGCATCTGGAAAGCTCCAGTTCCAGCCAGGCAGGTACCTGCTAGAATGACACGGGTTGGAGCCTCATTAGCAGGCGGTTACAAACCCTCCTGTAACAAGAAGCGTTTTGTAGAAGTAGGGACACACTTAAAGAGTTGCAGCTCCAACGGTTTGAAACAAGACACCTGAGGTGTGCAGGAATCTCGTCGCCCTCTGATATCGCCAAGAAAACACTTCCTCCCATGGCTGATACTCTTTTGCGCTGCTCTCTGTTATTGCCCCTTAATTACCATGGTTGGCAGCCGTCGTTATTAGCAGGGTTAACTAGCTAACTTTGATTTTAAAACATCGCTGGGAGGGAGCCTCTGCTTCCTGCCAATACTGACTATAAATCCCTGTTTACGTCAATGGTGTTGGGAAAATGAATCAAAATAATGATCCTTCACCGACTCTGGGTGGTGAGTGCAAGCCTGGTGCAGTCCCAGCCAGCTACCATGCAAAGACATCTACATTTCAAGCAGAAAAATATGCAGACACATCACAAAATAGGCTGGGGGACCGGCTTGGCTCCTGCCCAGGGTTTGAGAGGTCGGTGCCATACGTCAAGCGGCCAGGGCCTTCAGGCTCCCTGTGTCTCCTCCATGAAGGTCCTTTTTACCCGTCTGCTGGCCTGGGCAGACCTGTCTCACATCCTCCCTCAAAACCCTCATTCCCAAACCTGCATTTGGAATTTACTGTGAATATTTGCCAGGGTTGTTAAAGCGATGTCATCCCCAGATTGGCAGTGGCCTGGGGAGCGGGGAGGCGACGGCGTCTGAATACAGCTGCGATGGGCCCCTGCCTCCTGCCCGGCTCCGTGAAAGGCGTTTTGCCATCACTTCAGGGCCATGTCCTGCGCTCCTGCTCCACGGTGCCCGCAGCGACGGCACCGACGGGCCGTGCAAACAGCAGGGAGCGAAGCGCAGTTCCTCATCACGCGCCCGCTGCCTTCACTGAGGACAAAGGAGGGAATATTTTTGGAGCATCAGACAAAAAGCCAAACTTCATCCTTTTCTCCTTGTTCGCTGCAAGAGGAGTGTGTTCAGAAGTTTATTAGCGATTCCTGCTTAGCCAGCACAATAATCCCTCAGACCACCTTGGAGAGGGGTCATTAAAAAAATCACCCTCAACTGATCTCCAGAAAGGACATCAATAAAACAAGGCAAGAGCAGGTACCCCGGCAATCGCTGCATGGGCCCAGTGACCTCCGCCGGGTGCTCCTGTGGTCCCCCGATGTGCTGGTATGATATATCCTTATTGCAAATTATTCTGGACTCGGGAAATGTGTTTGCTCTGTGCTGTAGGAGCAGGGTGGCCAGGGAACCCATTGCTTTTCCTCAAAATCACCTTGGGGCCTGGACCCAATTTTTGTTGGCATTTGCTCGCCGGCCCCTTCCTGCTCCGCTCCCACCGCCGTGTCTTGCTCTGGAGTGACGCACGCCGCGTCGGAGCAGCCTCTGCTCCCCCAGCCCGGAGGAAGCGTGGGCAGCTCTGCCTGCGGGAAGGTCTGTGTGGGGCCAGGTCAGACAGGCCAGGGGACATCCCCGGGGGTGTTTTCGTCTTTGCTTTGCCTCCCTGGTCCCTGGGCAGGCGGGTCGGCTGCGCGAGCCTCTCCTCGCCTCTGCATGCACCTCTGCTGCACATCTCGGCGGTCACCGCGACGGAGGGTGCTGGGGGGGGACAGCATCCGGCCCGGCCAGCACCGGGGGCCGGCTGAGCCCAGTGCCCTGCAACGAGCTCCCCGAAGAGACCAAAAGGCTGTTAAACTTGGAAAAGCCACATTTTGTGTGAGTGGAAACTAGAGGCCTCCCTTGTTCAAAGGGAGAAAACTCAAAGCAAGGAGAGAAATAAAAGCTCTGCCCCGGCCCGGCGCGGCGGCGAGGGCAGAGCCTTGCTTCCACGCTGGGACCCAGTTAACTCGGTGGCTCCCAGTGCTGCGTCCGCGGGGACGGCCGCGGGGCTTTCTAGTGCCCCTCCAAAGCCTGGCATTGGGGAGCAATCCCGGCTGAGCGTGACGCTGTTAGCCGGAGCAATGGGCAGCAGACAAGTCCAGCAGATCCTTCCAAACACCAGGTGAGGAGGTGCAAGGAGGTGCGACGCAACGGCGCGAGCACCCTGCCAGCGCTCTGCCCCTGTGGCACACGGACACCGTCCGCACACACGAAATAGCACTGCTGAAATGAGTGACGCTGGGTCGTGTGTTTGAGATACATTAAACTGCGAGGGAATGTTTAATTATCTGTTTAATGATGCTTAAAACGTGTTGAAAATATTGTTCTGCAGAGGAGAAAAGTGCAGGGCATCTTCTGCTCCCAGCGGCCATTTATTACTCGAACGGTTTTGTGCTGGTCACAGAGTTTAGGTTCTCGTTTTATCACCATTCATACCCTGCTGCCTTGCCGGTCCCAAAGCTGGAAAATGAGAGGCCCATAATCAGGGGCAGAAAAAGCACCTGCAGGAGAGGGTGCCAGCACCGAACGGGGGCCAGCGTGGGGCCAGGACACGGACTGTCACCCCGGGCTCATTTCAGGAGCAGGAGTGGCCTGCAGGGATGTGTTTTACTGGGTCCCATTCCTGGACCTCCACGAAGCCTTGCTTGGATGCAGGTTGAGGCTCAGCTATTAACACCCATACTAAATCCCCCGGAAAACGCGTGCTCTTCTCCTCGCTGCAAGCACAGCCAGGGGCGGGTGCCCGCTGGGGAGGCGCAGGCACCGCTTCTGCATGGATTTCAGCTGGGGAAAAAGCAATGTTCTGCTCAGTGACCTGGCAAGGACTGAGGCAGGGGCATCGCACAGACCTTTACTCTCTCCTGACAGCTTTTACAGGCCTTACATTTCACTGGCTTCAAAGTGCTGACACTCGCTCTCTCACTTAATTCTCCCGGTGCAGCCCATTTCGGGGCTATGAGCCTTGCAGAGAGCCGCCGTGACTCATGCAGCGCGGAGATGTAAATCCCCCGCCGCGCGCTCAGCTGCCCGGCCCCCCTGCAGCCGGCAGGTCTTTTAGCCCCCCTTTTGCTGACGGTGCCTTTAGCCTGCGGCAGTGGGTGTCGAGGCCTCTGTGCCCACCTCGGCCAGACGGGACCCTTGCAGCGAGGAGCCAACGCTGCCACCCGCCCGAGCACCCCGGGCGCCCCGGGAAGGCAAACGACGGCTTTGCCAGTGATGTTCAATGCAGAGAGGCCCTGCGCTTTGGTGTGTCGCGGCGTCCCCAGGAGCCCCGGTGTGGATGCATCTGCCACGTGGTGCCAGGGGCCGGCGGCATCGCTCAGGGCCACCGGCAGACTGATTGCAGCAAAGCCTTTCCTGGAGCAACTGCCGGGCCCGGATGGCTGGTTCAAAGGGCTGTGGAGAGACGGCCTATTTCTGGAAAGGACAAAGTGCCATTTCCTGATTTATTTGCAGTTTAAGTGGGTCTACAAAGTCCCTTTTTGAGGTTGATGAGGAGGGCAGAGGGATTAGTCCACAAACAGCTGTGGTGCCTTGAGTCCTAAAATACTCTCTGAAAGGGGATCCTAACCCCGTAGCTGAGCTCAGCGAAGAGCTTGCAATTTATTGTTCTTTTTAAACCACCTGTGCTGTAAAATGTCATTTGTCTCTGTCGAGGGGACAGATCCGTATGATTTAGGTCCCTGCTGCCCAGGCAGGGAAGGGGCCCCCTGCGTCCGCTTTGTCCGGCCTCCACAGGTGCAGCTCAGCCAGGTCTCCTGGAGCCACCTTGGTCGGGACCAGCTGGTCGTGTGCAGTCGGCGAGGGAGCAGCCCTCACCTCCACCTCTCCGTCCCTTTAACGTGGAGAGAAAAAGGGCAGAACCAGGGGGTAAGACCTATCGATCCTCACGGAAGAGTCACGCTTGCTCTGAGCTGGACCTGAGGCGCTGGCTCGACACTCTGCTCGTCCTCTAATAAAGCTGTCAGTGTCCCTGCTGCCCCTGCGGCACCTCTGGGAAGCGGCATGGCTGCGGGGAGCAGAGCCGGAGCGTGCCGGGTTGCTGCTGCCACCGGCTTGTCCCCAGGGCCATCAGCAAGGGGAACCTGCCCCTGAGCTCTGCTCCCGGGCAGCAGAGCACAAAGCAAAGGGGACGCAGTGACACACGTGCAAATCCTGAGTCATCTTCAAACTCCTTCCACGTCACTGCTAACGTGCCCCCTGCGAGCGCTCTGAGTGGCTGCATTTTTAGTGTGGGCAACGAGGGGGATGAGTCGTAACACAGAGCACAAAATGGTCCCCGTTTAACACGGCCCTGTACTCCAGCAGTAGGGTTTGGTGACCTCCATGCACCCACAAACCTCCCCACAACGAGGAAACTTTACCATGGGTCTGCACTCAGACCCAGAGCCCTAGACAGCATGGCCTAGGAAACATTTTTGGCTCCAGAAAGGCTTGGTAGCAGTGGAAGTCAAGGGTAAGAGACTTTGAACAGCAGTGGTTGCACCAGACCTGGTTTCACCCCTGTCACATTGTCCTGCAGAAACCAGAATTACTCCATACCATCACGTCACCCACTGCTCACGGGGACACACCGTTTCACACACACTTTAGTAAGGAAGGTGGTGCCAGGAAGCAATATCACTTTGTTTCAATAAAGTGAAAATATTTCCTTGAGGAATTCATGACAGAAAAGCACTTCCATTGCAATTAAGCAAATGCTACTAGAAAAGCAAGTAGAACTGAGACAATAGCACTTTGATGAGGGATCATGGATGCTTTTTAGGCAACCTGTGCCTTTTCTGTGCTCAGTGCAGGATGGGCCTTTAGGGCTGGGGAAAGGCTGTGCTTGGCTGGGAGAACAGCCGCTTGTCTTTTTCACGCAGGACGCTCCAGTACTCATCGCAAGCACGAAACTTAGCCCGCCCTCGGACACCCAGGCAGACCAGCACAAAGCGGTGTAAGACACGTGTGTCTTCAGAATAGGCCGGCTCCCCTACTTGTACATTGTGCATCGCATAGCTATGGCCTCAGAAATGTTGTTGAACCTAAGCAGCAAAGTCTAAAGTTACATTTCAGCAAATGTTTGCCAGGAGTACTAGAGTCCCAGATGTCAATTTAGACTTTTTTTCCTCCTTATTTTCTCGTGGGATTCTCAGCCTCTGGAGTAATTCCCTGTTACTAGTGGAGTGGTAAGAAAAGGGAAGCGTGAGCTCTCCAGGTGCTACAGGAGGAGAACAGGTTCTGCACAGTCTGTGTTCGAGGCGCAGATTCATTATTTTGGTGACCATTCATACAGACACCCAAGAGAGGTCTTGAGGATCAGCTTTGCATAAAGAAGAAGATAATGAAGTCCCAAAGCATTTCATGCAATTGGCTTTCCTTGCACTCAGGAGACACAGTATATACTCTCTTTTCTCCCAAGAACATCCAAGGCTAGGATCTCAGGAGCACCTACTGCTCTTCCTTCAGCCGTTGTATTCATGGGGCTTCTCATCAGGCCAGTGCCTGTTACAGCCCCCGTCTCCTGAGAACCTCTCTCGAACACCAAAGCACTGGCGGTTGCTATTGCCGTTGCCTGCATTTGCACTACCACGGTCCTGATGCAGTGGGGCTGAGGCAGGACAGAAGCAGTTGGGGAACTCGTGGTGAGGCGAGGCTAGGCTAGACCGGACAGGACATGACTGCCTAGGTCTGCTGTAGCATCTGGCCTGCAGTTGGCAGACACAACACTCAGCAACTTTCTCTGAGCTGAGGAAAGAATAATGATGGAGTAAAAAATAGTCCTAGTCCCCTGCGAGTCTTGTTCATTAAAAGACAACAACATGTTTTATGGCTCATGCTTTATTCTCCCGGTGATTCCCCCGGAATGGGACTCAGCCAGAGCGTGAGCTGAAACCATCTCCCGAGCACCGCGAGTGCGGAGCCATAACTCAGCCTCTGTCAGCGGCTCCGTCAGTCCCACTCGGGGACCACCCGAACTGCTGATTTCCTCCATCCTCCTCTCCGTCGCTGACCCTCTCCCACCGCAGCCGCGGGGGATATGAGCTCACTGATTAGAAATCAATAGGACTTCAGCTCACACCTGAGGCACAAGCGCTGCCGGATGAGAGGTTGCTCCCTTCCCTGCCACGGCCTCCCAGCTATGCCCACTCAGCAGATTTCCATCGCTCCAGCATATGTAGCTACGAAGAACATAGCCTTGAGAAAAGGCTCCCTCTTACTGAAAGAAATCCCCAAAAGCGCCGTGCTGCTGTGTTGCCGATGGCATTCACCCACAGCGACCAGCACCTTTGCCAGCGCCTCTGTCTCTGGTCATGGGTCTGCTGAGCCCTAGAGGCCCCCTCTCCCCACCGGGACTGACTAACCCATCCTTGGGGCCTTTCCTCACACTGGACTTCAGTCAGGCCACAGCAGATCACAGAAAATAAGAGGGCAGAGAGAAGAAGAGAGCTCCGCCGTGGCTGGTACTCTGTCTTTATTCTCATGCCCAGCATGGTGGAGTCACGTTTTGGCTCTATAGCTCAACAGTGGGCTCTAGCCACAAAATTTAGGCTTGAATTTCCCAAATCCACCTGTTCAAGGCTCACTGTTAATGCTAAGCTCAGTGAAGATTAGAATTATTCAGAATAGCTCATACTTACTCCCGCTTACCCCTGCTCCCTTCTTCAGCCTTCTCCGTACTTAAATGGTACATTGCAGCTGGAAGGTGAAGGCTGCGTAACTCCACTCCACCTTCCGAGGGGATTTCACCAGCTTCTGCACATACCGAGAAGGCAGTCAACAGCTTGGTACCACTTCTCAGCCTCCACCTCCTCAGCATCAGCTTCACGTCTCCTGCTCGGAGATGGTACCTAGCCCTTAGGATTTAGCGTGTGAAGAATCTGCCTGATCATGCACTTCCTTCACATCTAACAGGATTTGCATTCTAGGCTAATGATGTGCCAATTGCTTTTACAACAAATCCTCCCGGAGGTCTCCCAGACGGCTAGTTGATTCTCGTGGCCTGCTCTGTATGTAATGTTATGTAGCTGCTGCTAACCCCACCATAAATATGTTTTTAATGTTTAATTTGCATCACACTCACATTCAATAACTGCTCTGGGAAATCTAAAGTGCATCTTAAAAACTGAGCCACAACAATTATTGTATATTAGATACCATCATCGGAGTATTAAAAACATATTTCTGTATAGAAATAGAGTTTGAATACACAGTAAGGGGCTGCACCACACACGTTGCATGCTGATCACCAAGAAAATGACCAGCTTCCTATTACGAGAATAGCAACAACTTGCATTTCCGCAGCATTTCCCGCCAGAAGGATCCCAAAGCTCTTTTTGTGCATTTGCAGTGCATGCAACCACAGCTTCCGCACAGAAACGCAGCAGCGGTTCTCCGAGACTCGGCACGTCTGAGGCAGCTCAGACCGGAGGGATGTGCAAGCTGCAGGGACCCTTTCTGGAGCAGGCGGCACTGCTTGACCACGCCGGTTAGCTCACAGCCCCTTGGCTTGGGGTTAGGACAGCCACAGCGTGGGCTAATGGCTCCCCCCAGCAAACAGCCCGCGGGAGCGCGGCGCTTCCCTGCCGGAGAGTGGGCAGCCTCACATTAAGCTGGTGATGGCACTGGGATGTGTAAATGGAGAAACGTGCACTTAACAGGCCACTTAGCTCTATTAGTGCTCTGTTTTACCTGGTTTGCTCGCCCCGTCGCAGCAGCTACGGAAGCAAATGAGACTCGCAGCTGAGCAGAACCTTTTCAAAGCCAGCCCCAATTAGGCTTATTCACTGGATTAGTGTACATATTTTAACAACGCAGATAATAATAAATATAGGGCGAACATGCATTAGTTCCACCTGGGGCCCAGCAAATACCCGGAATTAGCAAGTTAATGTAAGACTAGAGTAAGCAACTATTATTTCCCCATTCTCAAAATTTTCAGCCTCTGATGGATGCACTCAAGGGAACAGATTGAGAGTGTCTCTGTAAGATACTTCCTTGGTAATTTGACTGCAAGCTTTTTGCTTCTGTGCTTCCAAGCAATTGGAAGAGAATCAGCACTTTCCTTGATCATGCGAAACTTTGATATCACCAGGCAGAACTGCTTCTCACCTCCAAGACCTGCCGGTTTGGCAGTCACAGAGGTGAAGATTGCAGATCCCAGCCACCGTGGAGTGTCACTAAATAGAGAGATGCTGTGAGCTGTCACTGGAGGCCTTTCAGCCACCACGAGCCAAATCCCTGGAGACTGAAAAGCCAGGCAGCACTTGTACCGTCCCCTTGGAGAACAGCGCTGGGGAACGTGTGGCCGCAGAGCTGGGCACGAGCCGGGCAGGCGCCCCGCGCTGGCTCCCCTCCCCGGGAGCGTGGGCTGCGCAGCGTGCCGGGGCAGAGGAGCGCGCCGCGGGTCCCAGGGAGCATTAGCGCTGCATGGTCCTTAGGGCTTAGACTCAGTCCCTGGGACCTGATCCCAGCTTGGCCCCTGAGTCACAGTATGAGTTTGGCCAATTTATTTCATCTCACTGGGTCTCAGCACTTTCATGGTTCCCTGTATGGTACTGGTTTTGAGGGGGTGCGGGAAACAGGGAACAAAAATATTGCCAGCCCTGCTTCTCTGTTTTCCCTTTCCTGGGTCAGAAGCAAGCTTATTTTGCAGAGCAAGAAACCGTGGTACAAAGTCAGTGCACAAAATCCTCCTTTTCCCCATGTCGGGATGAGCCCAAGGGCCCAGGTGGGGAAGACACTGCCCTGTGCCTTGCCTGTAAGCCACACGCTTTCTCTACAGGCCCTGAGGATTAATAAAGTGACTTTTCCCAGAAAGGTGAGATCACCGTTTGGGAGTCAGTGCCGTGGGATGTGGAGGCACAGCTACAGAGAGGCTCAGGGAGGTGTTAGGCAGGTCCCTGGGAGGGGGGTCCATCCCCGGCGGTTAGATGCAGCGCTCGGGATGCTATTGCTGCTCAGGGAGTTCCTAAATCGGAGGGCAAATGAGTGAAGCTTATCCTGTGCTGTGATTTCTGTATATATTACCCGACAATCTGCCTTCGGCCCTGTGAGAGCCTGGGGAGGTGTCCAGGCGGGCCTGGGGACTCACCAGTAATACCGTTTTCTTGGGCTTGTGATCCTTGAAAAAGCAAGAAGCGAGGCAGGCTGCAGGGAGGCGGCCCGGTGGCACACGGAGGCTGGCTCCCAGCAGCCCAGTGGGTGAGAAAGAGACTTACGCCTTGCTATCTGGTGATATCTTTATCCTTCCCCCGCCCTGCCAGCACCAAGATAAAAATGCCAGGGTGGAAATGAGTAGCACAGCTTAGAGGGAGCAGTTTTTCCCCAGGAACAAGTCACTCTCTTGTCCTAGAGCTTATTGGCAGCCTGCAGAGCGAGGCTGGCAGCTGGAGGGGAAGCAACTTTTGTGCTATTTCAGTCCCAGCAAGAACTGCAAAATCCATGAAAAATAGAAATACTTAACGGCAAAAAAGCAAAAAAATTCACATTCCTGCAAGCTGTTTCGAGTTTGGATGCGATGCTTGTGGCTCCCCCGTTTCCCCAGCTCCTGGAAAGCGGGGCGCCCGGCCGGAGCGTGCCCCCCACGCCGGCAGCCCCGCTGTGCCGAGGGTCCCCTGCCTCCCACCGGCTCCGGACCCGGCGCACACAGCAATATAATTGAACGGAATTTAATACCCGCCTGTCGGAGCCGGTCTGCAAAGCTGTCAGGGAATCTGAGAAATCCAAGTGTAAAATCAGCATGTTTTGTGGGACAGTGGGCACAGACTGCCCATATGTTACCCACACACATCACCAGTCATCTGGGAAATGCGCACATCTTACAGGCTTTCATTTCTCCATTTTTCCCGGTTGGACTTGTCAGAGAAATTTCGCTGCCAGCCCATATACCTTTGCAAAAAGCGCATGGCTCAATCTTTCACAGATGGACTTCCCTCACGTCTGGGCTTTGATCAAGGAAAGAAAACAGCAGGGGGGGATTATTGCCCAGGCAATGTGTCTGTGGAAGCACTCGTGTGTGCACACGCGCTCGGCGCGGTCTGTGTGCTCATTTTCCATGCGTGCATCAGCATCGGCATCGGCAGAGCGGGCGCTCGCCCCCGTTCCTGCGGGTGGGAACAGCAGCGGCCAGGCTGCAGCAGCAGCAGGGACAGCCCGTGTCCCTGCGTCCCTGTGTCCCTGCATCCCTGTGTCCCTGCATCCCCATGTCCCTGTGTCCCTGCATCCCTGCATCCCTGTGTCCCTGTGTCCCCATGTCCCTGCATCCCCATGTCCCTATGTCCCTGCATCCCCGTGTCCCTGCATCCCTGCATCCGTGGCAGCAGAGCTGGTCACCCGCTGCAGGTTACACAGCGCCGAGAGCACTGCTAAGGATCGTAACGCTTGGTAACCGCGTTTCGCTTGCTCATCCGCCTCTCTTGATTGCAAGGAAAGAAAGTGCATGGAGAGGACGAGGGCCAGGACTTGGCCAGAAAAGAGGCAAGTCAGGGGGACCGAGCTTCCCAGGGGGGCAGCTGGGACGAGCGACCTCCTCGGACTCCTCTCCTCCTGCCCTCCGAATGTGGAGGTATGGAAATTTTCGGCATGATGTTTCCCCAGGACCCTCCGAAGCCTCTTGAATAGCTCATCGGAGCTCATCAGACCTGCTTTGTCTGTGGCTCTGAATTAAAGGTGCCAGGAAAAACACTCGTAATCCTGATTGCCGAAGCTGGAAGAAGAGCGCGTTTCCCATCCCGAAAGACTCGCCGAGGGGAGGCGAGGGCGAGAGGAGCAGCTCGGCCGGTGCGACGGGTCGGAGGGAGCTGGAGCAGAGGGGCACTGCTGGGTGGTCCCGGCGGAGGGTCCGTGCGGCTCCAGGGCAGCGCGGGGCCGGCGGGAGGTGGGCATCGAGCTGCGGCCCATGGGGACGCAGCCGTGGTCTGCGGGGTCCCCTCGTCCCCACGAGCTGCTGGGGACGTCGCCTTCCCGGGAGGCTCTCGCGTACAGCCCTTTCCAGAAAATGCTCTGCATTTCAGAAAAAACCTAGAAGCTTTCGCCTCGCATCGCCAGAGCAAAGCCCTCTGGCTTTCTGTCCCGCAGGTGGCATTTTTCAGGTAAAATTTGAGGGCACATCTCAGAAAGAAGAAAAATGTTTAAAACGGATGAAATAACTGCAAAACATCACCAAGCATGGAAAAAACAGAAATTTGGCAGTGATCCAAGCTGAATTATTTTTCATTTCATCAATTATCCCTCCCCCCCCAACTCTGCTGACCTTTGGCGAGGAGGTAGCAGCTCTGCCTCGATGCCGGTCCCGGGCTGTGCCGACACCAGGCTGCTCCGCTGCGGAGCCGCCCGCCAGCGTCCCCGGTGCCACGCTGCCATTCCTGCTCCCTGATTCACCCCACAAGATGCTCCGGAGAGAGCGGAGGAGCTTGGGTGCGATTTTCCTTCCAGATCTCTGGCCCCTGAGCAAGTGGGAGCAGCAGCACCCGCGGCGTCCCTCCCCTCTGCCGCTGCATCCCTCAGCGCTGGCGTTAGGACTTGACCTTTTCGCTTGCTGCCTTAATTTTTAAATAATGTTGAAAATTTGTCACTGGACCCCTGTCATTCTCCAGCCGCAATCCACTTTAAATGGACGGTTCCCAGAGCCAAAGAAAACACCGCGCCTGGGACCTCGGCAAGAAACACCAGACCTGCTCTCGCTCGCCCGTGCGTCCCGCCTGACGAGAGCCGCTCCGAGAGCAGCCCTGGGGGAAAACGCCACGGGAAATACCCTGGAAAATTAATTCTTACATGCTGCCGCCCCCAGAATAAATGAGATAACATTTTTAGCTCTAATTGGGTAAACAGAAACTCTCTTTTCCAGGGGGACGTCAGCGCTGCTTGCAGAGCCATCAATCAGCGTGGCCCTGGGAGCCCCGGCGCGGCCCAGGGACCCGCCACCCCCAGGCTGGGACCAGCCTGGGCAGCCGCCCGCGGCACGCCAAAGCCCGGCCTTGCTCCGGGACAGCATCGCTTCTGGGACAGCTTCGGAGGAGAGCTGGGTCTGAAGCTCTCTTCTGCTAAAATCCCGCCGGCAGCGGGGAACGGGCGCTGCGGAGGGGCAGGGATGCGGTTTCCACGCTGCCGCTGGCTCGCGGTGGGATAATCTTCTCCTTGCCCTAGTTCTTAGTCTTTAAGATAGGAATGGATTTGCATCCTTAGGACAGGCATCAGTAGTAAACTCAGTTCTTTTTTATTTTTAAGCAGAAAAGGCTGCGGAGCGCTGCGGCATTCCCGCCGGCTGCTGAGGGCTCGCGCACTGCCCTGCAGCCGGCTCGCTCCCCCGTGCACCCGAGCCCGTCGGGGCCGGTGCCGGTGCCGGTGATGGCAGGGGCTGCGGTGGTCCACGGCCCCTCACTCCACCTGCGGCACCCCGTCCTCGGCGGCCCCGCGAGCCCCGGCCCCGCGCCTCGCACCGGCCCGCCAGCCCCCCGCTCCCTCCGCGGCAAGAGGCAATAATTGGAGCCTGACATCCCATCTGGAGCCGATCAGCGCCGGCTAGTGCAGGGATGTCGCTAATGGAAACTTCGATGTTGCATTTAAAGGGGCTTCTGTCGCTTCCTCCTCCCAGAAGTGATAATCAGTTTGGAGAGACGCTCGGGGCAGCCTGCAGAGCCCCGGCGATTACTCAGCGCGGTAGCAGCTCTCTGAAGCCGTCTGCGATGTTCAAACCCAGAGATGCCCGAAACGCGCTGAGCCGTCCCAGCCCTTTGCAATTAGCACTCCAGGCCGGGGCTGGGCCCGGGCCCGCTGGCTGCAAGGGGTTAACTGCGGTTCATAAAGTTGTTTGCAATGCTCCATTTCACAGCGGCAATTCCCCTTGCCCCCCTCCTGGTCGCCTCTCCTCCCCCGGCTTGGACGGAGACAGGCGCTTCTGCGCACACACGCACACACACACTTCTAAAGTATCGAGGTCTCAGAGATTAAAAGGCACCATTATGGGAGTCAAACATAAATTCTCTTTTTATTAAGCAGAGTAAATGTCATCAGTGAAAAAAAGCAGAGGAGGATGGAGAAAAGAGGAGGATTTCATTCCAACTTCCCTTTACTTTCATTCCTGCTCCTAGCCCTGGCTCTGTGCAGTTGTTTATTTAAAAGTCCAGTAGGGAAAGCTCATATCTTACCTGCTTTCTAGGGGGATTTTCTGCACCATTACCATAATGAACAGTATATACAATGTCGGCGTGGTTTGGCTTGGGTCTCGCAGCTGAAATCCTCGGCCGCTGCCTCCGGTATCGACTTTCAAGGCGGAGAGGGGCCAGGAAGTCCCTTGCAAGGGGAACGCGTTATCTGCACAGGTGCCGGCGAACAGCCCCTGTTGCTGGGCAGGCGGCCGTGCCTCCACCGCCCGCGCGGGTCAGGCTCGTGTGCCGGTCCCCTCCTGGGTGTCGGGGGACACCACACGGCCCCGTAGTCCCTCCTACAAGCTGAACCTGTGCTCTGACCAGAGCTTCATCTGGGGTTAAAATGATCTCCACCAAGACCCTGAGGTTTTGCTCATTATTCCTGTTGTAGCACGGCCTCTTCCCACTCCGTGGGGAGGTTCCCGAAGACCCCGCAGCTGCTGCTCTTCTCCTTGCTGTCTCCGCGCAGCTGGTGCCGCCCCGCCGGTAGCGAAGTCCTGTAGCTCCAGCATCTCTCCCCCGTCCGAGCCGGTCCTGCTGCAGACCGGGGGTCGGGGCGGCAGAGCCCTCGGAAAGCTCATCCTCGCGTCACTGTCTGCGGAGCTGCCTGAGGCCCTGGAGCTGAGGGGCCTGATGAAAGCACCGTCGGGAGTTATTTAAGTGGTCCCAGACCCCCAGTAACCCTCCCAGGAGCAGCACAGCTCGGGGCCGGGCTGCAGGCAGCCGGGACGGGGGGTCCGGAGGGCTTCCCGGCTGCTTCTGGGCAACCCCACGATACGCAGCTACCCCGAGCAGCTCCCGCATTGGCAAGGGGGGGCCACCAGGTACAGACTGTGGGGCCAAATTCCTCCCATCTCCCTGGGGTGCCGGACAGAGACGGATCCCGACCGGACCTGCCCGGCCCAGCCCGGATGGATGCAGAGCGAGCCGGGGGGACGCCCAGCCCGGCAGGGGTGTGTGTGGCTTCGGATCTGCTGGATCAGCAGCAGCCCCGAGCTGCAGCTCCAGGAAAAATCTTCCGTTCCAAGGCCAATGCGCTACCTGCTAAGCTGAAAAGTTTCCCTTAACGTGATGAGACAGAACCAAATTTGTGTCACATACTCGCCTCACCTAATTGCTCCAGAGCGGCGGCTTTCTCCAGACCCTGGAGCCAGCGCTGGGCCGGAGACCCTCGCAGGCACGACATGTCCAAGCAGGACCGTGCTCCTAAACCCCCCTCGCCTCGCCTGCACCCGTGCAGAGGCAGAGACCTGGGGTGTCGAAACCCTTCGCACCGTCCCCCTCCCATCGCACTGCACCCCGACAGCAGGTCTGCCCAAGAGCAGCGGAGATCCCGGAGTGTTCGGTGTTAATGTTCCGCAACATTTTTCAATGGACAAAAACTGGAGCCTGAGAGCTCATGGGAAATGTTTTTCCTCTTTTCAGGTTTAATTCTTCTGTCATGCACTTGTCGGAGACGGTTTTATTCACACACAGCAGCAGAGAAATGGCTGAACAAAGGGGCTCCTTTTTTATACTTCTTGCTATCTTTGTAGTCTCAGGAATGCAGCTGAATTTAATGGATACATTACCCAGGCGTGTGTGCGTGTGCGTGTGCGCGGGAGCGAGCGGCTAGAGCGCCGGCAGAAATGCTCGCACAGTAAATACTGCACACTGCGGTAACCACTTAATGCTTAAGGTGAAGTGTTAACTTAAGTGGGCTTCACAATATGGGGGGAGTACTCAGGACACATCTTAAACAAATAACCACGGCGCACAGTAAATCTGCCGGAGAGCAGGTTTATTCCGCTGCCAGGTGCTCCTTCCAAAAGAGATTTTCATCCTCCTGAATTTAACTCCGATGTCCTTAGTTTGGGAGAGGCAGATTTATTCGTGCGCCAGGCCTGCTAATCACGGCCTCTCCCCGGATGCCCCGTGCGGCCCGTACTGATTTAATGGGTAGCTGTGCTCAGCCTGGGCTCCCTGGAGCTGTTGTGGCTGCAGGGACTGTGGATTTCTGCTCCTCACCGGGGGCCGACGGGCCCCGTACCCCCCGGCCAGATGCATCTGCTGTGCTGCTCGAGCACCAGCTCTGCCCAGGCGGTGGGAACATCCTGTGCGAGTCAGCGCTGCCGGTTCAGCTGCAGCATTTATTGACCACCCGACCAGCAGTGAGCTGAAGTGAGATCCCCCTTCCCTTATTGGAAGGCACAACTCTTATTTTACTTTTTACTGAGCCACAACAACGAGCAGAGTCCAGGGCTTCCATGTCCCCACCTAATCTTCTGCCCGTCCAGCGGGACCCTGACTTTACCTCCTTCCTCCTGACTTTACCTCCTTCCTCCTGACTTTAGCTCCTTCCTCCTGTGCAGCACCTATTTCCATCCCTGTTCCCCAAGCTAGGCTGCTGCCTTGCCTGGGCCACTCTCTCAGGACCATCTCACAACCAGCCCAAGCCCTTCAGATCTGTAACTGCGGGGACCTTTCCCTGCCCCAGGTTGAAGGTGGCAGTGCCGGCCCAGAGCTGCTTGAGCAGACCCCTCCTTCACAAGCAGCCTTTCCCTGCTTGGCTCCGAGAAATCCTTTCCCAGGAAACGTAATACTAGCCCAGATACTCATCAACCGGCTGTGTTCGTCAGGACGCCCTCCTCGCAGCCTCTCCCTGGCATGCCCCAGCCCCTTGCCTCAGCCCCAAGCTGAAGGTGACTTCGACGGGCTCCTCTGAGCAGCAGCGTGTCCCCAGGCCCCGCGGGCAGGCAGGGGGGCTCCTCCCGTGCTCGCGTCCCAGCACCCCCTAAGAGGCATCTCCCACCCAAGAGCATCCTCCTCTCTGTCCTGGCGCCCGGAGGCAGAGTGACCTTCACCGCGTGCTTCATCCCTGCCTGAGCAGCTTCTAACATCATGGGGACAACCCTCCCCACGTGGCTCCGGACCATCCCAAACAAGAGCCAGACCTACCTGCAACCGGTCTACATCTCTCATGTCCCTCATCCCAAGTGCCATCTAAACCATTACTCAATAATTAAAATAACGGAATAGTGTAAAAATAGTGTCTCTCTTCCTTCGCCACCACCCAGAGGAGGAAAAAAACAAACAAAAAAAAGGGCAATCTTGAGGTTTGAATCGTTGTAACAAGTGTGTCAGAGGGTCCGTCTCGCCGAGCATGTGTGTGGAAAGGGCTGCTGTGGGGGAACCGGCACCGTGGGTGGCTTATGAAAACGATTATTATCAAAATTCCTTCCAAGAGAGACGACGGGAACATCCAAACCCAGAACAAAAACAAAGGAAAACGGATGGTTTTGTTCTCTGAGTTTATTATTTTTTTTTAAACCAGTGTCTTGTTCAGGTTCCCTAGCCATGGACTGTGGTTAGGTGAGTGCCACGGTGCCGCACACCATAACGTGGACGGATGGATGGATGGATGGATGGATGGATTGCCTGGGCACAGCCCCTGCCCCGTCACATCGACCCGCTGGCCCTGTAGTCTTCTGCCGAGCCCCTGGTGGAAGCCTTGCCCGGCACTTTGAAGAATGCAATAAATAAATAGATAAATCATGCATTGTGGTAGATGACCTCTCTCCTGACCTCCGAGTAAATCAGCTTATTCCCTGTATCATGAGATCTGATCACTTCTGCTGTGCTCTGCACTCCCGGAACGATGCAGCCAGCGCGTTTGAGGGCCTGGCCGCTGCATGGGCACCGCTCCACCCCTGATCACCGCCCGGCTGTCACTTCGGCAGAGCCTCCCTAACAAGCACCCTAATTGTGTCCCTCACTCTGTGAACTGGGTCAGGGAGAGCTGCCACCGCTGCTGAATGCGCTCCTGACTCGCCTCCCTCATGAAAGGAAAGGCAATCATCTCCCATGCTGGCAAATCACGCCAGCTTCACGTCCCCTGAAACGGGGCTGGATTGCATCGTGCAGCTCCTCTCCGCGCGTAATGGCTCTCACCATGGCGGAGCACAGCTCAGAGCAGGCGCTGGAGGGAACTCTGTCCTTGGCCCTCGAACCCGGAGAAGTTAGGAGAAGCTCGTTTGTGCATTTTTGTCCTTCCAGTAATGAATTCCCCCAGCACCCACCCCCTCTCCTTCCTGCCTCCCCACTTCTCTCTCTCTCACACGTACGGCTTCCTTCTGTTATCTTTGTCAGCAAAGAGAAACTGATACAGTCCATTAGCTTAGTCCCACTCCCCTGACGTCCCCCCACTGACAGGGAACATGACACTGCGCTGCCAAGCACAGATGCAAGCTCTCCATCTTGACAAACATGTGTTGAGAAAGCATTTTTGACCAAGTTCCATATCCAGGGCTAGTGTCAGACAGCAGAGGTGGAATAAAAGGACCTCTTGGCTGGAGACACTGGAGATAAGCAGCAACAGGAAGCCTGCAAGCGAAAAGAGATGCTAGCCCCAGAAATTTTAGAGGGGAGAGCAGCGACACAAAATAATTGCTAAAAGAATGCAGCTTGATTGCAGACAGCAGGGAGAGTCTCAAACCCTGCACGGAATGAAAGACCGGGATGATAGCTTAAGGGGAAGAAAAGTTATCAGGCTAGCAGGAGTGATTTATTCAATGGAAAGGATTAAGAGTCCAAAAGTTAATGTGCATAATGTAAAACAGGATGGCTGAGGAATCCAGGAAGCGGAGATCCAGACGGGAGAGGTGGACGCAGAGGCCTGGCTGCCGTTGGCGAAACCGCAGAGCTGCGCCGCGGAGGTGTGAGGGTGCTGCCGGACACGCCGAGCCCGTCGTCCCCGTCTGCCGCCGCTGGGGCTTCCCACATCCCTCCTGTGCACGGGCTGAGGACGGATGAGCTTGCTCATGGCTGGAGCCGTGCTGCAAGGTATGAGGCATCCAAGAGCCCTTGCTGCCCCGAGGACGGCCTGGAGAGTGCCGGGCGCTAGCTGGGTTGGTCATGGCACAAGACAAGGAGATGGTTTGCCCTCTTGTAGTCTGGACCTGTAGGTCTGGGCCCTCGCTGCTATCAGCAGGAATTTTGCTACAGGGCGGCTCTGAGGGCAGGGGCTTTGCTGGGCTGGTGGCTCCGCAGGGAGGTAACCAGCTGCCCTCGGTCCCTGCACGCGGAGGAGCAGGAGGGGTGTGAGACCACCGTTGCGATCCATGAGCCAAAGCGCTTCGTTGCTAAGTCCAGCCCAGGCCAGACAGTTTCACCCCAACCTCCTCCCTCTGTTCCACATGTAGCCAGAAACGCAGCGCAGTGTCCCGGGTACTGCAGGACCCCCTTTCCCAGGCTCCACCCTGAGGCCCATGGAGCTGGAGCTGGACCAAGGAGGCATTACGATGCGACCGCTCTGCTGCGCGCAGCCAAGAGGAACCTCTGCAGACAGGGATTGCAGGAGAGAGTATCCACCCCGGTGCCCCCCACCATCTCCTCTCCTCCTTCGCCTCTCTGCAGACTGTCAGCAGTGGGCCAAATCCTCTCCCGACTGAGCCCCACTGAAGCCAGCGGCGCCTTGCCAGCAGCGCGCGGCCAGCGTCCCTTCATTGTTCATTTAGTCCTTCCTCTATTGATCCCTTCCCTTCTCCCAGGTGCCTCGCCAGAGGGGGAGGGAATCCTGTCAGTCGCTAACAAAAATACTGTGCAAATCATATTAAAATAAAAGGCTCTTGTAATTTTTAGTGCTTATTGAAGTGGTTTCTCTTTATTTCTTTTTCTTTTGGCTCCTTGAACATTTTGGAGCACAGCTGCCAAAAATGAAATGTTTGACCGGCCCCAGTGACGCTTCTGTTGGCCTCTTTCCCTTCTCTCTACGCTCCAAAGTCTCTCCCTCACACTGCACTTCTTTCATGTTACCTCCACGCTCGGCCTTCCCTCTACAGCCTCACATTCCCTCACTTTTCTTCTTGTCTTCTACTTTGTCCCACCTTCCCTTTCCCTTTCCCTTCTCTCAACCTGGTGCATGCTGGGGCTCAGCTGTACTTTGGAGGCCCATCCAACCCATCTTGAGTTTTCAAGGGAACAGCAAAGCCGGCTGAGGTGTGATGCCCTCCCAAGCAGCCCACACACACCCTGGAAGCCCCTATGCCCCCCACCCCTTTTGGCATTTTGGTGTAGGTACACTCCCTGCCGCAGCCTCCCTTACAACACATGCATGTAAAGGCATTATTTGAAGAGAAGACTTTCCCTTTTGTACTTTTTCCAAGCAAACCTACTTCTCCTCATGACACATTCCTTAAAGCACCTCATCCAAAACACCATGGGCCCCTTCTCCTCATTGTCGCAGGCTCCGGCTTTCTGCTCTTCCTCCAGCGTGGAGTAAGGTGGTGCTGGAGACGAGGTGCTGAGACCCCCAGGGGTGAGGAGAAGAACTGGTTGCAAGGGCCAGCAAGGTGAGGGAGGACAGTAGTCCTCCAGGACTGTCCAACAATGACATCTTCCATGTGGGAGAAACTTAGAGCTGTGGGATCATGCAGGGTGGCTTCCCATGCTTGACTACAGTTGTAGAGAGAAAAGGAGCAACAGGAAGGAAGCAGCTCTATTTTCCACCAGTGATGGGGGAACAGGTTCTCACAGGCTTGAGTTCATCACGTGAAAGCAGGCGTTACAGATCACCAAAGGCAAAGACTGCAGCGGGGATAAATATCTGAGGAAGGGATATCTGGATAGCTGCATTACTGCCACCAGTGCTACAGCTCTGGATCAAGGTATTAGGGTAGCAGAGCAGAATAAGCCCAGAAAAGGGAAGTTACACTCATTTACTTGGCAAAAGGGCAGAATCACAGAGTGGGAGTGGAGCATGCAGGGCACTCAGCAGCATGAAGCAGCATCTTGATGTTTTGCCTTTGCTCACAGCAATAACCACACAGGTTTCTTGCAGGAGGGTTGTTTAGCAACGCTGGTGCTCTGCCAGTGGGGTGGTTACAGCAAGGCTGGTTGGGAGAGCGGAATGCAGTTTTGTTGTAGGAGAAAAAGCCAGTCCCAGCTATCTGGGAAGGATACACAGTTGCATCCCCTACACACAACCACACCTCCTCCCAGGGGACCTGCATGGGGACAGGTATCGAAACACACAGTGCTGATGGGCATGAGAGCCCCCTTGTTCCTCCCCAGTCCCCTCTTGTAGGCACCCACTGATTCCTTGGCTCTTCATGATACCTTCATTAATCTCTCTCTCTCCTGCAGCACTTCTCATCAAGAGATTTCAGCAGATGCTGGATCAGCATATTTATGCCCACTTTACAGATAAGGAAACTGAGGCATGGCAAAATCAAGGAGCCCAAAGCCATTTCTCCTGATTATCCTTCTAGTTCCGTCCAGTCGTGACGCTGGAAGGGCCCCAGCCAGCCCGTACGTACTGGTTTGATGTTGTCCCTGGGCTGCACACATCCTTACGCGGTGCAGGGTTGCACTGGGACGCTGGACGCCACTGTGCCAATGCGTGTTGTGTCACCCAAACTGGCTTGTTCTCACTTTGTTGTCAGCATGTGATAGATGTGCACACCCCAGCCTGCTTTAGTGGGATTAATGTTGAGCGTTAGGGCTATTGGCATGTTTAATCAGTTAATGGTATCAATTCTCTATTAAATTAAATAGTGCAAATATGTTCCTGGTTTGGGGGGAGGTGGGTGGGGGCATTGTGCCTCTCCCTCCCCCACCCTTTTATCCTGGTGAAAACACAGCAGCATTTGTTAGGGGGGAAGGAAAAAAAACCTACAAAGAATTGCAGCATTTATACAGATATAAAAAGAATGGTAGACTATTTTTCAAGAAAGCAAAAGAAAATTCCCCTTTTTCTTCCACACAAGATCCCTTCTCTCTGGGAAGTGGCCCTCTGTCCCCCAGTCCCAGTGTGCTGAAAAGACAAGAGGCTCCACGGGGCAGGGAGCACCGGGCCGGGTTGGGAGTGCCGGGAGCAGGGAACGTCTGTGAGGTCTCTCTGCAGCAGCCTGCAGTGCAATGGCCAGGCCTAGCTCACATATCAAAGCTGTTGTTTTTAAATTTAATGTCCTTTTTTTATGCACATATATGTATTCAAAGTGAAGTTATGATAAAAATCCGACACAGAGCTGAAAGCGAGGGCTTGAGTTGCATTTTGGCACAGATGGGGCTCATCCCTTCTGCAGAAGGCTCCTTGCCAGAAGACATCTTGGAGTGGAAGGAATTCTAAAAATCAGGATTCTGCATATTATTGGTCTTTATTTGCTTCATTCTGGGAGGTGAGAAGAAGCATGCAGGGTTTGAATGAAAAAAAATCTGGTCTGGGATTTACCTGCGACTGACACAGGTGAAAAGTGTTGGATGATGGATTCTTCCCCGTGAATGAAGAGACAAAGGGGAGTCTCTTCCCTGTCTGGCACTTTGTTAGTAGCATATTTTCAGGCAGGGGAGGTTAAGTAAAAAATCTGGTCTGGATCAGTGTTTGTATCTCATCAGATGAACTCTGCGATGCCATTTTAGATAAAGATGATTTCAACAAGCGCCTATAGAAGACACATGGTTCAGAAGCTTTATGTGTTGCTAGAGCTTTTGAGGGGGGGCATCAGCTCATACTACATCACCAGATAGATCTGACTAACTGCCTGGGAGAGTATTTTGTCCTCATGTTTGTTGTCTTAGTCTCCCTTTTCATAGCATGCTGCCCAAGATCAGCTTGAATCGAACGCTTCCAAAACTTCTCAGTGGGATCTTTGGATCACATGCCCTGTTCTCTTGTGTCCCAGGAGACATTCTGCTGAGCAGAAGTTCACATCCCTGGTACTTATAAATTCCAGGAAACGACTATGGAGAGCTGAATTTGAATTCAGGCATGTGTGCCTGCATCACTCAGCCAGCTAGGACGCAGAGGTATACCATGTTCCTTAGCTCTCTGATTAAAATTAACCAATCCTAATCAGATTTTCAAATACTGAACATTTACAGGAAGCAGGGACAAATGCATAATGACGATTTGTTAATATTGTTCAGAGACACATACCCCATAATTAATGTATTCGGGAAAACCACACACGATTCAGGTTGCAGATAGAAAAATAGGTAGAACACTGTGATTTCATTATTTTCTAATTTCTGGCCACAGTCTCCCCAAAGTGCGGGTGTTTCTGCCTTCCAGGCCTGACTCAACCCTGTTGGTCTGTCACTGGCACGAGCTAAGGGGTTATCAGGAAAGGCTGACAGTCCTCACCTTGTCCTTCCTTAGGCTCCCCGGCCTCAATGTGCTTGCTCCCCACGAGGGGGAAAACCTCACTATCCTGATTGCCTCCTGAAATCCTGCATCTGGGCAGCTCTGAATTAGCTCAGGAAAGAACAGTAGTGTGTCCTAACACACACAGGCTGCTCAAAACACAGGAGTAGCTCAGAGTACATTAGGGCTTCAGGGCCTATTACCTACTACTCCCCAGGGAAAAGAGTGGAAATCTAAGACTAAGTGCAACTTATACCATAGCTTCTTTGAATGGGACTTAAATGGCTATTCTTAAAACATGGAGATGAGCATAAGGTTGCCTATCTGGGAGAAGGAAGCATGAAGATGAGGTTGTCTCCGCGGAGCACAGGCACTGGTGTGCGGTGTTTCAGTATCGCAAAGGTGACAGATGGCGAGTGTCTCAAAGAATCTCTTCTCTCATCCTGAGGTGACCTGCAGGGAAGCCATATTTCAGAGGAAAATCCTGAGGGGATCAGGATGGTGGTGCAGAAGGGGGGAAGTGCTCCCATAGTCCCTCTGGCTATCACCTTCTTCCCAAGAGAGATTCAAGTGCTCCAGGCAAATCCACCAGAAAATTGTATCAAAAGTCCTTTCGCTATAGACAACCAAACACTTTTTCCAAGAGACCAGAAGGTCAGAAAAGTGCATCACAGCTACAGCATCTCCTCAATAATCTTTCCGTGAAGATTTTGATCACAATTCTTCATGAAGAGCATGGCTTGCGTGATGGTAAGGCATGTGGTAACAGCAGATCCGAGCTGCTGGTTTGTGTATCAGTAGCTCCTCAGATCAGGGACTCCTTCACCCCAGAGTGTCCTAGCCACTGGAGCTCAATAAGAAAACCAGCACGAAACCCGACCAAAGACTCCCACATCACAGCAAACTGCCAGTGCCACCTCTAACTGTGGTGGTGTCGCACCACACGTGAAGATCACCTGTATGTGAGCTGAAGTATAGAGACTCTAATTGGAAAGATCTGAAACAACCGAAGTTGAATGAAGAAGACGACAGCCTCTAACAAGCAGATCCCAGGCACTTCCCTGGCTGGCCTGCCCTAGTAACTGCCCTTTAGCATGCGAATTCCTTCCTTTTTCTACAGGAAAAGGATTTTCGTGTGTGTACAGCTCTAGGGAATTCAAATGTTAGAGGTGTCAGTCATGCTTTTGGGGGAGCTAGGCAAGGAGAGGGAGACACAGGGAAAGGCTGGTGCTTTCGGTAACCTCAGGAACCTCCAGCATCCTTTTCCTTCACAGGGGTGCGGTAAGTAGTGGTGAAGGAAAGATTGGAAAGGAGATTTTTCCAGGAACACCCTCTGAAAAACAACTACCCGCCATGACCCTGTGCATTCGACCCTGGCTGTGCAGCAAATAACAGATCAACAAAACAAAACTAGAAGGAGCTGATCTGACTCACAGATGATTAAGGCTTTGGGAAATCTGTTTCTATTAAACTGCCGAAGTATCTGGGCAGGAGGGGGAGAGCAGAAGCAGAGATTTAAGTGACTCTGCGGTGTGAGTATATACTTCATGGTTGAGTTACTGGCTGTGATTAAAGTCCCAATTCCTTTCTTGAAGACTTAATTTGGGTTCAGACAACCAACTTTGCCCTCAGTTTGCTCTGCAGGGGGACAAGCAAGTTTCTGAGTTAAAGGGGATTCCCAACATACACAGACTGAAGAGCCAGGATAGGAAACATCCCAAGCAAAGTTGCTCTTTGCTTTCTTCTTATAGAAAAAGAAATAGAGAAACGAGGTAGTCATTCTAGAGACAAACGGCAGAAAGATTGCTAATGCAATACCTGAGAGAAAAGGACGTGGGAGGAGCTGGTCCCTGAAGGACTTTTTTGAGGCTCCGCAGTGAAATAATGGTGTAAAAGAAGCCTCTCCCTTTTTGGCTATATCAACATCTTATCCAGCAGCCAGTCATTTCATGTGAAATGGAATTTCATGTCACGATACCAGGAGAGAAACTCACCTCACCTAGCTTTAGAATAGACACCTAACTTTTAGATGGCGGAGAGAGATTCGGCTGTCTTCTAAAGTCAGAGGTGGAACAGAGACTCTGCGAGGATGACTCCTGGGTTTGGTCAGAAGCAGAAAACATTTCATAAAAGTCATCCAATACCAAGCTGATGGCAATGGCTTTTTTGCGCTTCCCAGCAATGGTGGAATTCTAAGTGAGCAACTGAATGCAGAAAGTGCCATGAAATAAGAGGGTGGGGGTGGTTGTCCTCTTTTGAGTCGGTGTAGCTGAGTCCATGGCATGAAAGGCAATTTAATTACTGTTGTAATAAATAGGATTGTAGAAGCATACTACAGGCATTTATTTCACCCAGTGATATATTCGCTAAATATGCTTTGTTCAACATCCTTCTTGAGCTACACTCATTAGCAGGATAAACTAACAGCTACCATAGGCACTGGGTGACTGCAGAACTATCCCCAAAACTGTTTTGCATGAAACCTTCCCTGCACTTTCCCATTCCATTCTCCACCAGAGGAGATCATCTCTGTAAAACATTCATGAACAGCTTTAAAATAATAAAAAATTAAACAACCTTTGCTATAAGGTATGAAATATTTACCATGCTGCTGTAAGCTAATTGCATACAGAAACTACAAAGTGCCTGTGTTATAGGCTAAGCGGCACCACCAGCATCCAGCGGCCGCTTGCCGGACAGCGGAGAGGAATGGTGGTGGGATAAGAGAGGCCAGCAGCCACTGCGGTTTCCTCGTCACCTCCTCCCAGTGACTGCAGGAAGCAGCCGCAGGGGCAGCAAGGGATAACACGATGGCAGCTCCTGCAGCCGAATCCTCGCGGCCCCGGTGTATGGCCACTGTTTGTCAGGAGGAGTTAGTTACAGCAGACTGGATGTTCAGCAAATGCTTGTCGAGCTGGAATCCTACAAGCCTTCATCATATTTTGTCACTTCTGCTCATCCCAGTTGCAACCCTGAAGTGCATTAATGGAAAACAGTAGAGCTGGGTGAACAAGTCAAAGCAAACGATATATCTGACAAATTAAACCTACATTTCTGATCACTTTAATCATTGCAATTTCCTCCAGTTTTTCTTGTTGTTTGGAAGTATTTAAACACATTTCGGAAGCAGACTTTTCTTTTCTTTTTCTTTTTTTTTTTTTTGGCTTGATTGCAAACAGTTCCCTGTGGGTGTTCAGTATTCAAGCTGTGTTTTAGCTGGAATCACAGCTGATCAGATAAGTCACCTGGTGCTGTCTCTGGCCGCTGGTTGGCTGAACATAGGAACGCTTCCAGTATGAATACTCAATGCATGCAAATCCCAACATCAGCCTCGACAGCCACTTTGGCGGAGAGACTGAAATACACTTTCTTGTGAGACAGGTAAAGCTCAAATAAACAAATGTTTGCAAAATCAAGCAGTACGTGGGTGCGATGTGTCCAGAGATAAGGCATTAGCCTTTGCTGCAGTCCTTTTTCCGCCAGAAAACCCGGGCTTCACCTCCATGGTGTTCCTGTCTCCGCCAGACCTCCCACTCTCACCCCAGACTCGCCTCCTGCCCAGTACTGTACCACCGGCAATAAAGCCCTAGTTGCAAGGGATCAGAAAAGCACCATATCGCACTGTTTTCATCAGCGAGGATAAAGGCCCTTAGTCCTTCGGGGCATTAAAAGGTCATTTTGCTCCCTGATGCAGCAGCTGGGATCCAAGAGAGCAGAACCACTGAAAAAGAAAGAAATAAACAACAGGCACAGAAAGTATCAGTTCATTCCATTATTACAGGATTTATCTTCCTAATATACGGGGAATGTTGCCTAGCAACACTGTCTCTCCCCGACCTCTACCATCTCCCCCCAGCCTAGCCCAAATGAGCTCAAACCGCATGGAGCCTTCGCAGGCACAATCACGAACTGATTTACATGGACTTGGTAAGTGCTCCAAAAGCACATTTCTCACCTCCGAAGCTCCGGTTCTTCCTTTCTTCTTTCTGGTGGCAAGCGCCTCCTGCCAGCGCGGCCTGCCCGAGCGTCCTCTTCCCACCACAGGCTGCTCCTGGAGAGCCCATGGGAAGAGGGAGGCAGCGCAGGAGACCCAATCACTGGATGCTTTTGGAAAGAGCTCTGTAATCGTCCTGTCACCAGAGCATCTTAGTGCAGGTGGCTGGCTAGAGAAACCGACCCGCCAGGTTACCGAGCAGCAAGGGACGAGCTGAGGTCTTCTCAGGTTTCACCAGGATGAACTTTAAAAAGTTTAGTATCTGCTCCGAGGGAGCCTTCAGACACATCCATCTGTCTGGAAAATTCCCATGGACAGCACTAAAGCTGGAGCCTGAACATGTTCTGGTATCACGGGGCTCATCCAGGCCCCGTGCCGCTGTTTGAAGTCCTCTGCAGCATTCAGCAGACGAGCAGCGAAAGCTGCCCCGGAGGGTGCCGGGCGTTTGTGCAGAGCCCCAGTCTGGGACGCAATTCCTTACACTGAGCCGCAGGAGTCAGAGATCCTCCTGAAACAGGTGGTTTCTCTTCCGTAAGAGTGCAAAGGATTTTCCATAACTGCTCAGCAACTTCCCCAGGTCCTGCTCTCCCTCATTCCCAACTCCCTATCCCTGAACCTTTTCCCACAGCTCCCCAATTCCCAGTGGGGCACGAAGGCAGCGTTGCAGGGCTGCCTTGCTCGCAGCCCCGCACCTCGTGCTCGGCAGCAAACTCTCCAAGCACTGAGGTGTCCCAGCGCGCGAGACACCCCGAAAGCATCCCCGGGCCCTACGAGGTGTAAGGAGGGGAAAAGGATGGGAATTGAAGACCAGAGCTTCGCGCTGCCTTCGCGGGGCTGCACAGCACTGTCAGGCACCGCGGGAGCTGCGAACCCCGCGGGGCAGAGCAGGGGGGCGTCGAGCCCGGAGCGGTGCTGCGCTCCCAGCCCAGGAGCAGGATCCGTCCCAGCAAGGCACTGGCCAGGGGCTCTGCCGAACGCCTCCATTTCCCCAAACCTCGGCCCTTCGCCTCTCTCCGGCCAGTCCCGTTCATTTTACAAGTGAAGTGATTAGTTCAGAAGCTAGGCAGATCCTGCGGTGTTTGTTAGGGGAAGAAAAAAGAGAGAAATGAAAACATCCCACTTGTAGCGAGTTTGCAACACAGCAGCTGCACTAACTTTTAAAAGCGTGTTTCGAAATTCCTCACTTCTCAGCAACACAGTAACAGTTTCAGCATGGAGATGGGCCTGAATGTGAATTTACATCTCAGACCATAAGCCATCAAATCAGTATTAAAGCTTTTAACATATCCTATTTGCCGAGTGTCCGGGTGGCATGAGGCACATTAGAAAAGCAGATGCCATGGTTACTATCTGTGCAGCGGGGAGGAGAATCAGCAGCGTTCCCCTGACAATAGCAGGGACTGAAACTTTATTCTTCATTCAGGACAGAATTAATCACTCACACATCACCGGAGAAACGGGGCTCTCTCGGAGGTGATATTTGCCCTCCCACTCTAAGGGACAGCTTAGTGCTGCTGCAGGCACAGAAAACTTTGCAGTCATTACAGCCCCTTTTGCAGAAAAGTTTTACATTTGTGCAGACTGCATTTTCACTAACCATAATATTCACTTTTCCAAAAGACCCCACTCACCCTGTGATTTCAAATGAAGAAGAAAACAATCAGCAATAACAGTAAAAGAAATCACATACTTGAAACGACCATCTGAGGCATGTAGCACGGACTGAACACGTATGTGCAAATATTATCTGAGTAACCGCAAAATCAAATAAAGCTCTGCTGCAGTGCCACTGGCAAGACTTATTCGAGAGAAGGAGGGAAAGTGTGAAAGCAGGGATGAGAAAAAGGGGGAAGACAAGGTTTTGACCTATGGGTGTTGTCTTAGACAAACAGCTTCTGAAAACATATCCCCAGCTTTACAGACTCGCCTGGGTGAACCCTTTGCGCTGGAAGGCAACCGGCAGCCCAGACAGCCGTAATTCTGGGCTCTGCGTTAATAAGGGACCAGAGGCTGCTCGAATGCAAAGACTTTTACACTAAGAGAACTATTTTTCGAATCAAGATATCAGCCTCTCCCCCAGACTCTAGATAGCTGCTGAGGAACATATACATATACATACACACACACACAGAAGTGGCTCCTAACTTAAAGACCGCCTAAATTGGATTCTGGTTGCTCCATGACATCAGGGTAGTCCCGAAACGTGGACAGCAGCATCACGACTGTGCGGGCAGTTCTGCTTTCCAGCCGCCCGTCGCGCTGCGGATGTCGGTTCCACCTCTGACCCGCGAGCCGGGGCTGGGAGGCCGACGCTGCTCGGCTTCCAGCCCCGACAGCCCTGAGGAGGGGCGGTCTCGCTGTGCCCTGCCTTACAGCCTTGCACAGCACCGGGGAATGACCTTCCTCGAAACCTTTCCAGGCTGCGCATCTCTGCCTTTGCCTTCCCTACCACTAACGCAAGGTGGATATAACCCCCCCGCCCCCCCCCCCAAGCCTCACTGCACACGTTTCTTCCTGGGAGGACGCAGGAGAGGACAAGCAGGCCGAGGAGCAGACACTGCTTGATGGGGAGCGAGGAGTTTGCACAGGACTATGGCGACGAGCATCGCACAAACTCTGAGCAGAAAAGAACGGAGAAACTTCCGCAGCGTCCCGGCCGCTCGGGAAGCCACGAGACGCTCGGGAAGCCAGGCTGGCTGCGTGCGCTTGCAAACCTGGTGTTGGGCTGCTATTGTAGAACAGAGAGGCGGTGGGAGAGGTAGGGGCAGGGAGTGCTCAAAAGACGGAGAGAATTCAGGTGAAGAAAGGTTAAGTGCAGCCAGATATTTAAGTGAGACAGAGTCGCCCCTGAGAGCAATGCAAACAGCTCATTGCAAGGAAACCTGATCCAAGGCCATTCACAGCACAAGCTCGGAGACAGGCAAGTGCCCCCTCCCCTTACGCTCCATGGGATCTGGCAAGGACAGTGCTGGCTCAGAGTTCATAAATTCTTCAGCAGAAAATACTTAGATACTTCATCAAGGGCTCCTCTGTTACTCCAGAACAAGTTTACATTATTAGACCAAAAAAAAAAAACAGAAAAGTCCAACCCCTCAACCAAACAAAAAGGGTCCTAAATAAAGAGATAAAGTAGTATGACAGCACAGCAATAATAGCTTTCAGGTGTATGTTCTGCATAAGATTTCCAGGCAGTTGGTTTAGTTAATGGATTCCCTTAATCTTTCAGCTGTCAGTGTGCAATCTATAGTCTACTGTTTCTTCCACAGCGTATTTATATGGACAAATTCAAACTTGTATAAACAGACATGAGTATCTATTGTTGTGCAAGAGCAGAACACAAAGGCAGCTTGTCACTAATACATCACAGCTGTCCGAGACGGCAGTGGCTGCAAAAGCTGGAAGCTAAGGGGCAAAAACAAACGAAGAGCCCTGAAGGATACGAAGGTGTTAGGGAGTGTGGGACCCAGCGACGGCCGCTCCTAGAGCAGCGCGCAGAGGCTGAGGCTTGGGAACAGCCAGCAAAAGGCTGCGTGGGAGAGAAAAAAGGAGCAGAAATGTAGTAGGTAAGGCCTGGTGATATAAGGAGAAAACCCAAAGCTTCAATCTCAAATGCTCGTGGTCCTGTGCTGCTCGTTGCGGAAAAGAGCAGCCAGCTAGAGAAGTCACAGGGCCAACCGCAGTGATGAGAGACGGGGATTTCTAGAAGGGCATCAGTGAGGAGGGGGTGCTCGCGGCCCCGCAGACACGGTGCTGAGGTCCCTGGACGGTCTCCTGCAGGCAAGCCGTGCCCCAAGGGGAAGCGAAACGAGGAAACGCTCGATTCCAGCAGCAGCCTGGAAACGTTCATACAACAGCACCTGCCAAGCAGGGCACGAGCTAAAGAGTGTCTGTCCTGCTTCCTCCTGACTCTGGGGGTGTTTTGGGCATCACTGGGTTTGCTCATTGTGTGGGTCCTATGTTGCAGCATAGAGCTGGTTCTTGAGGCTCCTTGAGATGCTGAGAGCATCGGCAAAGCTCTGTGCTACAGATCTAGGTGAAAAAGCAGAAACTTTAATTAAAAAAAACAAGTTGACTCCGAGCTTGATTTTTCCAAGTTATTCAGTTGGTTAATAACCAAATAAGGGAGGGGAAAAGATGGGGGAAAAACAGCAGTGAAAGAGGTTGATAAAAATAAGACACACTTGTGCAGGGAGAATGTCCTGGGAGTAGTAGGTGACAAGGGAAAGACCCCCGGAGACCCAGCAGGCTGGTGGGAGCAAAACATGTCTCTCATTTAAAGTCTAGCTGTCCTGCTCTGCCTGAAAATCCCGTCACCTCAGTGGAGCTGAGATACATCTACACCAACTAGCTGGCGTGAAAAGAGCCATGAAGCTGCAACAACTTGAGCCTGGCTTTCAGGGCAGCCTGGGTTGAATGTGAAGCACTTTCCAAGCTCAGAAGTTCAGTTTGTGCATCTCCGCCTCCAACTAACCTGTTGTCACAGTGGGACTTTGGGAGAGAGTGGGTTCAGCCCAGAGAGATTACTGTCCTCTGGAGGAAGCAGAGAAAGGCCCAGCTTCTCTGCCAGACTGGGTGACGGGCAGAGACGGCTCTCATTGCTCTGTGAATGGCCCGGACACACGGCTGCTATCGCATGCATGACCCGGCAGTGCTAAGCAGCACGAGAGAAAATGACAGCTTTTTTTTTTTTTTTTTTTGCAGAGTTTTGTGATAGAAACGTTAAGGTTTGTCTGACTGGGGAATGAATGGGACTGCCTGGGTGTGGAGACATCAGAAGGAGCAGCAGGAAGGACATAAGGATGGGAGTTGTGGATGGCACCTAGGTTAGCCAGTCATCAGGACCAGCTGGCGACTGAAGAAGAGCCCAGGAGACATCACGAGGCTTCGGTACCTGGCGTCCCTTGTCCTCCTTGACACTCCAAGGGATGCTGGACAGACCACTGGGACTTGCGAGTGCTGGTGCTTGAGGGCGGGCAGACCGCTGGACACGCGTGCCGCCGTGCTCCTGGTGCTGTGTGCACGGGAATGGGAGTGCGGGCTAGTGAAGTCAGTTTTGTTGTTAAACAAAATCACTTTCGCCTTATAAGGGCTTTGCTACATTGTTGCTACATTGTTGCTACAAAGTTGCAACATTGTTGCATTTTCTCCTCCTCCTCCCAGGAAACTGATGGCTGCGAGGGCGGGAGGGGCCAGGGCTCCTCCAGCAGCTCCGTGCGGGGACTGGCACGGTGGGGAAGTTCAGCTCCCGATTCCTTCGAGTTGGGGGAACAAACCCCGAGGGCAGCCCGCCTGGCCTGTGTTTCTCACTCAGGACTTCAGCTGGGCACATGGAAGCTGTGAAAAAGCTGGGGACATAGTGACTGCGGACAGGTAGGAATGAGGGACGCCGGGCAGGCAGAAGGCAGCCGGCAGGCGAGGAGGTTGGTGTGACCTGGAGGGCAGTGACACCGCGGGATGCGCTGGTGCATTGCGTGGCTGAGCCAGGCGTGACTGATGCGACGCGTGGGTGGCATTACCTGCAGGAAGGGGACGTGGCCTCTTTGCTCAGGTGGAAAAACCTCTGACCACAGAGGTGTGACTGCACACGGGTTGCGGGTGCACCTCTCCTCGAAGGTGCCTCAGTCCAAGGCGATGGCAGAGCATTCACAGCACAGGGCGCTCTGCTAGTCTAGCTGGAGCCAAGAGCAGCCTCGGTGTCTGCTCTCTGCAGGCAAAGAAACCCTTCCTGCCCTTTCTCTGACCAAGGGGGCACCTCTCCAGCTTCCTCTCTTTCTTCCATCCTTCCTCCTGCCTTCCCTGGCTAGTGGCAAAACGCCCAGGTCCATTTGTCTTGTTACGGTCACTTCTCTGCGAATACCCAGGAGGAACGACCAGACTGCAGGTCACCCGCAGACAGGTTCCTCCACAACCTCTGCTGCTTTTGGCATTTAAATCCTGTGGCACAGGATTTCCTCTGTGTGGAAAAGCTTATTTTTTCCTTCAGTAACTTGAATTTGAGGCAAGGCAGGTATCTTACCATGCCCTGTAGCAAACACTTCTAGTACCACTGGAATACAAATAGCCAGCAACAACGAGACAAGATAAGTTTTCAGCTGTGGAAAGTTCAGCTGACAGAGCCCTGCTGAGGGACTCTACCCAGCACAGTGATTTTAGATATGTTTATTGGCAAGATGCAGAACCTGGAAGATAGACAGAGACTAACTCCCTGTGCTGGTCTGGCTTGTGTACTCACACACTCAAGGAAAACGCATCTGAAATAGTTCCCCTCCCGATCCGTTCCTGTTTGTCTTTTACTTGTTTATTTAAAAGCAATGATTTGCAGAAATGCTCTTTCCAGCCCCCCTGCTGCCCTGCTGTGCAGTCCCCCCTCTCCCCGACCCCTGCAGAGCCTGCCTGGGTGGGCACCGGGCTTCTGCTGCGGCTGGTCTTCGCCTGCCCCAGTTCTCCCTGGGAAACCGGTGCCGCCTGCGCTGGGGTGCTGCTCGGCCGCTGCTCTTGCCCTGCTCCCCGGCTAAGGCGGCAGCCCCCACAGGCAGGGCATCGGCCGGTCTCTGCAGGAGGGTCCGGCTTTGCACGAGGCGGGGAACTCACGGCCCTGTTCAACGTCCTGAGAAGTGCCAGGAAGTCACCGCCATCGGTCTGCAGCCTCCGTCCAGGTGAGCAGCTTGGGTACATCCTTCTTCACCCCGCGTTTCGGCATTGGGAAGAGGAAAAGGCCCTGCGCTCCCCTCCCTGCCGATGGCTGGAAGCAGTAAGGGCAGTAGGGAGCAATAAGCCGTGCATGGCAGCCTAAGCTCCCTCCTAGCTGCGGTGATTTGAATATATATTGAAAAATTTCCCCGTGCATTAAATACGCAGGAGGGCAGCAGGGAGACGGCGCACAGAGGCCGAGCGACGCGGGTGGGGGCAGCTGCGAAGGGTGCCATTTGCTTATCTATCACTGCTGCTACCTCTTAAGTGATGTAATTGGCCAGAAGACGCACAGGTTTCCCACGGCGGTGCAGAGCCAGCGGCCCAGGGGAGGGTCAGCAGGAGAGAGCCGAGCGGAGCAGCCGGGCAGGATCGCACGCAGCGGATGTGGCTACTAAGGAGAGAGAAAGGCTCATGCAACAAGAGGCGAGAGAAGGCTCTTCGTCGAAGGGGCAGCTAATGGTTTATTAAGAGGAAAGGGTCAGGAAGCCATCATCAGGCCCTGCTGCAATTATGCCACGTACCCAGTTCTGGCTTTTCCGGACACAACTCATCTCTCTCCAGGGTAATGCAGACCGCCTTGTGCACCTGATCCCCACATTAACACTGTCACAAGCTGATGATATTATCAAGTGAAGCGTAGCCTCTAGGGGAGTCAGGCTTTTAACCCTTTCCACACTAGCAGTATGGGGAGGATGAGCCCTTGACCATGTCTAATGGCAAGTGAAAAAGGATCTTTCGGGTGTTGGTTGAGTTTGTAGAGAGAAATGTTTAGGTGAGAGAAGGAGGGGTCGAGGAAAAGCAAGGAACAGACTGTGGTGGCTGTAAGCTGGTGTCCAAGTTGAAAGTCTCAACAATATTTGTGGCTGCACACTGGCCCCAGCATTTTCACCAAGGCCTGGGTTGGATGAGCCATTGCTCTCTGAATGGACCATGCTCAGAGAAGTCATATGTTGTGCCAACCCTCCTCCCTCCTGACACTGAACAGAGGTGTTAAATATCCATGGTGGCCCAACTGCATCTTCATGGAGTGCCAAAGCAATGTGGCAAGCACCTGCGGCACCCACAGCAGCACGGCTACCTCCTGTGTCCTACAATCAATGCCCAACTCTTGTGCTGGGGCTAAAAACACCGACCCTGGACAAGGCAGGAGCTGTGCACACAGCCTTGGCAGGGCAGGGCCTCCAAAGGCTGAGAAGATGGGTGTGTAGTTCTCTGCAGGGCTCCCTTTTGGTGTATTTGGAGTTAGAGCAGTGCAAAAGGCCTCCCAAGGCGGGGAGGGAAAGGAGTGGAAAAAGGAATGCAAGACCCAGGACAGCCTGTCATGCTGTCCTGCTCTTCTGGGAGCACCAGCCCAGCTGCTTTTCCACGGCTCCTCCCTCACCACAGAGCTGGTTCTTTGGCAGCGGCCTCCCAGGGACCGTTTCCCCTCCTACGGAGCGAAGGGAGGGCCCAGGGGAGCCATCCCGGTCCTGCTCCTAGCTGGTCTGTGGCAGCCAACTCACTTGGCCGCTTCCCTGCTCCCTGCCTCCTCAAGGAGCAAGAACTTCCTTGCTTGCATGCTGGACCTGGGGCCTGGAAAAGGAGGGGGTATGGCTGCAGCAGCGTAACTGAGACTCTGCAAAAGCCTAATCCTGCCAGACAGCTCAGCCCTGTCGCACACACCTCATCACGCTCTGTCTAGCATCCTGCAGCTACCTCCTCCCCAGGGAACCCATTTGAGTTCCCAGATTTGCCTGCAAAGGTTTAAAATGCACCGCTACAATCTCCAGGGTAAGAAAAGCAAGAGGAAGAAAGCGCCAGGCTCAGGGAGCTGAGCAGCTGATTTAATTCAACATTCCCATTGGAATTGCTGTTTTATTTGAGGTCGGAACAGGTAACTGCAGCATAAAATTAAAGCGGGTGCCAGAGCGCGTGCCAGAGCTGTGTTCTGGAAGCAGCCTGGTGTTTCAGTGTGTTCATTCTTATTCATTACCAGCTCCGGAGGCAGCATCTCCAAATCCTTCTAAATTCTCGTTCTCTCTCTCCTTGATTTCCCTCTCGTCCTGACTGCTGAAGTCTGCAAACAACTCACTTAAATCCATTCCTCCGCTGTCCATTAAGCTTTTAACACTTGCTGCATTTCCTGACCATGACGCAGACTGTATTACAGCTTCTTAAATGTTACTTTTTTATTGATTCCACATATATACATACACACTCACGTATTGATACACATGTATTGATAGCCAGCAAGTGGTTGCTGCAGGCTGTGTATTAGAGGCTGATTGCTGTCGCTTCCAGGGGAAAGGGGCACTGCTACCGGTTTCAAGACAGGCCTAGTGCAAGAGCAGTCTCATAAGCACTAGCTGCTGAAGCAAAGAGCCTTTCTTTGGAGTTTACCACTGACTAGAGGCAGCTGCCGGCTGGGCTGGACCTAAGGAATGGATTCGGTAGTTCACCTTGCAAATGCCCTGTGCCGAGGTTACTGCTGCTGCTACAGGAAGGAGAACCAGAGCGCAGCAGGTGCTCCGCCACGCCGGGAGAAGAGCTGGCCAGCGAACAGCGTCTGTCATTCATTAGCAGACGAGATGGCTTGAAGCTTCTCTCCAGATTTCAGCAACGGAGGAGGGGGCTGGAGTAAGTACGTGGAAGCCAGGGAGCGGCCGGAGCCTTGCGGCTGGGTTCTGGCCCACGCGCTCCCGATAAGCTGTGTGACTGCGGCTGAGTATTTAGGTTGCCTCAGTTTCTCCATTCGTAAATTTTCTCCCACTTTTTAGCTGGGCGGTGCAGTTTAATTCATAGCACGGTGTAAACGCTCACCGGGGGGAAGCGGCACCTTCTTCCAGGTCAGTGCTCCTGAAAGCCAACACTTCAGGTGGCATTTCCACAGCGGCCTCAAAGACCTGCCCTTCTCTGACCCTCAGAAGTGGGCTTTTGGGAAATCCTGCCTCACGTTTAGGTACCCTCAGGGGTGCCCAAGCAGCTCACGGTGTTTTCGGCTCACTGTGAATTCACCAGTTCTCCCCACCTTGGTGGGAGCCGGGAGTGCGCCGTACGCCAGGAAGCCCTGCGGTTAGCAGGCCTGCGTGACTAACGGGGATTGAAGTGTTGACTTGAAGCACCCCGTGCCGAGCAATTAGCCAGGGAATTGTGTTTGAGATGATCTCTGCTCGGGGAAGCTGTCCCTGTTCCAGCAGCCCGGCGCTGCGCTACCGTGCGAGTGAGGTATAGCCGAGAAAACATAAAGATCGGTTATATCTGGAGCTCTTCAGAAGTACCCCATGTCAAGGCTGCAATGAAGATAAATTCCCTCAGCAGATGAGGTCGTAGGGTCCATTTCCATTACAACCAAAGAATCCCTTTGCTAACAGCAAGCTAAGATGGTAAAATCGGGCAATCACACTTGGAAAAATACAGCACTGAGGCTGTTTCTGAAATCTTCACTGCATCCTCTCATGATGCATGCTTACACCATTTTCCATGACAGGATCACACTTACCTCTCTTCTGACTCAACCTGTTGAAAAACGTCTCTTTCTCCGGCAGCAGCACATGGCCCCGAGCCGCGGGGAGGAGGCTCTGCCTTCCCGGGCTGAAGTAAGGCCTCCAGCTGGCACGGAGAAACCCGGAGCCCTGGGGGTGTTTGTTCCCTGGACAGACTCGGCATGAAATCTATGCACCAAATTGTGTAGGTGCCAACTCAGATTTATGTAAAAGCCTATAGTTTGGCTAAATTTGGGTGAGTTTTGACTGGCATGGCAAAAGGCACCTTCTGATGTCCTCTGTCCCTCCAAGTCCTGAGCCCTTTGTGCTCTGCATTCGGTCAGGCTTCCTCACTGAAACGGTGTCGTCATTCTTACTCTTGTTTTCAGTATGAGAAAAACAAAGCTATTCCCCCCTCAACTTGTTTCCTTCAGAATCCAAATGAAATGTTTCTCTACGGAAATTCTGAAAATCAACTGGAAGTAAACTTCAGCTCAGAGTATTTCACCCTGGATGCTGAAACTGTGGCAAATATTGTTTTAAGCCTTTAAAATCAGAGCCAGGTAATGGGAAATGGTAAGCCATCGTAGCTAGAGGACTTGCTACTCGTATTCCCTTTGGTATATGTAAAAATGAGGCTGTTATAAAGCAACTCGCTCTGTAAAGAATGAACTTTGAGACCCTTGGTATATATGAATCAAATTATTTTAACAAAGAAAAAGGAAAGAAAGCTCTGGGTAAAATTTAAGTACTCATTCATTATTTTCCTTCAACTTGCATTCAGTGCTTGCAGGATGGAGAAGGGACAGATCTCTCAGCTCTTCCCATATCCTGTCCAAAACAAACCTGCAGTTTGGATGGTACCAAGAAGGAAGGAAAACTTCAGGTCTTTGTATATGGGATGAACAACTTGCTTGTTTTACCATCCGGGAGCAGCTGACTGCAGCCCCTAGCACACCGTCGTGCCCCGCAGCGCCCGCAGCAAGCTGGGGGGGCCGGTGTTTGCTCCCCCCCAGAAGACCACGTGCCCGCCTCCCACGCACCCAAGCACAGGAGATTGATTTCCCAAGAACGGGGCTGGCGTGTGGATTAGTGGAGCTGTTGGGCTGTTTGTCGCGGTCACGGCAGAAAAGCAGAACTGAGAAGCCAAACGGTTTTGCTAATCCGCTTGCTTTGATTTAGCAGTACCAACCGTTTGCAAACACGGCTTTAATCTCCACTGCTGATTTCCAGCACGTGGGGCCTGCGTGGGACTGGAGACACCAGAAAGTGAAGCTGCTTGAATAAAGATCGTACAGCAGAAGCCAGCCAGAGGAAGACCCCTTTGCACCGGCCGAGGCCTTTGCAGGTACCCGACGTCGTCAGCTAGACCTGCTCCCTTACAGCCGCTGGCCGGCTGCCTGCAGAGCTGCCACCTGGCATGGGCCGAGCTCCCCCTCCATCCCGTCTGTCCCGAGAAAACACCTGCCCTTGCTCTGTGCCGCTCCCGCAGAGCACCAGTGTCCCCTGCCTCAGGGCAAAGGCGTCAGGCGCGGGGGCTCTGCGTGGAGAGGGAACCCGGTGCTCGCACTTAGAGCGGTGCAAGAGCGGGACATGGACGATCGCTTGCCCTCGGGTCCTGCACACTGCTGCGACCCAGGGTGAGAGGACGTGGGAGGAACGAGGAGGAGTGGGAAGAGAGCTGTGGGCTGACGGTCCCATCACAGCCCTTCCTTGGAGGGAGCTGCCCTTCCCCACGCTGGTCTTCGGTGATTCATCCCAGCCGCTCTCCTCCTGGATCTCCTTCTCATGCCCCCACCCCCAGCCTTAGCTGCAGCCTCACTATTAAACGTTCTCTAAAAACACGTGTCAGGCAGTCTGCGCTAATCCCCGTCCAGCTCTGCGGCGCTGTCAGGACGTTCAAAGCCACAGCAATTTTCATTTCAGTCATGCTGGAATTTTTTAATCAGGATGCCACAGCGCTGGTGGGGAAAGAGCTCCTCTCCGGCCCCTCTCCAGGCCCATGGCTGCAGAGGGGCTGCTGCTCCGGCAGCCCCCAGCCCCACGGCCTGCCCCGCCGCCGCGGTGCCTTCCCGCGCGTGCTGCCACGCAGCCCTGCTGCCTCCCCACGTCGCTCCTCGCCCCGGCGCCGGGTCTGCCCAACCTGCCTCGAACTCCAGCCGCTCCAGGGGAATTAGTTCCAGTGTCGCCAAGGTGTCCCAGGCTAATGGTTTGTGCAGGGCGTCCTTCCATCCCCTCTCGCAGGCTCCGTGTTCAGGTCATCTGCCTTGACCCGGGTAAGGGAATTGCTGGGGCTTTCAGGGAGAAGCGAGGAGGGAAAGGGAGCAGAATTTATATCTGCCATTAGGTTTTCTACTGAGTGAGCTCCATCCAAGCAAGCTGCGCATACATCTCTCGGTGCGCAGGGAGCAGAATCAGAAAAAACGTTTCCAAGCTTGTCCTCACAGGAAACGAGACGCGAGGGTGTAAGAAATGCCGCACTGTTCCAGGCCGCCGGTCCAGCTCGGCTGGCGTTGTCTTTCCAGGGTCAGTAGGTGCCGAGCTGGGCGAGCACATGAGCTTGGCCACTTTCCGTGGCCTGTTCCCCTCTTACTCCTCCAGCACCCAGAACGGGTTTGTGCTAGAGAGAGATGGCCAGCCTGGCATCCGCCAGCTCCTCCTAGCCAGCAGCATGGTGGGAAGCACTTCGGTCCCTCCTCTGCCTCCCCAAAACAGGGGGGAGCGTTTGGGAAGCCTGCGAGGTTTTGCAGAACTTCCTCTCATTAATTAGATAGTGGAGAGGGCAGATTCTCCCTCAAGAGGAGGCATCGCTGAGCGCGACGGGACCTTGATCCAACCACCTAATTGGTGCATAAGCCGTTTTGCAGCATGGGTTATGATTCGGGAGGCAGTCGGAGCAGATCACAGGCCCCGACTAAAGGACCTTGACAAGAGAAAGGTAAGGGTTCTTCTCACCCTTCTCTGCTCCTCTCAGTCTCATTCATCACATCACAAAAGCATTAGCACAGGGTAATTACTAAAGATCAAAGAAAGACATTTGCAAAGGTTGCGCAGGCAATGAAGCCCAGAAACGTGTTCAGGAGAGGCTGTGCCTTTGTGCCTGGATCTCAAGGAGAGCATTGTACAGAACTGATGAAAAAGTTTGTGCTTCAGAATCAGTATTATTACAATTCCTTTAAAACTTGACCCAGTTTTATTTTCCATATTGGCATATTTTATCTTTTTTTTTTCCAAATGGGAATAATTGAGCGCACACAGCAAAAATACACCAAATGTTTTGTTTGAGCAAAATCTGTATTTTTCAGGGGAAAAAATAGTTGACAAAAGTCTTTTCCCAGATGTAGGATGAGAATGTGGGAGAATTGGGCACACACATGCCAACACGTGATCACATGTATGTGCTTGCGTGTGCTCTCGTAAGGAACTTGCACAAAACCTCAGTGTGACAAAACCAGCTGCACCTTCGTAACATGTAGCCAGTGGTATTAAAGGCTCCTTCTTCTACCTGATGGCCAGACCCTCGGGGGTAAGTTCTGCCCTGATTTAGCGACTGTTCGACAGAAGTTATAAACCCTGATCATACTACAAATTAACAGGCGCTGGCTGGTAGCTGTAGCGGCAGGAATGAGTGATGGTCTTGCTGTGTCGGCGTGCCTGAGCTGATCTCCCGCCTCTGACGAGGGATTTATTATATATACACGTGCGTTCAGGCACACGTACTCCATTGTCTACACCAGCGACTACAAAAGACAAGTAATGATCTGTGTTTAGCGGGAGAAAGAATCAGCATAATGCTGTTTTTCTGCATGGGATAACACCTCTACTCATCTGGTTATTCTGCCTTCAGGGCACGAAAGGGAAGCAGCTTCCCCACCTAATAGAAATTTTCTTTGGCATGGAGACTGCAGAGTAAAAATTGCCTCATACGCAGGTAAGTCGGGTGGGAAATAAATGAGGGAGGTCTGCGAGTCTAGGGAGAAGGCTGGTATGATTTTAGACGTGAGACACACGCACACCCCTACATTTGCTCCAGGGGTAGAAAATGAAGGGCTCATAGGGACATTTTGCTGTTCAGCTTCCCTGGGGAGCAAGGGGAGGGGATGACCCTCCTTCGGCTGCCCAGCGAGCGCGGCGGAGACCAGGGCGGCTGCACGCACGGGGCCGGCTCCCGCGTGCTGCCCCTCGCTGGGAGCTGTGGAGGTCTCGGGGCAGAAACGTCGCTGCGCGCTGGGAAGCGGTCGAGCCTGGCTCCCGCTCCTGGCTCGATGGCACAGACCGACCTCTGCTGCTCTCTGATCCCCCGCACCGTTCGGAGGGGTGCGGGCGTTAGCAGCGGTGCACAGCACACGGGCCGGTACTGCTGGGTTCGGAGGCAGAGCTGGCTCAGCGCAAGCCCCAGCACGTCAGCCCTGGAGAAGAACAGGCCCCAGCTCGCCTCTGCTCTCCCCTCCCCGCGTGGTTGCCCTCCCCTACACGAAACAGAGCTGGCTGCTGCTACGGCTGCTGCTTTTGAGGGGATTTAGTCTTCTCTAAGTAAACATGGAGGCAGTTGATACACACCTTATAATTACATTGCTCCACTCTGCAATTATTACATTTTCCAAGCTACAGCTGCTTCCTACTCATTATCAGGTTAAGAAACTTCTCCAGATAGTAACATCGCATTAACCCTGTAATTAAGAGGCAGACCACCCAGCGACTGGCTGCTGCGAGGGCAGCGCTGAGCGAGAAGCAGCCATGCCTGGACTTGGAGGTGGCTTTCCGTGATGCAGAGAGTCACTTTTCCATCATGCAGACAGCAGCCCTCCCCCCCACACACCTTTTTTTTTTAATGGCATGACAGGAACATCTTCACAAATATGCCACTGCGGAGGAGATTAGCTAAGCGCGCGGAGTGGGGGATCTGCTGAACGTTGCATTTCGGTAAGAGCGCGCACAGGCGCGAACGCTGCAGCTCCCCTGGGCACCTCGCTTGCAGCTGGGCGAACAAATAATTTATCTGATGAATTTTGCTTTTCCCATTTGCGAGAGTGGATTCCTTTAAATGCAATCTTTGTTATTTGGAATGCTCTTTCCTGTGACCTGCCTCAGCTCCGGGCCTGCCTGCAGGCTGTTTGCTACCAGCACTGGTGAGAAGTGGTGGGTCATAGCTCTTTGTGTCCGAGCTAGAACAAGGGATTGTTCCTAAAAGGGAACGAAGTCACCTAAAGCAACGTGGATGGTTGTCCAAGCCTCGTAGCTGCTTACAGGAGGAATCCCAGGGCTCTTGCTTTCCTTCCGACCAGCAGATAAGCTTACAAAAGCATGCGTGTGCAGACCCCAGCCTGTTTGGGGCACATTGGGTTCGAGGACCCCGCTCAGGTCGGACGTTCATGAGCGCCGGCTCTGCCTAAGCTGCCACGGGGTCCGCACGCAGACCCCTGAAGTGCCAACGACCGCGTCGGGGGGCATCACCAGTGCAACCTGTCTTCTGCTGTGCCTCAGACACCAGTCTCCCCTACAGAAATGCAACACTTGAGGCTGAACATCTGCTGTTTAGGGGCATGTTCAGAGAGGGTGCAGGGGCCAGAGCCGCAGGCCGAGCAGCACTAACCCTGGCCCTGATGCTTGCCCTCAGCTGGGTCATGGTTTTTTCAGCTTGGACCTGTTTATGAGAGAGCAGGGCACTTCCTCGACGAGGAAGTTCAGAGCCCGGTCATACCCTCACCACGCAGAGACTGTAATTTCATGACACTCCCGGGCCTGGACAATTTAATGTACTTAGGAAGAACATAGACCCGCTGAATTCAGCCTGTGCCATAGCTTCACCCTTTTAATTACAGGAAGGAAAACTAGGCTCCAGATATGAGCAACGTATCTGGAGTGGGATCACATGAGCGCAATCCGAGGGAGTGCCTGAAGGACGGGTGGGCAGGGTGTGCTCAGCTCCTACTGCCCTTCTGCCTCTCCGAGAGGAGCAGCTGGGCTTGTCCTCCCCTGCATCCAGTGGGAGAGCTCGAGGTACATTTAGCTGCCTCCGGCAGTTGCTTTCTTTTGGCTCGAAGCATAAATCTGGGAACATTTCTACCAGCTTTCAAAAAAGGGACGGAGCAAACATATTTAGGCTCTTGCTGTGCTTGCCAGCAGCAGCTGAATCTGCCTCTGCGAGCAGAGCGCGCTGCGTGCCAAGGAAGAAACCCTTGGCAGGTAGGAGCGCGAGGCGGTGCGTCTCCAGACGCCGTCCTCGGCCCGCCCGCCCGCCCTGCTGGGCTTGGCACTCCGCACCGGCACGGCAGCCGGTGCTGCATGGAGCAGAGCAAACCTGTCAGCAGGAGAAGCGGACAGCAAAGCGAGGCCTCGCACGCCCCAGCATCCGTGATGCTCAACTGCTGCCGCTGGGATCTCAGACCATCGTGTGACCTACGCAGCCCAGCGGGTCCAGAGCCAGGAGCCAAAGGCTTTTAGCTGGTGCTAGAAAGACGGTGACAAGTGTAACGAACAGACACCAAACTTCCCTGGATTTCTTTTGAGGTTCACGTGCAGAAAAATCAGTGGCCCCAAGCACTGGCTTCCTTTCCGAGCGAGACTGAGAGCATGACGCAGCGGTGGCCTGCTCGGGTCCGCTCCTGGAAAACACTGACGCTTGGCTCATCGGAGCAACCAGCCTCAGTGAACACCCCCCTTTTCCGCCCCGGGGCGAAGGAGCCCAAAGGGGGGTCAGCAAAGAGCAAGGGAAAGACTCGGGAGCAGGGGTGCAACGCAAGCGACGGTGCCAGCTGGGTGGCCTGAGGGATGGAGGGACGCTGGGGGCGGGGGGGAGCACAGCTCTCTGGAGGGAATCAGCACCCTGCAGAGGGTGGTGGGACTAAAAGAAGCATAAGAAAGGGGGAAAAAAATGAAAAGGCTGAATATCAAGGAAAAATCCAGTCCAGGGGCAAAGCAGAGAAAAAAGAGCACCCGAAGTGCATCGGACTTGGCAAACCCACCTCTGCTCCCGCAGGGCAGGGGAAGGCAGGGCTGCCCCAGCTTGGCCAGTGCCAGCTGGGTCCCACGTCCCGCGTCCCCTCCGCCAGGCAGGCCACCGCGGCAGCCCTCGCCTCCGGAGCTCCTCGTTAACGCGATGTTTCCCACGCGGTCCTGACAGCCCTGCTTTCCAGGCAGTTTATCACCCACCTAAAAATCGATGACAAGCCGGGGTGACCCCCTGACCCGGAAGTATAAATCGGCCCTAATTATCACCGCGGCTCGTCACGCGCTGGCTGCAGCGCCCGGCCGCGCCGGCCCCGCCGGGGTCCTGCCCTCCGACCCCGCCGCCTTCCTCCCGGCTCCCTCGCTCCCCCCTTCCCGCGCCGCTGCCGGGCCGGCAGCTCCGGGCCCATCCTCAGAAGTGATGCTAGTTCTCTGTGCCTTCCGTCAGCCTGTCTTTAACGTGGGGGTCCAAGAGGTCTCCTCGGAGGCTTATTTATTTAATTAAAGTTTGCAAGATGCTTGCAGAGCAGCAGAGACGATGCGGGGGTGATGGCAAAGAAGTTTTCTTCTTACAACTAAGTCCTGGAGGACCGAGTGCGGGGAACAGGCTTATTGCACGCCCTGAGGGACAACCTGGGAGAATACGACCATTCCTTCACTGCCTTATTCCCAAGCACTTGGCATTTGCTTAGCACCAGGCCCTCTCCAAGGTAAACCAGGCCAGTCGAGCCTGCTGCTGCTTCTCCCTGCAGTTGCTAGGGGCTGCTGAGCGCTCTGGCAGCTGAGCTCCCCCTGAAAGGCTCCTTTCACTGTGATTAGACATGTAAAAATAAAAAAAAAACTAAGCAAAAGAATTTATGCATCTTCCAATAGCCCTCAAGTGCCCATCCAGCCACAGTCTTTTTTCCTGGACTTTTATTTGGACAGTTGTGATAATTTATGCCATGCAATTAGGTTTTGTGTGCAGCCTTCGGGAGGGAAGCGCGGTGCGAAGCGGGCGGGCGGGCAGATCCCAGGGAACGGATGGAGCAGTGCGCCGAGGCGAGCGCGTCCCACTCCAGCCCCCGGAGCAGGCAGGGTTGCACCCCGCGGGGCAGGGGCAGGATTCGTCCCGGCCCAGGGGGAGAGTAAGTGCTGAGCAACTGCCCGTTCGCCGTGCTCGGGTTGCACAGACAGCAGCACAAAATAAAATCACCAGGGCGAGATGGGAAGTGAGGGGAAGACAGCGGTCGGAGGAGCTAAGAAAAACCCCCACCGCAGCAGGCTTGGCCGGGAATTCCTGCTGGCGGGAAGCTTTGCCGCCCCGGTGCTCCGCAGGGATGCTCGTGGCCTTGCCGTTTAGCGAGGCTGGCATCTACTTTAGGATTTCACGCCGATGCGGTGCAGCAAGCGAGCGGGCACAGCCTTGCCCCGCTGATGCCACCACGGTGGAGCAGGATCCTGCCCGCGCGGAGCACGGCGCTGGGGAAAAGGGGGCTGCAGGGGCCGAACGTGGGGACAACCATCCAAAGGGTGCCGGACGCGGAGCGCTGCTTCCCGCGGGGAGGCTCCAGCAGGCTCTGCCCGCGGCAGCCTTGCTCCGATCCCTCCGAGGGGCTGCTCCAAGCACAACACGGCTGTGTTTCCCAGACAGAGCCAAACAAAGAGCAGAACCGATTTCCTGTGACTATTTGCTTAAAGTCTGAAGCGAGTTTGGACTTGGCAATGCCCACGATGCACGGGCTCTGCCTTTCCAATGCAAACTCCTCAAAACGGATCCCGAGAGGAGGGTTTTAGCTCCGGCGTCCACTTAACCCTGTGCCATCGGCACCCCGGCGAGCAGCGCGGTGCCCGGCCACCCCTCGCTGGCTGCCGGCCGCAGCGGAGCCGGGCACCCGTGCAGCTCCCCGGGCTGCCGGCTGCCGAGGCCAGAGGAGAATTACAATCGGGGAGGAAAAAAACAGCAGCAGTCAGACACCGTGCTGCCAAAACTTGCACATTCAGCAAATGCATATCTGCGTATCAGCAAACCGAGTCGTGGCCTGGACTTCCCTGGGCAAACACACGGGCTGTGCTCAGCTCGCTCCCCCCCAAGCAGGGTCCCCCCCGACAGCAGAACCGCGCTGGATAAACCGGGCTCGGTCCTGTCCAGCCGGGGCCGCGGGACCCTCGCCCGCTCTGCCACGGCCCGGCGCAGCCAGCTGTGCGGAGCCGGCRCGGCGCGAGCAGATGTGAGAGCCAGATGATGCTCGCGGCCCCGTCTCCCTCTCATCTCGCCGTCAGAGGAAAAGCATCGCCTAATCCGACGTGCAGATGGTGCGAGTGGATTTTCCGTCGCTCCCGCGTGAGCGCTTGGCCCGGCACCTCCCGCAAGCTCGGCGCTGTCACCATCCACCGGCACCGGGGGAGGCCGGAGGAGCCGTGCAGGGACGGGCCGAGCACAGGCCCAGCGCGAAGGATCGACGTGCTAAATGTGCGTCTCGAAGTTCCTCCTGACGACGAGGGCACGTGAGATAAATGCACCTCCAGCGCAGCGCTGTGGCTTGGCGGGGGGGCTGTGGAGTCCAGCACCTCCCGGGGGTCCAGTCCTGGTGAGGAAAACATTTTAGTGAAACAGAAATTGGGTCACATCCCCTCGATTGCCAGAGTAAATGGGACAGTGTGTACATTTTATTTACCTTCCTACAGGGCAAATGTAGTGAGCATGTAATAAATCATTTCTGCAGCTGCCGGGCAAGCCTCCTGCTGCAAACCCAGCAAAATTCGTGCATACTAAACCTGCCCTAATTACAGCTCCCTCTCGGTCCTTCCCTCCTCCCAGCCCCTGCTTGCACATCCGCTCGCTCGCTTGTCACTCTCTCCTTCTTGCTCCTCCTTGTCTTTTCCCCATCTGTTCCTTCCTTTCCCCTTTGCTATTTATAGAGGGACTCCCTGCTCGTGGCACTCGGTCAGGAAGAGGCAGCAATATTCCTGCCCTCAGGAGCAGGCACTAACGGCGCCTTGGATAACTCCGGTCTGGCCATATGTGACTGCCGTCGGCCGAGATTTGGAGGTTTGAAAACCTCTCAGGTCTGCTTGGGAGCTCACAGATTTGCTGACACACGTGAACTTTCTTTTCAGCTGCCTGAATCTAGGTTTCTTTCCGCTCAAGGCAGAGCGGAGGATCCCGCCGCTTCTCCTGGCGACAGCGCCGGGCCCGGGAAGACGGCGTCCCAGGAGGCGACCTCCCGCGGGGGTACATGCAGAACCAGATGTTGTTCAGACCTGAGGTTTCTCACAGCACTTCAGACATCAGAGCAAACAAGCCATCGCTGTGTAGATGGGACAAATGACAATAGTCTTAAATTGCAGCAAAAAAGATCCAGATTGGCGTTTACAAAAGCCTCTCTAAGGACAGCGAATCACTGGAGCAGATTGCTTGGGGAAGTGCCAGATTCTCCGACACTGCAAGTCTTTATGGGAGCACTAGACAAATATCTGCTAGGAGTAATCTAGGAGGGGCTGGTCCTGCATCGGAGAGGGGAAGGGGCAGGACGAGAGGACCCCTATGCTCCCCATATGTGCTTTGGGGAGGAGCCGCTGGGATCTGGTTGCCAAAATCTGCTCCTTGCATAAGGCAAGACTGGAGCAGGGCCACGTAAGCGCGAGGCCGGCGGCAGCGCGCGGTCAGCTCCCAGGGAGGTCCCGCGGCTCGGTGGGGCGGAGGCGGAGGGGCCGGACCTCGCGGGGACCCTCCGCAGCCTCCCGCCCCAGCTCCGCCGCGGGGGCCGGTTTCCTGCCGGTTTCCAGCCCTTGGCCAAGCAAGCTAAGCTACCTCCACCTAGAAGGTAAAGGGAGTCGGGCAAACATCAGCTCCCCTCTTGCTGTGGGGACCTTGAGGTCCTTAAAATAATTCCTAAGAAATAAACAAACAAGCAAACAAAAATAATGCCAAAAGCAAATATATAACAGGCTTATTCCAGGCATTTTCTCCAGCAGAGCCTATTCAAAGAGTGGAGAGAGGATGACATGCTGGGCCAAGCTAAACACCCATGCAACACATTGCAAACAATAGCTTCATAGAGCATGAAGCCAGAGGGAATCGTTGTGGTCACTCACCCTGATTTTCTGCAGAACATGTGCCATGGCACTTCCCAGAATCCATTGTTTGAACTAGGCAAGGCTTTCAGAAAAACACTCCCTCTTGACTTAAACATTTCCAGGGAGGGTGGATTCACTGCAAAACAACACCAGGGAAGGGTAGGAAGCATCTTCCTTTACCCAGTTTGTGGATTCTGTGCAACTGGGCAGGGAAAATGCCATTCACTGGCAACAGCAGCTTCAGGGAGACAGGAACTGTTTACAGATTTAGGCATYACACTTAACTGAGTGGGGCATTTCCAGCATGAAGTGCTTGGACTTTTCATTCTGAACTTGGTTCTTCTCCAGGGAGGGAAGGGGGCCAAAGCAACAATGACATCACCAAAAACAAAAATAAATACTCCATTGGAGTTTTGTTTTGTTTTTTTCCCCTCCTCTCTGTGTTTTGCTTTGGCCAAACAAACCCAAAGCTGGGTTTCACCCATTGCACACATTGCACGCTGACTCCTTCCCCAAGCACGCCAGCCGGGGCTTCTCCCTGCCGGGTGCCTGCCCGCCGTGCGTGCCAACGCCTCGCGCGCGCCCGCGGTGCCTCCTCCCCAGGGCTAGTGTCGCAACCGCATCGGGATCTCCGCACCTGGCAGGCTGGATCTTTCCTGATGCGCTGGCGTTCAGAAACGCTCCCGGCAGGGCTGGACACCCCGTGCTTCAGCTGCTCCGAGGGCTCGCCCACCCTCAGTGACTCATTTAACCCAAAACACAACACGATGATTCTCTTTGCAAGAGAAATATTTCCTCCACTCTCGAGAGGAACACTTCAGATCTCACCTGGTGCTGCTGAGAACTTAAAAAGAGGAAAACTAGTATGGCATGCTGACAGCTTTAAAATTTGCCAAGCTGCCTTGCTCTTAGCCTGGGGCAAGGGAAGGGATTTTGAGTCATCAGAAATATTTTCCTTCATTTTCCTTCTCTCCTCAGCTGTGGTACCGACAAATCATTTTCGTGGCACTCTTCATTTCTGCACCGTATTTTCTAATCCTCTTCCTTGACTCTGCTTGCTGGTCACCAGAGCTGGCATTTCCAGAGCAGCTCGCTTTGGTCTCTGAGAGAAACGATGGAAAGGCAATGGAAAAGCAAGACCCTCTGAGCTCAGACTAACAGCAATCCAGCTGTGCCCTTGCTTCCAGACCATGGCTTAGTCCAAACTAAGGTCCTGTTGACATATTCCCTCAGCTGAGGGAGCAGAGGAATTTTTTCTGCAGGTCCGAAATCTGGACGTGGCTCTGGACACTGCTGCAGGGCAGCCTTGCTCTGAGCCGGAGACGCACAGAAGTGTTCCTGCATTGTGCTTTGGACCTTCCTCCCCTTTCCCTGGGGTACCATCCTCTACCTCCTATCAGCAATATGCTCCTCCCCCACTTCTCTGCACCAGGGTAAAAAACAGGAAGGAAACCACTTTCCCTTCCTGTGTGCCTACCTACATAAAAAACAAAGAAAACAAGAGAAAAAGGAAAAATAAAGGACATGGGCAGCTCTGAAAAATGAAATGGTGAAGAGTGGGCAAGGCAAGTGAGGCTGAAGAACAAGGAGCCTCCCAAGTTTATAAGCCATTGCCAAGCCCCTGCAAATCCAGCGACGAGCTCTTTCTTGGCTGAGGCTCCCAGAAAAAAGCAGCTGAGAGAGGGAGTCAAATCTAGCCAGGGATTAATGAGTGTGAAAATCCACTTCCACCGGCAGCGCCCAGCGGCTGCTGGAGTCGACATCCACGCCTGAGTCAATACACTCAGAGAGCTGAGGACGTTAACCCAGTGTCACGGAGGCCTAAAACGGGGCAGATGGATGGATGTAGTCCAAACCACGGGACACTGCACTCCCCCAAGCCGTTCCCCACCGTGGCCCAGAGATGTGCGATGGAGGGCGAGCAGCTACCCCCCCCCGCCCACCATGGGGCTTGGCTGACCGGAGCCCAGCATGAAGGTCAGGCGAATTTCCGGAGGAGGAGGAACAATGTGGTTTAAGGCCCATAGGAACAAAGGTGCCCCAGTGCTGAGCATCTAGCTGATCAAGAATAATGATAGGCTTAAAAAATATCTGCATCTAAAAGAAGTTCAGTGGAAGCCGGTGTGGTATTTGTGCATGGACAGAGGAGAGGGTAAACAGCACAGTCAAGGTGGGACATAACTTCTCATTTCTAATGCAGAAAACAAAGCCTGGGCCATTGCGTATCTCAGCTCATGGCCCCCTGGAAGAAAGGAAGATCTCATGGGCAAGAAGTTTCATTTTTCCTCTTAGGTAGCAGCTTTGATGGTTTCAGTGAGCTGTGTGTGGTAGATCTTTCTCGTTCAATGTTTCCTAGACCTGGCAAGGTCATACGCAGCCCCAGCTAGGCTGTGAAAAGGCCCTCAGGACCCCGGGAGGACCAGTTCCTTCAATGGAGACGAAACGATAACCGTAAGCAGATTGTGATGGGGGTCAGGCTCTAGCTAGGAGCCAGTTCCAGTGAGGAAACAGCCCTCATTTAAGGAAATAGCTCCTCGACTGGGGTAAATCTCAGCTCAGGAAAGATCTAGCTACTGCAGCTGCCCTGGAGAGGGTGATCTCACAAGTTCATGTAAACAGCCTTCGAGGCCAGACAAGTTTTGAAAGATGTAAAGGCCAGGCCCAGCAATAATTCCTCGGCAATGACATCCTTGCAGCAGGAAAATCTCTTTTATTAAGGGAAAACCACTAAACAGAAGCACTGGTTTCAGAGAAATATCCGTTCAAAGCCCATCACAGCCAAGGAAGCAAAGGGCCTTCCCCACAAGCCCTGGGCTGCTTCCAGGGGACTCATAGGTGTCAGATGCCCTTCCAGTTTGCTAACACGCTGGGCTCTCATTTTAAAAGACAGCTATTCCTGAATCTCGCGTAAGAAACGTCAACATCGGAGCTCCCTTCCTCACCCTGACGAAAGGGAAACAGATCTATTACTATTTTTTCAGTAAATGTTTTTTCTGGCCACGGGACCTGCTGGTTCTTCAAAGGCAAGTGAAAATTTGGTTCCATCCAGCTGTTCCCGTGCGCTGGGAGCGGGGGCGAGATCGGAAACCAGGCCTCACCAGGCTGTAATAAAGCAGTGGGCCAGGCAACAACGCGCTCAGGGAGAAAACACATCAATCACTCCGCAAGGGCCTTCCCTGCCCCCAGATCTCCCTTCTTGCCAAGCTTTTAGCCACAAACCAAGGACCTCGGAGCACAGAATCAGCAGTTCGCTCGAGTCCGTCAGCCCCCAATGTTTGTGCAGAGGAGGTTGGGATGGAAATCTTATCCACCCCGTGGCGAAGGCAGCGCTGGCTCCGGGAGCGGGCTCTCAGGGACACCCTGCCCAAGCCAAGCTGAAGGCTTAGCTTTTAATGACATAGGCTGGATCCTGCCCATTTTCATCTTGGGGGGAACAAATACCATTGGCGAGGGAAACTTATCTGAATTCACTTCTACAAACGTTTTCCCTTGCTGAATGATCCTTTTCCTCCAAGGTGCTCACCTGCAGTTTCGTGCATGCGTTTCACTCCCATCTCACAACTCTTCTTTGTAAATGTGGCCAAGGCAAAATATTTCCAGCAAGCAGTTCTGACACACACAAAGAGACCCTTAGGACCCACAGTCCTTTTTGTTCCTCATAGCCGATCCTTATTTATAGCACAACAGCTCTTTTGGAAACCACCTGGATATCATCAGCTCTGTTTCACAGATGGGATAACAGAGGTGGGGGAGGAAAGTTTGACCTAAGTGAAGTCAGACAGCAAGTGATTGAGAAAAGCAAGGCTAGTACCCATGCCAAGCCTTAATCCAGCACTCTACACGCATGGCTGCGCAGAGGAGCAAATCATCTGCTCACCCATCTACTAGGTTATTCACCTGGAAGCTGAGGTACAAAGAAATTAAAAGATTTGCCCAAGGAGCCATAGGAAGCCACTGGCACAGCTAAGGTTTGAATCCAGGTACCTTCAGCCCTGACTACAAGAACATCCTGGCTGCTTCTCACATACCTGAATATTCATGAGAAATCAGTTTTAAACAGATCAGTCAGGGAGCCTGACAAAAGGCCGCCCAGATGCTTTGCATCCTGGTGCAGCTATCCACATGGGGTTGCTGTGAGTGAGTGTGATGAAGAAAATTAAATGAAAACTCTGCACTCAGCCAACAAACCTGACACTGGCCTAATTTGGGTAGGCAACATGCCTGAGGCCGCGCCTGCGGGGCTAGGAAAGCAAACATTTTTAAATGTTCTAAAAATCCCTTAATTCTACTCCCTCTCCCCAGGAGACTCAAAGCCCCGGGAGTGTCTTCAAGTGCTTCCCCTGATTCGTCTCATCCAGCTGGGGATGTGCCACCGTACCAGGGGATGGATGGAGCCCATCTCAGCTGAGCAAGCCCAGCTGTCACTCGGAGCTGCACATCACTCCCGGCTAATTGCTTGTGATGAAGCTGTGCGCAGGGCCACGGAGTAGCACTGCAGAATCGATCAATCAGTCAATCAATCAATCCCTCGGGTACATGGCAATGCTAAGTCAATCTGAGTCCATAGGCATCTGCCTGGGACACCCCTTAAGCAGGGTAAGAAGCCAGATTTGCTTCTGACATGCACTTGGACGATTTTGCAGGTTCTGCCTTATACTCTGAAGCCCTTTGGGTCTCATCGGTTAGCTCTCCTACCATCCATCCACACGCGCTGTGTCCTCCCTGTGTCTGTTAACCTTGTGCATATTTTTAAATGATGCCATTTCCTTTGGCTTGCACAGCATTTTATTTGTTCTTTATATCACCAGTCTCACACAGCGTGGATGTTGCTTGGAGTGAAATAGCTGCCGCTGGCTGCAGGGAGGAGAGGCCGGGCTGCCTCGCCGGGCCGTAACCCTCGCTTTGACATTGACTCACTGCGGGCCAACTGCTCCCTCTCTGCCTGTAAAATGGGGATGATAACATTTACCGGGCTGAATTAGCCACCTTACAAGATGGACAGCCCTGAAGAGCTCTGTGCTATTTTTACCAGGCGGCACCGCAAGTGCAGGGCTTGGGGAAGAGAGGTGCTTTAGAAATACTCATATTATGAGCACTGCTATTACTGGGGTGGGCAATGCCCACGTGCCTGTGCGCTACATCCAGTTATGATACAGGCACAGCCATGAAGCCCAGGGTGAAAGGGAGGCACCTCCACTTTGAGAGGTCCAAAGCATTTGGCACCTATATCCAGCCTAACCCCAATTTACACCTCTGTTGCCTGCGAGGCTGCATGAGCCACAGCACTCGCACAGGCACAGCAAGGACTAGGATCTGACAAAATGCCTTTAAAAGAAAGCTGCAAGAGCTGACAGGTACCGCTCTCTCATGCTTAGTGACAAAGAGGTGGGGAGGGCTGGGTTCAGCTCCTTCCCACCTCCCAGGGAAACACCTTCATCACCGCACGCGAGGCTGGCGTAGGAGGGACACCGGGCGCCCTGCCTCCTGGGGCTGGGCCCCACGCCGCAGGGAACGCAGGACACCGAAACGCAGCACCGCCAGCAGCGTGCCGGAGCCCCGCGTCTGGTCCCTGCGCAGCTGGGCCGGTTCTGCGTCTCGCCGGATGACTCTGCAATGAAAGGCAGAAGCAGCCGCTGCAACCCAGACGGCAGCTCAAGCATGCTGACGCTTGGGACTCCACAGAGCCAGACCCAGAGCGCCAGGCATCCCAGCAATTAGTCTGCAGGCATCCCAGGCTTCGTTATCTCTGGTCCCTTGCACTGGCTCTGCCTCTGGACTAACTCACCTGAAACCACAGCCCTTCCTAGATAACACAGCAAGCTGTCTCCCAGCAGGCTCCTCACCACGGCAGACTCCGGGGCTGCCTCCACCAGCCCTTCTGGCTCCGCTCGTCACCCCACGGCACGCGGCGGCCGCTCGCAGCACTCCCTGCTGCTGACCCGGCCGAGATCCTCCCCCCGCGGCCCAGCCTCTGCCCTGGGCCACATGTTCCCACGCTGCCTCCCTCCTCACGGCCTTTCTGCTCCGGGAAGGGGGCAGCCCGTCACCACCCGCCTGCTCCTCCCCTCCGGCGCTGGCGGAGCTGGCAGGGAGGGCGGCTGCTGGCACCGTCCTGCCCCATCCCAGCTTGCCGCAGCCCTGTCGGAGAAGCCCCACGGGCCAGCGTGCCGCGGCAAAGGAGGGAGCGTGCCGCATGCCGCGGTGTTTCCAGCAGCAGCCGGGGGATGATGGGTCTGCTTGGGGGTTTCTCCGCCATGCGCAGAAACACCACGTCTGCAGAGACTTGTTCGGCAGGCGTGTTCTTGTCCAGAAAGCTTCCTGGGAGGCTCGGTGTAAACCGAAGGCCATGCCGCGCTGGCGCCAGGCTTGCAGGGATCCCTGGCGGACGCCCAACCCTTGCGCCGGCTGCTGCTCTTTCCTTCGCGCGGAACCAAACTGCTGGCTCGACTTGTCAGACAGCCGCCTCTGCAGCCCCCGCCACCTCCTCACCCTCCGCTCGCCTGTCGTGGGCAGCAGGGCGAGGCGCACAACCAAATCCTGTCATTCTGTAGTCAGTTTTTAATGGATTATTTCATCGGTTGGTCATAGATTCCTCCTCCCAGTCTTTCCCGGAGGCTGGAAGCGAGACCAGCTCTTTCCCATGCTCCATGCCCAAGGACCTGTCGAGGCACAGCGGGAACTCCCCCGCAGCCCGTGCGGCGTGCCTTCCTCCGGAGACCAGGCAACGAGGCTCGCGCGCTCCCGGCCCGCGGCCACCTCTGAACCCACCCGCGGGCCACGCGACAGCCACCCGGCTCCGGGAGCTGTGCCACCGCCTGAGGAGCGCGGGGAGGTGCCAATCTCCACCGTCCAGCTTCAGGAAGAGCTGGAAAGACGATCAAAAGGAAGAGCCTGCCGTGAAGGTAGACCCCGTTAAAGCAGTCGGTCCTGGCCTTTTGAGCCCTTTTCACTTGAGATGCAACTGAAAGAGTTAAAACTCGTGGTAGTAGAGGAGAGTATCTGAAAGTGCCCCCAGGTGTCCTTGGAAAGGCCATGGGAGCCCATCCAGAGCTCGCRAATCAGGTCCACTTGGCTCCTGCTTTTATTTCACTTTAACTGTCTTGCTCCAGTCTGGTTCAAAAATAACATTAATTGGACAAAGCCAATGAGAGCGTCTCTGATCAGAGCCCTTGGAAAGAATCTGCAAACGGGCAATTACTGGAGCCTCTACACAGCGAAAGCAGTGTCAGCGCCAGGATGCCAGGGCCATCGCAGAGCAAGAGAAAGGGGCTCTGTGTCAACAGAAATAGCCTGGCCTGCAGGCAGGGAGACGGAGAAGGGCTCCGAGCACTGAAGATATTCTCTGCTAACCCATCTCTGACCGAAGACTGAGAGGACTGAGTAAAGCTGGTAGCTCTTCTGAGCGCAGACCAGGACAAGGCAACCCTTAGGACACAGCTGCCACGGCTGGTTATGAAACCTCAACCAGAGAACAACGTACTCAATGAGACAGAGCTGTGCGACCACGCTGCGATTTCAGAGGTAACTCTCCTGAGCCCTTTCGCCGTTCTTCGGCGTCTCCTCTGCTCCGGCTGATGCTTTGGCCTCTCTCCGCGGGAGCTGCCATTTTCAGGCTTTGTCCTAGCAGGACCGCCAGCCTGGGCAGGAGCACAGCGGAAAAAAACGACTCCCGGTGGAAAACAGGGGAATGTAGGACATTTGCAAAGGCAGGCACACACTGTGGTTTTGTTTCAAACTGGCTGGCTTTGCACTAATATTAAATAGACTAAACATTTTAAAATTTATAACTTTTCCGAAACCTCTCAGAATCTCCTGTTTTCTCATGCATTCAGAAGCTGAACCAGGGTCCCTGAGTCTTGTTTTGCATGATCACACTAGCTAGGAGGCAGCTTTTTACTAGATTATTAATTATATTTCTATATAAACCTTTGCATCTCTGCCTGAGACTTGCTGTTCTGTAGAAAGCTGTGTGCTTAGACTTTCTCCTGCAATTCTCCTCTGACGGTTCCCTTTGTGCCTCCCCTCTTCAGCCTAAAAAGGATTATCAATCAACATGGAAGCAGAGAATTCAGCACGATGTTTCCTCAGCAAAGAAAGACCAGATTTCTCCGCTGCGGCAGACCCCAAAAGCGTACCTGGAGCCGGCCCAAGCCAGCTGGCCAGCCGAAGGAAGGAGAGGAGTTAATGGATCCCACCGGCTCTCACTCAGCAACAAACAACAGCGATTAACGGTGAAGTGTGAGAGACTAATTGGACATTTAACCCAACACTGGCACGCAAGGCCTTGTGCCCTAGCTGAACGGGGGAAAGAAAGATTCACTCCTCAGCTGCAGCCGCCTCTAATAAGCCCTCGGCTGTAATCAGATATGCCCCGTGTGCACAGCTTCTTCCTACAGACAATTTTCACCATAAGGGACACTTGCTGAGGCCCAGAATTCGGATTTGGTGGGTGGAGGAACAGAAGGAGAGAGAGGAGCTTTATGAAAGTTGACATGAATAAAAACATTCCTCGATCTGGTTCTGTGTGTCTTTTTTTGCTAGCGTTTCTCGTGATTTTTTTTTGTATTCTCAAAGAAAACAGGTTTTGAAAGATTTCAGCTTTCTCTGCAGTGCCTGAGACACAAACATAGCAGCATCAATCGTCTCAATACCAGCGAGCAGAAAATGAAAGCGACTGTTCTTTCTCGCACGCCAACAACGTGCCCAGGGCCATGTGCACAGGGAGGAAGTCAGGCTTCCTCACCCAGAGCTCCGACATCGAAGGCAAAATCCCACAGTCCTTACCCCGGCTAAACGCGCCATGAAGTCAACGGGAGTTTTGCCTGAGTAAATACTCAAAGCTCTAATTAGAAAGACGTCACAATTTAAAATGCTACATATACGTTTAGGGCAGCAGACAGTTCATCCTGTGAATATAGTGCTCTTGGCTGTGCCTAAATTATCTGCAAACTGCCTGATTTCATGCCATTGCCCATTATTCAGAATGAGTCAGTGGCTGCAAATACAGGAAATCCATAGAAGCTATAGGGCCACGGCGACTCTTCCCAGCAGTAATTACGCCGAATGCCATACAAATAGTCACTTGAGCCCGATGGTCTTGGGCTGGATGATTCCCAAATCCGTGGGCGCCCTGGATAACCACTCCAGCGTTCCCATGCTAAATAAGCAATCACAGGAGCAGTATTTTGTCCTCTTTGCTGTCTATCAGCATTCTGACGGACGAATTTCTATTTGGGCAGATGTCCACAAATAGTATTTAGCTCAGCTCCCCATGTGCCTTATGGTTTCCCTTTGTCCACAAAACATGCTCTTCCTACATGCTATCTCCAGAGCCTTTCCCTCACTCCTTTAAATCAAAACCGGTTTATGCCCACCGCATTTCAGCCCTTGCACTCAGGAGGTAGCAGGATGAAGACACAGGTTCTTAAATGAGCGCCTCGCATATGGAAAGGTTTCCAGGGCTTCACTGGCAAAATTTCACGAAAGCAGAAGCCAGCAAATCCAGAACATCTCCCAGGCTGCCAGCCAGGACTGCTGCAGCTTCAAACAACCCTCCAGCCTCATTTACACGTTTTATCTGGGCCTAGGTCTCAACTTCCCTCACAGAGCAAGACCTAGATTTTCTTCCATCTTAGCTTCAAATCAAATTTTGGAAGGGAACCAGCTCGTATGTATGGCCATGTATGTCAGGGTTGAGTAGCGTTTGCTGTTTCAGACCTCCAGACAACCAGGAAGAACTGAAAGCCAGAGAATATCCACAGCTCTACCATCGGGAAATGCTCTCACGGTAAGTTACTCTGACACCTTTGATTCTTTGAAGGGTTGTCTGGGCAAGCTCAGGGCACGTCCTTTCTTTGAGAGCTGCCACCCCAGCTGGATTCCCCTTCGCTTCTGTTAATCATCTCAGTAGCCAACCCAAAACATAGTCTGGACTTGATAAAAAGCACAGAGTGGTTCAGGGCAGGGATAAAAGCTTGCAAACACCAGAATGACAGCCAAGAAGGAGAATCCACCCCTTTCTCATCCAGACGAGGTGCTCAGTGCAGCAGGGATCCTCAGCTGTCCCAGGTATGTGGCCACAACATGATTTCTTAATGCTTCACAGACTTAGTGGGTCCATATATCAGCACGCCTTGCCAAGGGAGCTTGGCTAATGAGGGTGATTTATGCAGCGGTCACTAATGGCTGACCTGAGCTTCCATTAATCTCTCCTGGAAGTTTCTGAGGATCGAAGGAGATTACAGTTTTACTGCCATAAATACAGGAAGCAGCGCAGTGCCAGCACGGCCACTTCAGCAGGAGAGGCAAGAAGAGCGAGAAGCACGATGCCTTGCCAACGAGCAGATGAGCTTCGAGCTGGAGCACCCGAGCTGCTCGCTGGTCTTGGCATGTCCTCTCCAGCCAACTGCCGCTCCTCCGCGCGCGGAGCTTGCGCTTCCCCTCTGCAGGCACCGCCAGACCCGGCACAGTGCGGTAATACCCTGTCTGCGGTGGCAGGAGGAGCTCAAGCCAGAGAGGCCTCGTGGTGCCTGGAGCCTCCCACTGCTTTGAAGTGTTGCTACCAGGCACGTAGGTTGCTCACTTTTTCTTAAGCCGAGATGCATTTGTTTGCTCTGCAGAGAGTTGAAATCCTCATGAATGAGCATGAGAATGAAGCACAGTGTGCAAAATCTCTGGGCTGGGATAGTCTAGAGCAGCGTCCCGCAGGCACCCTCCAAGGGCCCTCGTAGCAGACACATGGCACATTTAACAACGAGCATTACACTGATGTGGTCAAAAGGCGTGAGATTGTTCTGCTTTTAAAATAAAGCATCCTCTGCCAGCATAATTTTGCAAGCTCCAAACAGCAAGGGAAGGGTTAACCCAACCACACCCAGAAAAGAGGTGAAAATGGAGGTACAGGAGGCTAAAAGGGCTCTCAGGAGGGGTCAATTTGAGAGGAAAGGAGACAAAGGAGGAAAGAGGAATTTGCTTCCCCAGAAACCCCAAATGGCTGAAAGAATTTGTGAACCGAAGGCCAAAAAGAAGGGCCACAGCCTGCCCAAGGTGACGTGCGCACTGGAGGCAGGCAGCGACGGCACCACGCGGACACAGCCCTCGACGCGTGGGTGCTCTGGGAGGCAGCAACCTGTTTCCTAGTAGAAGATGCTTAAACGGGAGAAGAACAAGGCTACCCTTAGAGACTGAGCAGGGGAGGCGGCAGGCAGGTACATAAGAGGCTGCAGACTCCAGCAACATCTGAGCGAGGAGCAGCTTTCCCCTTGGCCTGTGATTATTATTCAGTACATTGGCTCAAAAACGAAACTGGAGGCATTTAGGATGCTCCCAGCTCTCGCCTTTCTTCTCCGCTTAAGGTTGACTGCCCAGCATGTTGCTACGGGCAGGAAATAAATGACACTCAAGAGGGAGATGTTCAATCTGGGACACACGGCAGCTCTGGGGACCACCGCTCCTTCCGGCAACGTTAAATTTGGTCTGTTGGACTTCAGGCTAGGAACAGATGTGGCTGCAGGGACACAGAGCCCTGCTTTCAAGGTGATGCCTCTACCCTTGAACACAACGATTGCTAGAAATATCCTGCCTAGGACAGAGGCTGATGAGGAGGAACCGGGTCCTGACCCACTTTGTTGCTCGAAGCATCAGTGGGAAAGAGGGAGAACAAATGAGAGCCCAACCCGCAGCAACCCGGTGGCCTGGGGCAGCTGTGATGGATGTGGCGCCTCCGTCCAAGCCTCTCTGCTCCGCTGAGCACCGCAGGCGTGGGGCTACGGGCTGTTCTGGCACCGCTCTGCTTTTGGCACCGGAACTCTGCCTATAAAAAACATTAAATATCTAGCGGAGCAGAGACCTGAACCGGGCCTCCTCCGTGCCAGGCAGGAGTTTTAGTCATTGGGCAGTGATCCCTTCCCTGGCACAGAGAAGGGCGAAATATGTATTGAAAAGAGGAACAGCTCCAAAAGGAAATACAGAGAGACGACTTTGTTGTCCTGGCCAAATTCTAGCTTGCCAAATTCTGCTTCTCTAAAATGCTGCCTGCATTTTCAATAAATAACAAAAATCAAAACAAAACCCAATCTCTTCCACTCCTGCCTGAAATGATTTTGCAGTAGGCTGTGTAAACACCTGCCACATCCCACCCCGGCAGCGGCTGCCTGTCATTGTTGGGCGAATTGATCTTTGCGTATAGCTTGCACATTTGTCTGTAAAGCTCATTAAGATCCGGCAAGATGAAAGGCGGTACAGAAATGTAAGATCATTATCGTTATCAAAAGAAACACAGAAAACCGCTGCTATAGAGGCAGATTTGTTTCCATATAGAATGCTGTTCAAAGTTCTCCAAGAAGCTCTTTAATAAGGTGGCTGTTATACGAATAAACTTCAAGAGCTTCTCTCACGCTGGGGAAAACTTCCAAGGACCTGTTTGCCTTTCACGTCTGTTTCATAAATTTTCCTTGCCATTTTTGACATATCAAAGATAATTTTGGTAAAATGGAGGGATTCCTCTTTCCCAGCCCTCCTGACTGGCTCGCTGCTGAAGTCGTAATAATAAATAGTGATGCGCTCGTCATCAGAGCAACAGGCTGGGCAGCTGCGCGACGCGACGCGGGCATCACACGGGCTGTGTCTGGCGGCTTCGTCCCCGGCGGCTTCGTGCCGGGAGGTGTTGAGGGGATGCTCCAGGCTCACAGATGCAGCCGCGACGGGGATGGGGCACAGGGCAGGGACGCGGAGTGACTCCGCAGCACGCATTGGGGCAGCGGCGAGCGATGCCATCAGCCCTGGAGGAAATGTTTGGGCTTAAATACAACAAATCTATTCCACAGCGGCCTCCCCAGCCCCAAACCCACAGCCACAACGCCGCCGTCCAACCGCTCGCCCCAGGGCATCCCAGTTCCTGGCCCGGGGCCTCCGCGCAGGGAGCCGCCGCTTGCTGCGGATGCCCCGGGGCCTGGCAGCCTCGGGGGAAAGGCTTTACGGAGAAATCACGACCTCCAGATCTCAAAGGTGTGTGAGCGCAGCTTGCGCAGGGGAACTTGTTGTTTCAAAATAGATTTTGATTCGTGCACCAAACAGCTTCCCGTGCCAAGCCTCAGACTCTGAGCTGGCTGACAGGAATTTGAATGCAGCAAATCTGTTCATGCCTGGAGGAACCAGAAGAGTTAAACTTGCTCGAGGCACCATATTTTCCAAGAAGAATCAGTTCTTCCCACACAGGGTCATTTCTTTTTTGAAACCAGCCTCCCTTTTATCCACAAGAAAATCTGCTCATAATTATAAACCAAGGAAGACGAGGTTTCTGGAAATATTCATTTGCAGCTGAGCCATTTTCACCCTGGCACAGGCGGAGCGAGCCTTCCTCGCTCCCATCTGTTCCGTTTGCACTGGGAACAGGGAAGGGGGAACGTGGCGCTGCCAGCCAGGCTTCGCCACCTAACGTGGCGCTCGGAAGGGAGAACATGCCACCCCGGCGGGGAAGCGGGGAGAGGAGGGGGGCCGGCTGCAGGAGCGGGCAGGCCTTGGAGCTCGAGTCCTGCCCGAGATGCGAGGATTGCACATGAACAGCTTGGCACAACGAGGCGCGGTGGGGAGGAGGAGGAGGAGAAACATAGGCATCATCCGAGCTCCATTAAGGAAGAGACAAAACAGAAAAATCTCACGGTGCTGAGTGACGGGGAATAAAGGGCCCGGACCCCCTCCGAAGGCACAGCCCGCAGCCAGGGCCGCCGCACGTCGCAGCACCCGGAGCCCCCGCGGCCAAGCGCCGGCAGCGAGTGCCCCGGCTGCCACCTCCTCCGCGACTCTGAACACCGGGTCCCCGCTCCTTCCACAGGGAAACGTCCACAGCATCTTCCCGTGATGTATCTTTCCCTCTTACTTAACTGTATCCCGTTTACATTACCATAAATAAATCAATCTGCTTCTTGGTGCCTACACCTTCAAATATTTATAGACTGTTATTATAGTTCTCGCTCCCTCCCTAGACACGCATGCCCTTTCCCTTAAACGTCTCTTCACTAAACTATGTATATTTAGTTCTTTTAATCCCTCTCCATAAATCTACCCCGATCCCCTCCCTGCAATGTATCCATTTATTTCCGCTAATGAGAGGCACCGGAGAGCGTGCAACGCCGCGGATGGTCACGCCAGAGCTGCCCGGGAAGGTGCTGTTATCACCTCTCCACGGTTCGCTGCTTCGGGGACCGCAGCTCGGAAGCGCGTTAGACCACGTGGACCATCGAGGAGTCACCTACTGCAATACACAGCCAAACTTTCCTTTCTTGCGTTTTGTACTTTCTTTTTTAAGCCACCTGTGAATGGAGAATTGTGAGCAGTTCCCAGGCAGCTTGCAAATCCAGAAGTCACCTAGTTTTGCTGAGTGAATTTAAACTCAAAAAGTTGCAAGTTGCCCGTGAGCAGCTCGCAAGTACCCGGTACCCAGAGCTCAGGGCGGGTTAGAGGCAAACGCACAGCGTGACCGAGCCCCGGGGCGCAGACCTGGGCTGCGGGTGCTGCACGGGGCACCCGGCCCTGCGGCCGGCCGAGCCTGCCCTGCACCGCGCCCCCCTCCAACCAAGGCTCTCCCCGCTCGCCTCTGCCACGAGGGCTGGACGTTTGCAAGCCCTGATGGAGATGGATGGAAAGACCTGCTGCGCGCGGGGAACTGGACGTGCTCAGCTCGGCAGCCGCGCCGGGTCCAGTGCTGCTCATGCAAAATGCCATTGCTGAGCAGGAAAGCAAAGTTCATCTTTAAAAAGAGAATAAAAGACGGAAGAAAGAGACTGCTGAGGGAGCATGTTTCCCACTGCCAGGCAGGCCACAGGCAGAGCTGCAAAACCTACCCGAGTTTGTAATTTGCTGTGATGAAGTTGCTTCAGGCAACAAACCCGCAGTGACCACAGCCGACTGAGCCGGTGATGGGCCAGGGACACTGAGCGCAGGATTACAGCCCGTCCATGAGCCCTGTCCCCCGCCGGAATAACCCGCAAGGTAATCACAAAAACCGACGGACTAAAGAGCCCGCGCGCAGCCGCCGCCAGCCGTTGGAAAGGCAGCGAGGATTTAGCAAGCTCAGGATGGTTTTTCCAGTCAATGGATCAGACAAACACATTTACCCGCACAGAAAAGCCGCTCCATCAGCACGAACGCGCTGTCATGCAGGGCGTGCGAAGGGAGACGAGCTGCGGCAGCATCGCTCGGCCGCAAACCAGTGCGGAGGAGGCACCCGGCACGAGAGATGCAGCAGGGTCAGGAAGGGGACCGCGTGGGCCGAACAGGGGGATTTTTAGAGCTACAGTAGCATTTTGGCAGGCCCCAAGGCTGCGGCAGAGCATCCTCTCCACCGCGGGCCTGAGGCACCCGCTGCTCCTCAGCTGGAAACCTCCCTGCCCCAAGGGCTGCTCGGATGTCCTGCATGCCCCACTCTCCATATGGGCACCTTGAACCCCCACTGCACCAACTGCTTTCTTTTCCCCCTTCTTTGGTGGTTTCCTGAATATCCCTTTCACTCCCTCCTGGCAGTGACCCTTCCTCTCTCCAGACCCCCCAGCTAACTCCTGAGGCTGCTTTTCCATCACGATGGGCTCAGCATCGATCCGCAGCAGAGCTGACTTCCAGAAATAACCCCTTCTGCAAGGCAGCATCCTCAGCCCACCCGCAGCTGCCGACCTCCGCCTCCCTTCGCAGGAAGCAAAACCACGCAGGACCCAGGGAGCCTCCAGCCCCTGCCTTGGAGCCACCTCCCCTTCTGCGCCCGGCCAGGCGCCCCGTGCTTGGCCGCTTCTCCCCTTCCCACCCAGCGGGTGTTGCTTCCCATCACTAAGCAAAACCCTGCTCAGCGGGAAGCCCCTATGAGATTAAAACAGCTTCACTCCCATCAATGCTGTTTCTGTGATCCTGCGATCTGGGACTCAGAACTGCAGAACAGAGCCGGAATAAGACGAGTCTTTTGTTCTCCTCGTGCTCGATGCTTGTGCTAGAGGAGACGAGCTCCGTGTCCCTGCCCTTGGCTGCTGTCACCGCGAACTGAGGTTTCTCTCAGCTCTGCTCCGAGTGGGCCGTTTCCATCGGGGCAGGCAAGACAGACAGGAGGGACCGATTTCCTCGCGCATAGGTACACCTCCAGCGAGCCCCACGTTGCTCCCTGGAATTCAGACCTCCGAACAACGGGGGCCACAATTATCCTTTGGCCCTGGCACAAATTGTTCATTTGACTTCAAGTGCCGACTGCTGACTCGCTGGCTCACTCTGGAATTGGGGCTTAAATCAAAGCGCTTCCCTCGAGGGATCCGGAGGAGATGGAGACAATTAGATTTGAGCCCTGAAGTTTTACAAGTCTAATAAATTTCCTGGTAGCCTCAGGCTGCCGGGCTGCTGTGCAAAAGTCAGGCGAGAGACCTTGCTGAACGAAAGCAAACACTGCTCGAGACAGGAAGGCGCACGGCACAGCGCACGGCTCTTGTCTGCCGGGGACGGCTCGCTCGACCTGCATCTGCCCGCCGATGGCCACGCTGCATCGGGGCCGCGCGGCGGGGATCCGGACACCGCATCCCTCGCGCTGCGCCTGGGATCACCTCGGCAGGCCCTGCGAGCCGCTGGGATCCGCACAGCAGCACGGACCGTGACAGAGCTCGCTTCTCCTGCATCCCGACGGAGCTCACTTCTCCTGCATCCCGACGGAGCTCACTTCTCCCGCATCCCGCTGCCCCCATGTTACAGCCTCGGGGCTGCGAGGTGGCGGAGGGGAGTCGGAGGAGAAGAGGAAGGTCAGAGCCAGCAGCGGGGAGGGAAGCAGCTGGTTGCTCGCTGCTGGAAACGGTGAGAAAAGAGCATTTTTTTAATTGCACTTCACGCAGCACTGCTAGGAAGGAGACTACGGCCGGGGCGTTACCGAGACTCGGGGGCAGCAGCACCACGCGTCGAGGGGAGGCCAGGGCGGCACAGCCTCCGACTGCTCTCTGCCCTGCCGGAGCTGCTGCTCTTCTAACCAAGGCCCTAAACACCCGCTGCCCTTGCTTCAGCAGTGCTTACGGGGAAGCACATAGAGAAAGAAGCTGCCTTCCCCCAGGAAGGTCCTCAAGTCCCTGCCACAAACCCACTGCCACCACCACCCCCTCAGCAAGCTGGTCCCCCGGGTGCTGCTTGGGAGGGTTTATACCCCCTTCCCACGGCAGGTGAGTGAGGAGCAGCTGTGCGACTGCTGCCTCGGCCTTAAAAAGGTGCCACGTGCCCCCTACCCAGGTGTGCTGGGTGGGATGGGAGGGACAGGGGCACTGGTCCTGCTGGGAAGGGTCCTGCAAGCTCCAGTTCCTTTGCGGGCAAGAAGAAAAGACTTATACAGGGGCTTAAAAAGGAAGAAGGACCTGTAGTTTCCCCAGGAAATCTCTCCTGCTGGTATGGCTGGATGTGGAGGCTCCCAGCACCTCTTGGGGAAGGGCAAGAGGCACCCGGCTCTCAGCCTTGTCCCCTCCTGGGACCCTGCGGGGAGCCAGCTGGTACCGGCTCCAGCCTGGCTGCTGCCCTCGATGCCTCTGCGGGAGGAAACGCACTCCTGCAGCTCAGGAGAAAGCTCTTCTGCTCCTTTCTCTCCCCTTTCACTTCACCCCCCCACTTCTCTAGCTGCCTCCAGGGTTTTTTTTTAACCTAATGCTGCATATTCTGTGTGCAAACTGCATATTCCTCTGACGTGACGTAAAATGTTTTATGCTCCCCTTTTCCCCTCTCTCTTCCTGCTAAAACTTTTTCTTTTCCAATTTGTGCTGGATACACTGTGCTCGGGATCAGAGCAAACTTATTTAAGCAGTCAATCAACTCAAAACTGTTGCTTGTAAAACCGGGAGGTCTTGGTGTGTCGTTGTCACCTGTCGCCGGTGACCATAAATCCCTGTCTTGGTGGGGGCCTTTCTTTCCGCCCCTTTTCTTTCCCTTTGCCCAGGTGGGCTGATGCGGGACATGGAGCAGAGCCTGGCTGGGGGTGAACATCGGTCGTGATCAGCCGGAGCTCGGCAGAACAGGGCGCGAGAGCAGGCGGCTTCCCAGCAAGGTCAGCTTCTCCTACAAGACCCAGCAAGCAGATGGGGAAAAAGAGAAAGACTAAGACATTGGAAAAGAAAATCAGCAAATCTTGCAACAGCAAAGGTCTGTCCTTCCTTTCCTCCCCCTTAAAGAGCCACAGCCACGCTCAGGTAGACTTTAAAACCTGAGCTGTTTCCCTGAGCTCCCGGTTAAGCTCACTGGTGCCACAATCCCAGCGCACAGCCCCCGGTGATGCTCACTGCTGCCTGCGGGGATCCTGAGCAGCGGGGGACATCGGGGTCCCTCCACCCCTGGGTTTTAAGGCTGGGCATGGCTTTTGCTCGTGTCTCATGGCAGAGAGAGCTGCAAAGGCTGGATGACTCACCTGTCAGCACCTGAAACCGGCTTGGGAGCAGGCACGCAGCCCTGCAGGGAAAAAAGATGAGCTGCCTGGCACGGGAAGGGAGCGTGCGGCCGGGCTGCGCGGTGCCCCATGCCCACGGTGCCCCATGCCCGCAGTGCCCCATGCCCACGGCGGGCACCTGAGCCGCTTGGCACGACCTGGCTGTGCTGGTGGGCACCGGGGGAGGCGGCGGGAGCTGGGGGGCTTTGATCTCCTCGCGTAAAGCAAATATTTCCTTTGCAGGGACGCCGCGAACCGCTCGCCCTGGCAGGCCGAATTCCTGCGTTTATGATCTGCGAGGGAAGCTCTAAACAGAGATTTCACGCCGGAGGAATTTGTGGCACCCGCGCTGCTCCCCCCGTTTGTGTTTTGTCTCCCGCTTTTGGATGAGAGCTGGAGCTTTCGGAGCACTGGCAAGGCACAGCCCATCCCGCCTGCGCGGCCGAGCCCCGGGGTGCCGTGCACCGGTGACGGCGGGAGGAAGGATGCTGTCCTGTCCCAGGACCCGGGGAAGAGCGAGGCTGGCTGGTGGAGCAGGGCTTCCCCAGGGGCCGGTGCCCCAGGGCACTGCACCCCAGTCTCTGAGACCCCCCTGCAACATCCCCGTGCGCTGGGGGAATGACAGCAGCAGCACGGCAGAGGGGTTTGCTTTGTTTTGATCTGGGTGGCTGGGGCGGGGGGGGGTGGAATTTCCAGAGGGAGCTGGAAGCCCTGTGGGATGGGCAGTGCTGGGGCCCGGCCACGCAGGTGCCATGCCGCGGTGCTTGGAGCAGCGCTCGTCGGCTTTTTGGAAAAACACTCCTGTGCAACGGGATGACCCCACTCTTCCTCCCTGACCTGCTTCTGCAAGGACGGGCATCCCGGCAGGGAGGACAGCAGGACACCGCCAGCGCGTGACGTCCCCCTCGCTCGACCCCGACCGCTGCAGGACGCCGGCTCTGCGGCTGGTCCCAGCTCCAGGCTGCAAAGCAACGTGATGTTTCGGGCCCCGCTCCTTCCCATGTGGATTGCACCATCCTCCCTGGGAAACAGGCCGGCGTGCTGCTGGGAGTCCGTGTGCGCCCCTGAGGGGATCCGGCATGATCAGCCACTCCAGGAGGGAAGCGGGATGGGGCAGTGCCACGGCTCCGGTGCTCTGCCCGCACACGGCATGGAGAAGCGCATCCCGGACGGACGCTACCGTGCTCTGCACCCTCCGGGGCAGCGGCGCTCAGTCTGCGAGGGCTCAGGGGAAAAGAAATAGCCCCGAAGCAGCTCTCCAGCCACCCGTGACCTGATGACGGCCATCACCTCCGGGTGCTGCAGGGGCCTCTCATCCGAGGCGAGGACCAGCTCCGAAATGGGCTGACCTCGCTCCGCTGGCACCAAGGGATAAACCTGTGACCATCATCCAGCCACCACGCAGGCGTGAAGGCGAAGAGCGCTGCCCCTCCTGCCAGCAGCCGCGATGGGGCTTGGTCCCCCCTCCTCGGCAGCGAGCCTCCCCGCTTCCTCTCCCACCGCTCGGCGGAGCGGACGGCGTCGCGGGAGGAGCGGGTCGGCCTTCGGGCCGTCTGCTGCCGCCTCGCGCCGAGACGCCCAGCGGCCCCTCGCAACAGAGAGCGCCAGGTAATGAGGAAAGCTTATCACCACTTTCTCTTAATTTTCTGAGTGCACCATGAAAAATATAGTCCTGGGGACATGTGTAACTAATTAAATGGTACAGGGAGAAGAAAAACACGGATTTTTCTGAGACTTTGAATTATGGCTGGAGGTGAAAAAGTCAGCCAGCTCAGGGGATAATTAATCACGCAGAGGTGGGATGCCCCAGCTCACGGTGCCAGCGCATGCCCAGCCCTCACTGAGCACCGGGCACCACCAGCGTGGCCACTGCTCCCAGCGTGGCTGGTGGGAAGGAAAAGTAATCATGGCAAAAGAGGGGAAGAAAGAGGACATGAAGGGCCCCTTGCAATAGATGGTCAGAGTGACTGGACTGAGGCTGGCACGAGGGACCCCGAAGAGGCTGAGCTGGGAATGTGCCTTGGGGCAGGGAAGCTTTGGGCTGCAGTTATGGCACATCCTCACTGCTGCCCAGCAGGGATCCCAGTGACAGCATCTGCCCTTCGAGGGGACTGCGGTCCCTCTGGGTCCTGAGCTTTGCTCCCTTAAAGCATCTTCACACCTGCAGCATATAGGGATGCTGCTCCTTGGCCCCAGAGGATTATCCATGTGAGAAACATCCTTCCCAGACTGCTCCATGGGAGTCTGGGCATGGCCCACATAGCTCTCCGGCTAGCTGTTCTCCTCCACTCACCTCATCCATCGCACTCCAAGATATCCCCTGTATCCCTTCAGCAACACGGAGCCAACCAACGAGCTGCACGCACAGCTTCCCCTGCTGCATCCCCCATTGGGGCAAGTAATCTGAAAAGCCTTTTAACGTCTCCATAGGAGCTACCAGAGTGGGAAGAGAAGATTGGAATGATGTTCCAGATTTGCTGGGCAAAAAAAATTAGCTGTGCTGGCACAAGGAGTAGAAGCAGGACAATAAGTATTTTCACTTGTTCCAGTTTCCCTCAGCACCTATAACTCGGTGGCCCAGGTAAAGAGGCTGGCAAGTCTCCAGATGGAAAGAAAGAAGCTAGAGGGGTCTGTTCCAGGAAACACTGAATTCATCCCAACAGAGCCATGAAGGGAGAGCTGTGGAGGAACCGTGTCCTGATGTGTCTCCAGGGACTGCAAAGGAGCCCGTGGCCCTGCGAAGGGATATGACGCAGACAGCGCAGAGGCAAGCAGCTGTGGAGGGAGCACTTCTCAGAAACGGCACGCACTGCCCTTCTGACCTTCCAGCGGCCTGCAAAATGTCACAAATACATCATGCCATTTCAACCCACTTAATTAGAAGGTTGTCCTGCCCAGCACCAGGAAAAAACCCTTCCAAAAGTAGGGCTTATAAGGCCTAGTCTTAGTTCTGCACTTTGAAACTTTACCATGTTCTTGTTTCGTTGTGTTTTGTATCCAAGTTAGTAATAGCTTTTATTAACTCAATAGATGTATTTGGTGCAGCTCTGCTGGAAACGGTTATGGACATACCCCACAATCCGTACATGAGGTCACATCCTTCTCCCATCCCATGCAAGCAATAAACCCAAACATAAACACATTGCCTGGTTACAGTAACCACAGCTATTCCCCGGCCTCCGAGGGGGAGCACAATGCGTTTGGGGCATGTTGCAGGAGCTCTCTCCGCCTGTCCGGGACATTCACAAGCCTTCCATGTGGTCCACTGATCCTCTCCGATCTCTTCCACTGCCCTCACAGGTGTACGTGAAACACCCTCTGACTTATCACCTGAGGTGCAAGAAGACAGACCAGCTTCGCCATGAAGCCACCTCTTCACACCCCAGTTCACCGCCAATGGGTGTCCTGTGACCAGCTAAAATCAAGCTGTTCCTGTCTCCTGTCCAGGAAACCAGGAGGGAAGCAGGGTCCCAATTCATGTCCCGGGAGGTCGGAGGGTGAAGCGGGCCTGCATTTTGGAGATCGTGAGTATTTCAGGCTGCAGCACTTCAGTTCTGAGGAGTCCTGGGGGTGACCACACCCCCGAGAAGAGGCTGCTGCCGGAAGGCTGTCAGCCGGGGTGAAGAGCAAGGATGGCTTCACCCATCCTGACGTTAGCCTGTGCCTGGTCACTGCCCACGGAGCCACGAACTGGGTTCCTGTTGCAACCTGTGCAGACAAGACCTGAGAGGACGCCAGGCTTCTGATTGCGTATGGTGTAATTTTCTGAGGGCTTTTAAAGGACACATTTATGCTCCTCACCGAGGAGCCTGAGCAGGCACGGTTGGGCAAGACAAGAGTCTCCCGTCCTGGGAGCGGCCCCAGAAAATTCTGTTTCCTGGCAATAAAGGAAATAAAAATTGTTACCTCAAGGTTCTCCATTATTTCCCCTTAGCGGGATGAGCCAACACCCTTAGGAGGTTAAACTGATTCTCCCCTCACCCTTGAAAGCCAAGAAGACAGGAAAGTTGCCCAGCTCATTCCAGCCCAGCCCTTGCTGTGTAAGTGGAAGGAGGGCAGAGAAAAGCGCTTTCGGTGGCAGCAGACCTGCCCTTGAGGTCCCCAGCCTGGTTCTGCTCTGCACAGGGCTCGGGCAGCGACGAAGCACATCTGGGCCCCTGAGTGGAGCCTGCAACCCTTGCGTGCCCACTGATGTGGAAATGAAGAGGGACACACACTAACGCAAAAATAAAAAGGGAGCTGAGGAGCAGAGGCAGCAAAGGTGGAACAGAGCCATCAGCTCGTCTGGACCTGCCCCAACGGGGAGGCACGGCAGCAGCACGCCGGCTCTGCCCTGGAGCCTGTGTCCACCCGGTTGTAAGTAAAGTGCTGGAGTGCCCGTCCCCTCGCCGAGCAGCCGGCTCCACCGCCGACACAGGCAGCTCTCCCGGCCTTCCTGGTGCCCTTCCTCGGAGCTGTAAGACCATCCATCGCACTGATTCCTCTGCAGCCAGAATTTGGGGCTCAGCATCCTGCCCCCATGCCCTGCTGTCCACTGTTTCCCCAAAGCACACGTGGAGCAGCTGCCATCCCAACGGCAGCTCTTCCCTGCGGCCGCTTGTGCGTGAGGTCCTGAGCCATGGCCTTTCCCTGCAGCTCCAGGGACCGGGACACAAGAGGAACCGCGCTGCGGGGTGACACTTCGTGCTGACTGCAACCCGGCGGATCTTATCCTTCCCGTATAATTCAGCCCTACCTGCCCCCTAACCGTTTGGGGGAATTATTTTCTGAGGTCAAGGCCTTCAGGTGACAGCCTTGATTGTAGGGAAAAAAGATTTCCTTTGGATTTTGTCCACACACACGCCCAGGTTGCTTTGTTTTAAGTTACACTGATGTCAAACCAATTTGGTTAAATCAGCACAAAATGCTGCAATCTTCTGATCTGAATTTTTCTTGGAGCATTCGAATGCTCCGTGGTGATTCAGACAAAGCCAGCGCGAGTATGGATGTAAACGTAACCACACGGATTCCAGCACCAGCTCAAAGCCCACCACATTTGGTCTATTTTTAGGGGCTGTGCTGACAAAAACGAGCAGTCCCATTTCTGCTGTGCTTTTGTAATTTCAGACTCGGCCGCCCTCGCGTGCTCCCTGCCCCGGCCCCACTCGCGGCCGGGAACGAGCCCCCAGCGCTGGGCTGGGGCTGCTCTCTGGGTGGCTCCCGCTGCCCGCGCCGCGCCGGGCCCTCGTGCTCTGGGCACGCAGCGCTATTCATCGCATCCAGCTGCCCTCCCCGTCCCTGTCCCTGCCCATCCCCACCCCTATTCCTGTCCCTGTCTCTATCCCTGTCCCTTCCCATCCCCACCCCTATTCCTGTCCCTATCCCTACACCTGCCCCTGGCCCTGCCCCATCCCTGTCCCTGTCTCTTCTCCATCCCTGCCCCATCCCTGTTCCTGTCCCTGTCCTTTTCTCTGTCTCTGTCCCTGCCCCATCCCTGCCCCTTTCCCTCTTCCTGTCCCTGCCACATCCTGTCCCTGTCCCGTCTCCATCCCTGCCCCATCCCTGTCCTTGTCCCTGCCCAATCCCTGTCTCTGTCCCTGTCCTTGTCTCTGCCACATCCTGTCCCTGTCCCATCTCCATCCCTGCCCCATCCCTGTCCTTGTCCCTACCCAATCCCTGTCCCTGTCCTTGTCTCTGCCCCATCCTGTCCCTGTCTCTTCTCTGTTTCTGCCCCATCCCTGTCCCTGTCCTTTCCCGTCCCTGTCCCTGCTGCAGAGCCTCAGCAGCAGCCCCCTCCCCGCAGAGCCCCTCACCAGCCCTTGGGGCGGCCACGGGCAAAGCTGCAACCTGTCACTGGCACCGGCTTAACCTGGGTCTAACAGGGAGACAGTTGTCCTTAAGTGGTGGCATTTATTCAGACCTTAAATCAGTTCTGTGCCACCTTAGCCCACCCCGGCAGGGAGGGACAAGCCGGAGACCCCCCCGCCCCCCCCGCACGTTCGCCTCTTGCTGCTTGGGAGTGCAGGCATTGCCGAGAGTGGACCAGAGACTTTCCAATGGAAAGCTGTCACCAAAAAATGCTGATTCCACACTTTAGAGGGGCTTTGTGGAAATATATATTTCAGCAACATGTTTTATGAATAATTATGAAAACATACTACAAGGTCCAGGAGTTTCATTTCAGTTTTATCATTTTTTCTGTTAGCTGAAACACTAAAATCAAAACAAAATGCTCCGACCCCTGAGCTCTTCAGAAAACACTTCCAAACTTCTTGGGAGGAAATTTTTCAAGATAATTTCCTATTTATTAGATTCTTTTTGGTAGAATTTTCTGTTTAGACAAAGTTTCAACATTTCAACCCCTTGTTCTCGTCTGGAATGACAGAAGAGGTGTCGGGGTTTCCTGCAGGACAGAAACGCGCCGTTTCCAAGGTTTGCTGCAAATCTGAGCCGCAGCCCGGTGCCTCGTGTCCCTGCACGTGCCTGCGGATCGGCTGTGTCTGCACGCCGGGGTGCTGGTCCCGTCTTTCCTTGCCCCGTTGCCCCTCCTGGGATCACCCCGGTCTTTAGCAGGTTCGTTTAGCCCCGGCTGCCCGGAGGAAAGCGGAGCCGAGTCCCACGTGAGGGCTCTCGCCTGCGCGTCCCCAGCTCGGCACCGCGTCCCGGGGAACCGGGACCAGCCGCGGTGCAGGGAATTTGGTGGCCTTTTCTCCTCCCATCAGAGAAATCAGACACCTGGAGCGCCGGGAGCGGGGCTGTAACTTCGGGCCCGTTCAATTAGCGTTTCACTCCCCTGCGCTAAGTGGCTGTTGGAGGTGTGTCTGAACGGCACCCGGGGCCCTCCCAGCCCATCTGAAATACCATTTCCATCTCTGACCAAAGTAATTGCTGTCCTATTTTCCCTTCATTCGTATGCAGGTGGCATGGGAAGGCTGAGCGGCTGCCGAGCGGGCGGCTGCGCGCGGCGACGGAGCATCGCGCTGCTGGCACCGAATGCTGCGCTCGCTTCGGCAGGGCCGGACTCTGCACCCCCGAAAACCCCAGAGCCGGGTCTGCAGCACCGGGGCCAAGCTGGGAACCTCTCCAGACCAGAGGGGTGCCGGGTGTGAAATTCAGCTCGGCCACCATGACAAATAGAGGTCTGTCACCCGCCTGAGTCCCCGGGGGCATTTGCACCGCTCGGGGCACTCGCTGCGGCAGCCGGCGCAGTGCCCATCAGCGTGGGAGCTCCCTGTGCCCAGCGCGGGGACGGCAGCTCCCTCCGGGGTGCAAGGGATGGAGCATGCACACGTGTCCACACGCGTGTCCTTGCTCGCTGCCGGCGCCCTCCCTCTCTGCTCCCGTGGGCCTGGTAGGTGTATTCGGTTCGAAAGGGAGCAGCTGACCACGGGCAGCCCCGAAAGCATCGCAGGAGGCAGGAGCACCGGTTGCACCGACGGGCCCCGAGTGGCTGCTGCTGACGAGGCAGCGAGGGACCAAGGGGACAGGACAGCAGACAGCCCCGACGCTGCAGGGCTGCACGCAGACCCGTGCCTGCGGTCCCGCACGGAGCTAGCTGCTTCCTCCGCGAAAGGAGGTGGAGGAAGAGGAAGAGGAGCGTGGTGGCTTGTGGCATCCTCCGCCGGGCCCCAGCGCGCCCGGAGACGCGATCTGTGGTCCGTGGTCCCTCGGCATCCCCTGCCGCCGTGCAGCTCCTGGGGCTCTCCTGGGAGAGGGAATTTACTTGAGGTAATTTCATTATTGCGTCCTTTTCAAGTAATTAAAAGTGATGAAGCAAGAAAAGGCAAAAAATTAAAAGAAGAATTACAGAGACTGAGAGGAAGCTCCCCAGGGACAGTGTAGCTGCACTGCAATACGCTGAAGAGCGTCTCCCATTAAATACAAGTGGTTTTTCACCAGCGGCTCCGTGCACCGCGGCCCTCCGTTCACGGTGAGGTCGGCTGGTTCCCTGGAATTTGGCACAGCCCCTGGGAACGGCGGAGCTGCCCCGCTCCGGCAGCCGTCGGGGATGCCGCGGGCTGGGAAGCAGCGCTGGGGCTGGGGTCTCGGTGCAGCCTGCCGCCCTCCTCCCGCCGGCCCCGCTGGGGCAGCACCGGTCCCGGCTGTGCTCCGGGAGCAGCCAAGCTGTCTGGTTGCAGGATAACTCGACTGACCAGGCTGTGCAGGGACAGCGGAGCACCCTGCTACACCAGAGACCTGGGTCTGATTCACCCCTGGCCTGTTCAGGCAGAGCGGCTGCTCAGCTGGAGCAGAAAGAAAGGTGGGAAAAGCTCGTTGCAATGCCCGGAGCCGCACACATGCCCGGGGACCAGCGACACCTTTCCAACCGCACGGGAGAGCAGAGATGGTGGCAGCTCAGCACCGTCCCATGCCCCACTCCCTGAAGCCGGCGGCTCTAGCACGGGCGTAGGAGGATGCCCATCCTGGCAGCGGTGAGGTGCGGGGAGGCGTCTGCAGTCGCGCCGATGCAATGCAGCACTTCCCTGCGCAGCCACAGCCCCCGCTGAGCCCCCACACCGCAGCCTCCCCATCGGCCTCGCACGGCCCTGCCTGTCCTGCCCCGCGTGGGCTGCCCTGAAACCGGCCTCGGAGCCTCCCGGGCGGCGAGGCCGGGCCTCACCTCGGGCGAGAGGCTGCTGCCCGCCGGCAGGGACTCCGCCGCCCCGGACTCTCTTCTCCCTCCCGCTTCTCCCCCGGCATCCCCAGGTCTCGTCTCAGGCCCTGGCTGGCTGAACTGGCCTTGCCACCTCCTGCACCTCCAGCCGAGCTCTCACAGCTCAGCGCCGTTGCGGCTCGTCTGACCAAGGGTCCTTGGCTTTCAGAGACCCCGTGCAGTCACCGTCTGCTGCCCAGACTTGATCTCCCTCCTAAGTGCCTTAAACTGCCTCATTATTTTAGCTATTCCAACCTTTGCAGCAAAAGCTACCGTGCCTGTATGGACTCCGCACAGGTCGTGAATCAGCGGCCCAAGTGACCTGAGTGGCTTTGCTGCTGGCCTCAAATAAGACATTTAATGTCTATGTCTCTTAGCTTGTCCTCTGAGGGCTGGAAGTAGCACTATAGACCTAATGGACATGACCTGATTAGTTAATGTGTTTGGTGTCTGCTGGACTCATTCAAGGTAGCTACCTCAAGGCCAAGGTTGGAAAAAGATGAGATTTTTCTCACTCCTAATGAATGTACCTGGAAAGGAAGAGCGCACAAAGCTCCCTCCAGCCACACCAGCTCCCTTGGGATTCGCTGGAAGGCGGGGATGGCTGCCCAGGCTGGGGACGAGTGGCTCATTTTCAAAAATAAAGCACTAACTGAGAAACCCAGGTTTTCTGAGTACATTCTCACTCGGTAGTACACGATAATTACCCTGCTAATTGCTTGCACTTTGGGCAAATCATACAGGGTGTTTTCACAACCAACCGTAAACTAGGAGCTGTGATGCTACATTTAAGGTAAAGGGGGTCATGTATGAACAGGTGATTCCTCCTACATAGTGTCTGAAGGTCTTCTTCTTGCCTAGGACAGAAGAGCATCTGCGACGCAAGCTGCTCCTGCGACGTGCTACCCAGCGTGCAGCAGCCCCGCGCTGGGGAAGCCGCCTGCTCCGAGAGGAAGCGGTTTGGCCAGCACAGCTCGGTCTCCCCTCGGCTCCCGTGCCGAGACATCCATCAGGGGCTTTGCTGACAGGGATCTGGTGTCGCGGCGGGCTGAGCCCCCCCTTCCCGCGGGCAGCGAGTCCCCCCCGCTCCCCGCAGAGCCCCCGGCAAGCCCGTGAGCGGCTCGGAAATCTGTTTGCAGCCACCTGAGCCAGCGGGGCCTCTCTCTTGGGTGGGCTCCCAACCAAGCCTGCAGGTGAGAAGCCGCAGCTCCCCGCCGGCCCCGGGGCCAGCCCGCCCTCCCCACCTCCTTAACAGTGGGGGTTTGCGCCTTTTATGGAAAGGGGAAAGAGTAAAAGGATCACTTAGTTTTCTTTAGTAACGGTGGAATCGCTTTATAGCCTCTTTTTTCAAGCCATCTTTTTCCCCAGCTGCCACTAGCTTTGCCATAAAGCTTCCCAGGGCACTCGAGCTGTGACAGTTTAAATGAGGGAGATTTCAGAGGCTGATGAGTGAGAGTCTGCACGCCTCGTTCAAACCCATGGCAAAATCCCTCCATCAAAAGAGCCAGCGACTTTTAAAACACGCCTTTAAAATTCATCCTGAGGCTCTGAACACGGTCTGCAGTGGGTCTCATTCTCCTACCCCCAGGCTTTGCGTGTCCTGTCGGGAAGCCATTTCAGTCAGGTGGATTTGTGCTGCCTGGTCTCCACGTTGCTCCAGGTACAAAGGTCCCAGGACCCAACTTAGGTGCTTTAACGTTAGCTCAGGGGTCTCTGCAGTTCTCGTTTTGGTGTCGATGGTGTAGCAATCCGCAACATCGTGCCACCGGAGACACCCACTGTAGAGAGGGCAAAGCAGTGACAACAGCAGTCTCTGCTTCGGACCGTAAGGCAGTGAAGAATTGACTTGGTGGTGACAACAGAGGTGCAAGGAAAGGAGCAGAGACACGATGCAAACTTGCCTGGCTCCTTGGTCTCTGGTGTCCTGCTCCATTTTCTCAGCATGTCCCCCCTTCGCAGCTATCCCACGCTGCAGGGTGTTTTCTTTGCACCAAAGATGTCTCCACTTTCCCCACAGCACATAACACGCCAACCACACAAACCAGAGGATGTGAGCCGGAGTGGCTCCGAGTGCGTCGGGCAAAGCTGATCCCGCCAGATTAGGGAAGGCATTAGCGAGGCTTTGAGCCCTTGCCTGGGTCTCAGGTTTATATACGGCCACGGTCGCCGCGCTGAGAGTGACATTGCAATACATCACGCTTGCCAGCCGCAGCCTGGCCTTCCTGGCACCCCGCCAGGCAAAGGTAATTTTGTGCTGAGTGATATCAGAAGTTGAAATGAGCCCCACATACTTTGTGTAATTCCCAGAGGCTGTAAAACACCTCGGCCGTCTCCCATCCAACATTTATGTGTTTTGCATTAAACTTCCCCAAATTAGTGCTAAGTGCATTAAAGTTGTAAAAATAGCCTGCGTAAAACCCCATTAAATGCTTAAATATACGGATCCGGTGCACAGGGATCTATAATTTAGGTTGAGATTCAGGAGCCCCGTAAAGCCCAAGCCCTGTGCCGGGAGCAGCCCGGGGGGGAGCGGCAGAGCCGCTGCTTTGCCTGCGGCTGGAGGCCTCCGCGCGGAGCCCAGCGCGGTGCGAATGCCGCCGCGGCCGCGGCTGCGATGTGCCAGCCCCACGCCCAGCGCTGGGAGCGTTTTTTTCCCCAAAAGGGGCTTCCTTGGAAGCGTCAGACTTTGCAACTCTATTAATACTCACTGGAGCGTCGGATGCAGACAAGACGGGCCGGGGGGGTGGGAGCGAGGAGGGAGGCGGAGAGGAAACATGCAGGCTTGGCCTGCTGCACCGCTGTCCCGGCATGTTTGGGATGATGGGGTGGAAGAACGCCGGAGGGAGCAGGAGCTGGCCCCGGCGCCGCTATTGTGAGCGAGCAGGAGCCTCGGTCCTGCCCTGGCTGCTCTGGTCCCGGCTGCTGCCACGTTTCTGCGGGAGCCTGGCGGGCTGTCAGCGCGCTGGCAGGAGCGCGGCCGAGCTCGTCTCCCGCGGCATCTCCTCGCTCCGGTCGGATGCGGAGAGCTGCGCCGGCGCGGGCAGCGCCCCACGGCCACGCGCTCCCCGGGGCTGCAGCGTGCCGGTCCCTGCGCGTGTTTTCCAGCCCCGTCCAAGCACGCCGCTGCGTCTCCCCAGACGCCAGGCTAGACCCGAACGCGTTTTGCCCCAGGAACTTGGTCCCGAGCCCGCATTATTCATTTCATCCCATCTCCTCTGGCAACGCCACGTGTGTTTGGTGTTTACACCCCGGGACGCCTGGATGCTGTCCCTCCCGACCGCCCGCGCGGCGCTCCCCGTCTCCGGGCGCCGTCGCCCCGCGGCAGGTCTCCCGCAGAGCCCTGGATGCGGGTCTCCGTGCCGCGTCCCGTGCAGCGGGCGGGGGGCTCGGGCAGGGCTCCGCGGGGGGGGCAGCTTCCCTGCGCCCCTCCTGGGGCATCCGGCTGCTGCTTCACTTCCCGTCGCTAAATGATGCGGAGGGCAGACGTCTGTGCAAGGCCGGCAACGGCAAAGGCATTTCGTCGACAAGCCTGGAGAGTGAGGCATTAAAAATATGCCCAGAAAAGGATAATAGAAATAAGGTGAACTCCAAACTTGGCGTGTGCCCTCTCAGACGGGTCGTGGGTGAGCGTGCGGAGCAGAGGAGGGGGGACGCGGAGGGGGCCTGCACGCTGCCATTTCGCCCTGCACCTGGAGCGCAGCACCGGACCGATTGGTCCCTCGGTTGCCGGCTCTCCGCTCGCAGCAGAACAGCAAAACCCGCCGGCCCGGGGGCGGCAGCGCCGGCAGCACCGTGCAGGGAGAGCTGCGGTCCCTTTTCCCATGCTTTCCTGGGAAGGTGGGCATCTTCTCCAGGTGGGTCCCAGGCTGGCTCCTGGCCGAAGCAAGCTGGGAAACGTGCAAACAGCCATAAATTCACTCAATCTGAAGAGGAAATAGCTTTGCCTCCCTGGTGCTTTTTTTGCAGAGCAGCAAACGATCAGCTCAGCCTCCAGTTCAAGGAGAGCAGATGGAGGGCCAGGGATGGAGATCTGGCTTCTTCGACCCCCCTCCCGGCGCCAGCGCTTCGGGGCATCTCCGTCCCGCTCCCCGCGGCGTGCTGACCGCGTGCGGGTCCCTTGATGGCAATGACCCCGCTGCCTGGACCCTTGGGGCTGCAGCTCTGGCTGGTGCAGAAAAGACTTTCAATCTCATCCTTTTTATCCTCATCATTATCCTGCCCTGCAGCATCTCTCCCTTCTCCGCTCCTCGGCCGTTCCGGACGAGGCGGCGCTGGGCGGACGAGCAGGGCAGCGCGGCCCGGCCTTCGCAGGCTCCAGCCACTGGCATCTTTGCTTTCTTTCAAAGGTACCTGTCCGGTTTTATTACCGTCACTTCCCGACCCTTTGGAAGTCTTCCCAAGATGTACTTACGGAATTGCTGTTCCCACTCCGGAGAGAAAACAGCTAAAGCCTTGTTATAACTCCTTAATGTTAACATCTGAATGGAGGGATTAGCCTCCCTTACAAAAGGCGACATGTTTGTTTAACGCTGTTTTCTCTTGTTTGAAAGTGAATTTTACAAAGTCCGTTTCCCCCCGTGCATCTCCGCCTGCTCCAGCCCTGGTTTCTCGCCTCCTCGCAGTGTCCTAGCGATGCCGCCGTCGCTCCTGGAGGCTTTTCACCCGGGAAAAGCTGGTCTCAAAACACCCTCCCCGGAGCCGGGGCTGTTTGTTGGTTTGGGTTGGGTTGGATTTTTTTGCCAGGTTCCCAGTTCACCTGCTTCCCCACCAGCCCAGCTCCGGTTTCACCAGGGAGGGGAAAGGTCCCGCCAGGCCCGACGCCAGGGTGACGGCCACGGTCGATACCTGCCGCAGCCCACGCCCGGCCGGCCAGGGCTGCTGGTCGGACCGGAAAGAAATCCCGGCCGGAGCCGGGCTCTGGGCTTCTCCCTCCACCGCGGCGGCGGCTCCGGCGGAGGGTGCCGCAGGGGCCGGCCGGCCGCTCCTCCCCTCCGGGGAAGCTTCCAGCACGCTCGCAGAGAGCACGAAGCCTCTGAAGTTTTTTGACCAACTGTGTTATTTTTTTAGCAGCCACAATATTTATAAATGGTTGGTAAAATATTTATGTTACGAGCCGGTTTGCCTTGTTGGTTTTAAAAATTAATATAACATTAACTCTGCTCAGAACATTTAGGGTTTTTTTTTTTTAAAGAATTGGACTGAAAATTAAACAATCGTCGAATTTGTGGTGGGAGTAACGTGGCAGCAGGAGCATTTATCACATGCAAAACAAATGGGACTGCCACTTCTCTGCCAAAGACATCAGAATTTGGGGGTATTTTTATGTCCTGGATAAATATTCTCCATTTTTTGGAATAGTTTAAAATAATAATAATAATAAAACCTGGTAGTTAAGGACAATCCAAACAAAGCCAAATACATTGATGTCATATTTAAAAAATATAGGAGACTTAAAGATAAACTTTTACACTGGTCAAATATAGAAACTAATTACACCACTGTAGCCCCTATAAGGATTTCTCTTCAATGTCCCTCTGGCTTTATCCTCTTTAAAGAACTGCTGATGCCTCATGGAAAACACTGATAAACAATTTCTCCTTACGTATTGCCTAGCTCTTCACTCTTTCTCCTTTGTCTTCTACTACTGAGATACCTTAATGGAAACAGAGGCCAAACTCATTTTTTGGTGTTCTCCCACTTAGGGGGTTGCGTCAGCCCCAGAACTACCCCGAGTCCTGAGTGTCACCATCATCCCCCCCGGGCGGCATCGCAGTCACCTCCGCAGCCACCGTCGGCAGGGCTCGGGTGAGGAAGAAGCAGCAGCAGCAATGTGTAAAATTTCGAGAAATACTGTTTTTTGCTTTCTTTTCTAGCATGTTTCCAAGGCACAGCACGGCACGGCACGGCACGGCAAGGAAGGTGTGCGATAGGTGGTGGTGCCACCGGCCCGCAGTCAGGAGGAGGAAGAGGAGGGTCAGGAGAAGACGTGGAGGAGGTGACTTTTGGAGTGATTCCTCCTGCCCTACGGACAAGTCTTTCTCTTCAAGATACTACATGCCGGAACCTGAACTAAACCCTCACACTTGCTTTGACAAAAGACGCAGAAAAGGATGAGTGAGGAGGAAGAGTTCTTCTCATGTGGATAAATACCTAGTTGAGTAACCCGAGCTAATAACACTCCTCCATTAATGTTTTGTGTTAGTTGAGTCATCTGCAGATGAATAGCAGCCTGCATTTTCAAGAACAGCCAGTGATTTTGTGAGCCCAACTTGATGGCACTTAGAGAGCAATCAGTTCTGTGTGCTCATCCTCCCAGCATCAGATGCCTTTAAAAGGTCTCGAGACGGGCGCCGAAAATGCACCTCTGCTTTTCAACTGCCGGTCCAACATTTGTTGCAAAGCCAAGAAACATTTTCGTGGAGTAATTGTGCGGGAACAGACTTGTCCATTAAACTGTTAGCCCTGCACATGGTTATAAAACGGGAGGTGAGACGGCTGAGGAAGCAGCTAGCTGGAGAGGAGGGTGGGAACAAGCCTTGCAGAACACCGCGGAGCGGAAAGGCTGCAGGGTATCAGATTGGGGCTGATAAACTGAACCATCAAGGGACCAAACCAATTACTTGCTAAAAAAGGACGTAATCTGGAAGGCTGGAGCGGATTGTCAAGCCAATGGTATACCGAGGTCAAGGAGAAGGGAAAACAAGCTTAAGCCAGGCGTGGCGGAAAGGAAGGCGTCACTGACTTCCAATATTCCTGACATATTTTGAGTAGCTAAAATAATAACAGTAAAATCCAAACTAAACTGAAGACACTGATGTCATCCTAGAAAATATTTTAAAGACCTGCATTTTTGTACTGCTAAAATGCAGGCAATAATTAATTAAATCCCTGCATGCCTTAAAAGGCATTTCTCTTGACTGTGTGTCTCCTTTCCATGGAGCGGTTTCCATGCCGTGGCTGTGACACACCAGCACACAAACAGGATATTCCGGAATGAGAAAGGAGATCACGGAGCTGCGAAAAGGCGAGTCCTCCAGCCGCCGGTGGGAAAGGGAGGTGAGAAACCGAGAGCCGCCTGCTCACGAAGGAGGAGGCCTGCTGATGGCCCATCACCGTGCCCCGGGGCCTGGTCCTGTTGACCACGAGCAGCGGGACATGGCCACCTGCGGAGCAGGCACCGCGGGGTGTCACTCGCGTGGGTGGGAACCTCTGCAAGGGACGAATAAGCAGCAGCAGAGTATTTGCAGGGAGCAGGATTTGGGCGTCAAGCTGCATGAGTGTTAGTCAACCTGGAAGGTGTCTGGGAGACACCAGCCAGCTGGGAGAAGATCAGCAAAGCAGAGCTCCAGGTCAGAGGACCAGGTAAGCTCACAGTCTTGGGGAGCTTTCGGCTTTTATGGCCTCCTCGCAACCACCCAGTGCTGCCCGAGGTGCGAGACCAGCGCCGAGCCCAGGCGGCCACCTCTCCGCTGGCCAAGGCGGCGTGAGGAAGCCCAGGACTCCCGCGGTGGCCCTGCGCGGCGGTGGCACTGCCGTGTCCCGCTCGGCCGAGGGCGGCGGCGGCCCGCCGGGGTCGGACGGCAGTCCCGTCCGGAGAAGCCGCTGTCTAAATTGCTTCATTTAATCTATTGTTCAGCTGACTCCATTGAAAATGGAGCATGTAATTGTTTCCCCGAATAGAGCCGAACACCACTAAACGTCGGTCTGAAGCTTTGCCATCCAGCAAATATTCCAGCTGGCTGGGGATCCTCTGGGATCGGCGCCGCGTCGCCATGGTTACGCACTGTCCACGGCTTTATTCGTACGGTTAATTAAAAAGCCTGTTTTACCAGGCGGCGGTGCCCAGGGGCGCGCGGGTGCGCAAGTCCCGCTCGTCCCGGCCGAAGGGCTTCCCAACGCCGGCTCAGCGCCGGCAGGAGCGAGGGCCCTGGCGGCCCCGGGTCCCCTCCGGCCAGGGGAGAGCGGCTCCCGTGGGCAGCAGGATTTGTCCCTGCAGCCCAGCAAGGGACGATCCTGGGATTCAGCTCATGCCACACTTGCTGGCAGAGCCAGGGCCCATGATGAGCAGCAAAGCGAGGAAGAAGGAGAGAAGGAGAGAAAGAAGGAGAGAAAGAAAGAAAGAAGGAGAGAAAGAAGGAGTGAAGGAGAGAAAGAAAGAAGGAGAGAAAGAAAGAAAGAAGGAGTGAAGGAGAGAAAGAAAGAAGGAGAGAAAGAAGGAGAGAAAGAAAGAAAGAAGGAGTGAAGGAGAGAAAGAAAGGAGAGAAAGAAGGAGAGAAAGAAAGAAAGAAGGAGAGAAGGAGAGAAGGAGAGAAAGAGAGAAAGAGAAGAAAGAGAGAAAGAGAGAAAGAAGGAGAGAGAAAGAAAGAGAGAGAAAGAAAGAAAGAGAGAAAGAAAGACAGAGAAAGAAAGAAAGAGAAAGAGAGAGAGAAAGAAAGGAAAAAACAAAAGAACAAAAGAAAAGAGAGAAAAAGAAAAAAAGGAAGAAGGAAACATGGAAGGAAGAGAGAAAAAGAAGGAGAGAGAGAAAGAACAAAAGCAAAGAAAGAAAGAGAGAGAGAGAGAAAGAAGGGGAAAGAAAAGGCCTGTGCACAGCCGAGGTTTAATTCCTGATGATCCCGGCTGCCCTCGGGGCTGGACGCGAGGCCCCGCGCGGCGCTGCCTGCGGCAGCCCAGGAATCGCTGGAGCGACCGGCCTCGGGAGAGCCGCAGGGCGGGCGCCGGGAGCGGGACACGGGGGCAGCTCGCCCCGCACGGCCCGTCGCCCACGCCTGCTCCCGCCGCCACCGCCGCTCTTCACATCAAGGCTGCTTCAAAACCCGACTCCGCGTTGCGTGAGAAAGTCCCGGTGCTCAGCGCCGTGCTCGTGAGGAGGCTGGCTGCCTGCATGAAAGGGAATTTTTGAATCCTTTTGTCAACAGCTAAATGTTTCATTTTGACAATGCCAACGCATTATACGCTATTATAAATATTAGATTAATTCTACTGTATAGTGCTTATATCGCAGGAAGGTCCAAAGAGCTACTTTTACCTTCCTGAAAAATACAACAGAAGAGCTGAAGTGATTTGTTCAGATACGCTTCCCTCAAAAACTTTGTCAAAGTCCACACGTTCCCAGCGAACACTTTGATTTTGATAAAACTGCATTTTTCAGGAGCAAACCCAGCCAGTATTTCCGAGCGATCCCCTTGCTCTCTGCTGCGGCTGTCGCGCCGGGGCGGGCTGCTGGGGAAGGGGCCCAGGCGTGCCCCGCACAGCCCCTTCCCGGGCGGCCTCGGCTGCTTCCCCTCCCATCCCGGCTCCAGCGGCCAGTGCTAAAATTAGCGAGGAGCTTCTGTCCATTCTAATACTAATAGGCCCATTTTTAATAATGATGTTTTCGCAGCAATTTCAGCCCATCATGGTGTCACAGGGGTATTGATGAAAAAAGCTTCTAATCCCTTTTAATAGATTCCATTTGACAGCGAACGTGTCTCAGTGTTCGTTCCCAAAGGTCCCGGCGGTTTCAATGTCACTTATGGCTGACCTTGGGGGGTAACAAGACCTTCTCCAGAAGAATGGCCCAGTGTCCATCTGGGACCGGGCTCCTCCACCCCCACTTCTCCTCCCCGCTTCTCGGATGACAGCGCTTGCTCTGCTGCTGGCAGGGCTTTGCTGGCACCGAGCAGGTCTGTTTTGGTAGGTCCCGCGGGGCCAGGGGTTGATGTGCTCTTTCTTCCCTCTCAGGCATGAACTGGATGGAAGCCATGCCGGAGGTGAAGGGAGGCACCGCCGTCCACGCAGACACCGCGAGGGTTTTCTCTCCTGTGCTTTCGCTGGGAAGAAGGGGCTGGCGGAGGGAAAGCCTCCTCCTCCATGCCTGGAAATGGAGGGGATGTCGCAGAGGTGGGGGACGGCGGGCAGCACCCGATTCCTCCTCCCTCCTCTCCCCGCTGCGCGGTCCGCATCCCGATGTCTCCTCCGCGAGCCGTGAGTCGGAGGCTAAGGAAGCGGATGAGACATATGCGGAGAGAAGCCGGGCTCTGGGAAGCCGAGCGGCATGTGGGTCAGCGGCAGCACCGCAGCGGTCCCGAGCCCTGGCCCTGCGCTCCGGTGCACGCGCGAGGACAGCAGCAAAGCCGCCCGAAGCCTTGCGACTGCCCGGCCTCTCCGGGTCCAGCCTGTCCGACCCGTGGGCATAAATATCCCAGCAAACACTTGTTGGAAGGTGCCAGGCTGCACGTAACCGAGCTAAGGCACTCACAGGCTCAGAAACCATTAAACGGCGAAGAATAATTGGCAGCTCTTCTCCAGCATCACGAGGATTTGAAATTAATGAACCACCCTCTCGCTGGAAGCGCATCCAGCCCTTCTCCCAGCCGGAGCACCGAGGCAGCAGGAGCTGCAGGGATTTGTCCAGATCAGACAGGATCTGCAAGGCGGACCCGGAGAAAGGACCCGGGAATCAAGGGATTGAGGGGCTGCGCTTGGACCAGGAGGCACCGCTTTCCCTCGGAAACTCCTTGTGCCTGGGGGCAGGATGAGCCCACCTGAGCCGGTCGCATGTTTGGGGAGAGCTGCTGGGGCCTGGGAAGAATCCCAACCCCTGGGGAAGCTCCCAGCAAGGCCCCGGCTCCGAGCAGAGCGGAGCCCCCGGCCCGCGCCCCCCCCGGCACCGCGTGGTGCCTCACTGCAGCCGGGGAGGGGGCTGCTCCCGCGGCGCCGGGGCAGGAGGAAGGGCACAGCCCTGCTGTAGCTCACCGCTAAATGCTGCCTTTCACTCCGGCATTCCCAAGAAAAGTAATGAGAATAATTAAAGGTAATTGCATTTATTTCAGCTCCAGTGTGCAAAGCAAATGGGGAAGGGGGGTTTCCAGCTCCTCACCGAACTTTCTCAGGGAAGGAGGCAACGCCGGGCTCCGACACCGAGCCGGGTCCGGGCAGCGGGACGGGCCAGCAGCCCCCTGCTCCCGCCGAGGGGAGCTGTGCTTCGCCCTGAGCCCCCCGCTGAAATAACCGCGATAGCTCGAACCCGCCGTGCAGACGCGGTGACCACGCGGGAGCGGGCAGCGGCGGTGCCGGGGAGCAGACCTGGCCAGCCGGAGCCCCGCGGGACGCGGCGCCGGCGAAGCGGTGTCAATTGCTCATCAGGCGCTACAAGCGCCGCGCATCGCTCTCCGACCCCGAGGACAGCGGAGCGCCGGGGAAGCGGGGACCGCAAGCGGGGCCTTTAATTGGCTGTTAGTTACACAAATACCACGGGCTGCAGGGACCTAATTGGATGGCGACGGTGCTGAGCTGGGTAATTACGAGGCCATAAACCGCTCAGGTCAGCGCTGCTGAAGCCGTGCATTCGCTCCCCGCTTTACCAGCCCCGCGATGCTCCCCGAGGCATGCCGTGGCCGGGCCGCATGCATGGGGCCCCCTTCGGTCTGAGGCTCCGTACTCTCTCCTCCATCCTCAGTACCAAGGCAAGGACCTCGGGTGGCCGCCGGCTGCACGAGCTGAGCAGACCCTGCTTTCCAAGGCTGGAACATTTGCTGCCGTAGCCCGGGGGGGTGTCACATCCCAGAGCTGCCTCCAAACAGCTCCCTGCTACTGGGGAGCAGGAGGGATGAGGCCACAGCGCTGCCAGGGGCCTTGCAGAGCAGCCCCAACAGCGGGAGCTGAATCCCACGGGTATTTGTTCCCATTCGGAGACATCTCTGATTCACCTGTGTTCTTGACCCCATTGTGTCTGCTCTGCATGAATAATGCCAGCGCTCAAACTTTCCCAGCACGCTCATTAAATATAAATTTTATACTCAAATATTCAATAAGCGCATTTTGAACGGTGCATTCGATTGCATTTGAAATCCATGCTTCCTCGGTAAGGGACATAAGCCGTCCGGTTGGGGGAATGCAGAAATAGCAGGCAATGCATGTGGCCAGCCAACACGAGCAGGAATTGCAAGAGGAACTTGGAAGCATGTGGTCTGCAGGCAGATTCACAGAAGGGAATGAACGTTGAGAAGAAATTTGTAAAACACTCCTAATGTTGAATACGACTCAGAGAAGTGATGTGCTCACTGAAGTGCCATTAAAAAACAAAAGAAGGGGGAAAGGGCAAATATCTCGGAAGAAACACTGACTCCTCATTTTTCCCCAGCTCCACATCACCGAAACAACATAGGTGGCTTTCTGGCCTGCAGCCACCTGAAGAACTCTTGAGTGCATTCGGGATAGGAAAAACATCTTACCACTCTTCAATACCTGTCTTTGCTTGTCCCAGGAGCTGTGACGATGGAACGTCATCTCAGAGCTACGTGTTAGAGGGTACCATCCTCAGCCCTGCCCTCACCTGCTGGGTCCTGGTTCGTTTAGGGGAGCGGGCATCCCAAAGCGGCTGTGTGAACGTGCTGCCCTTTACCGGTGCCCTCCAGCCCACGGGGAAGGTCTGCGGGGGATGAACGCTGGCACCGAGCCCGCGGGTCCCCTCCGTCCCAATCAGCTGTGATTGAACGCAGTCCAGAGCCCCCGGTGCCTTTCGCGTTTTACAATGAGTATCCGTGGAATCTGCAAGCCATTAGCTCTCTGTTATCTTTCTGGAGATGCTGAGGTGAGCCATATGGAAGCACTTACTCGTCAACAGCCTGGGACAGAGTTTGGTGGGGTGGCCAGGACTCAGCCCTTTGTGAACTGCAGAGAAGTTGGAACGCGTCCATTGACCCATTTAATGAGCTCCGGCAAGGGGAATTTCACACTGTGCCTGGAGCGGCAGTAACCTTATATGTAGAGAGAGGGGGAGATAATTTCTAATCTTGTCAATCACGCCGTTGTGAAATCCGCAGCAGGGTTTCTTATAGCGTGAGGGCCAAGGAGAAGGAGGAGGGCCAGATCCAGGTTCTTGGAGAGCAGGACTGCACAAGAAAGGCCTTTCATTATTTTTCTTTGCAGTCTCCTCATTTCCTCACTGAAAAAACCAACAATATATTTATTAACTAGACAAATATTTGACTGGGACAACATGCTGAAATGACCTGCAAACGCCTCCTCGTTCCCACCAAGAGGGGTTCCTGCTCCCATCAGCAGCCTCTTTCTCACACCGTGTTAAGAGGAGGGCTGCTGCCCGCACTCCCCGCATCCAGCTGGGCCTCCATCAGCTTCCTCCGCTCCCTCCCTTTCTCTGCAGGAAAAGGCAGAGAGGGAAATATCTCCCAGGTGCTCAGGCGCCAAGTCCCACTGGCCTAAGCGCTGGAGATATCTGGATGGTCTTTCAGATGTTATTGCAGGAACGCTCCTGGTGTGAAGGAACGTCCGTGGCACAGCGAAGCGCAGCTGGTCCGAGTATCTCAGCGCCGGGAGGACGGGTGACAGGAGGGCAGGGACATGGCCTGGCACGTCCGCGTACGCAGACCACAAGCAGTCATTGCACGTTGCTCAAAGCAGGGTACCTGGGACCAGCCTGGACCCCGTGCCAGCGATTCAAGCCCGGAAGGAGAAGTAATGCTGCCTGGCAGCCATGTCTTTCTGGCCATTAAAAAGAAAGACCAATCGGCCAAGTGCATTGGGCCCAAAATCTCTGTAAAAAACTGCTTAAAACCCGAATGCAGCCATGGGCTCTGTTGGTGTCACCCCTCTGACGAGCGCGTTTCCACGGGGTTAGGCCAGGGCAATCTCTTTTTGCTGTGCTGGCAGCTCTGTGCCCGTGAGGTTGCCCACATTTTAAGGGTGGCAGCAGGTAAAATATCACTTCTTTCTTTCCAAGAAAAACCCCGTGACCTCACTTCCCCGAAACTCAGCAAAGGACCAGCGGGTTGGAGCTGCCCTCAGTGCCAGGGAAAGGCCAGCCCCATCCTCCCTTCGCCTTAGCCGGGTCGTTTCTCCCCCACGGGAGCAGGACCCGGCCTGCGGCACAAGGCTCCGGCCGCGTCCGTCAGACCCTGCATCCGCCGCATCCCCGCTGCCGACGTGGACCGTGGAGAGCAGCGGGAACGCGGTCATCCCCGGGCGTCGGTGGGTCCCCGGCGTCACGGCTGTGCCCACGCCGCCGGCCCTCTGCAGGGACCTGCTCCAACAGCGAACTCCGAGCTAAAGAAACAAACAGCGGCTTTTTTCCCTGTTGTTTTTCCTGTTTTCCTAAGAAACATAATCTTCCTCCGAAATGAAAAAAATAATAATAACTCACAGGAAGGCCCCAAGCACGAGCTGGTTTTGTGTGCGATTTCAATCAAAACGGGCTTTAAAAAACAAATTCCTTGGATATTCATCACATGTGTAAAACGCATTAAAGGGAGACGGTGGATAAGAGCCCGAGGAGAGGAGCCCTCGGCTCCTGCCGCGCGGAGACGCGGCCGAGCACCCGCGGGGAAAGCGAGGGGGGCTCCGCGGCCGGGCGAGAGCCGGGCATCCCCAGGCCAACGGGAGGAAGAGGGACGGGGCCTCGACACGTGATTAACAAATGATTACATTAGCTTAACAGCTAGTGTATTTAGTGCTTCACTGAAACGCGGCCACCTCCGGGGGAGGCAGCACCTGCCCGGAGCAGGTCGAGCGGGAAGGGAAAGGGGATGCTCTGGGCAAAGGGGACCGACCGCGGCTCGGAAAATCCCCCTTGGTCTCCCGTGTCTGCAGGGAGCAGAGAGGATCCTGCTTTTCCCGGTCTAACTCCGGCCTCTGAAATGGGAGATTTTTAGCTCTGCACCCGCAGGGTCACGTTACAGAATTGCTTTTATAATCACAATGTTGTATCACCCCGTGAATCCCTGTCACCCGGCTTCTCTGCAGTGCTGGACTGTCGTGTTCCCGTGTTCAATTCTGGCAACGTGGGCAGATAGACAGGCCAGAAACCACAGCAATGGGCTCTCACCGCTCACCAAGAAGCCCCCGGAGCACAGCATTTGCGGAGCCCGGCTGTGTGCCGATTTTAGGTGACACCGAAACGCAGCCTGCCTGGTGCAGCTCACACCTCCGTCACGCGTCCCCCTCCCACGGGGGCACGTTTGCAGATTGCCGGGGTTTTGCTCTCATTATGGTGGATTACTGCTTACTTGCACTCTGCTAACAGAAAGTGACGGAAAGGGACAGTACCACCCACCCCGCGACGCCCGGGTCGCCCCTTCCCGCAGGGTCCCCGCTGCTCCGCGGGAGCCGCAGCCCTGGCCGCGCTGTGCCGGCACCGTCAGCCCCGTGCAGAGCGGCCCGTTTTCCGCGGCTCCTCGCTTTTACGAGGTGCGAGGGGAGAGGAATGCTGCGCGGGGTTTAACTAGGCGCTGGGCGCCTCGGGGGGCAGCGGGGCGCTCGCCGGACGCCCTGGCCAAAAGCTCGCCCCGGCACTCGGCACCCCGCTAACGCAGCGCCCAGAGTCACCGGTGCCCCAGCGCTGGGAAGGCTCCCGCTGGAGAGGGGGCTGAATCAGCGCCCGGAGGGCAGGATGAGGCCGTTCCCTTTCCTACGCCCAGGAAGAAGTCGAGACCTACCCTCTGCTCCGTCTCCTGACGTGTTCTGGGCCGTGGTGACACGCCGGGAGGGCGAGCGGTGTGTCAGCGTTTGCCCATCCTGCCCAGGCTCCCCGTGGCACGGCACGGCTGGGGCAGCGTCTCCGGCACGTGGGGAGGTGGCTGTGTGGCTGCCTCGCTGCAGCCTGGCACGCAGGGGTGTCTGGGCACGCGGGGGTGTCCGTGCATGCAGGGGTGTCCATGTGTGCAGGGGTGTCCATGTGTGCAGCGGTGTCCATGCATGCAGGGGTGTCCATGCACACAGGGGTCTCCATGCATGCGGGGGTGTCCGTGCACGCAGGGGTGGCCATGTGTGCAGGGGTGTCCATGCATGTAGGGGTGTCCGGACACACAGCAGTGTCCAGGCACACAGGGGTGTTCGTGCAAGCAGGGGTGTCCATGCATGAGGTGTTTCCAGGCACGCAGCAGTGTCCAGGCACACAGGGGTGTCCATGCATGGGGGCTCCTGGCGCAGGAGGGTCCTAGCGCTGCATCCAGCAGCTCACTCGCACCAAGGAGCTGAGACCAGAGGCTCCTACATATACACGCACACGCACACACACACACACACACACACACACACACACACACACACAGGGATTGCTCCCCTGCCGCCGTTTCTGCCATGACGTGGCTCTTTCCTTCTGTAAATAACTTCCATTTCCCGTCCTTAGCACCGCGGCGACACGCGGAAGCGGCGGTGTGAACTCAGCACACGCGCACGCCTGCCCCGGTTAGGACGCTTTTAAGCAGGTCAGAGCCTGCGTGCGGCTCCCTGACAGGTCCCCTGTAAAACGCACCCAGTTTAGGGCCCTGCATAGTTTTTGTGATGTGAAATAGGAGCAGTTTATAGGGGCAATGTTGGGTAGCAGATGTTATTCCCATGCCGGGGGAGGGTCACGGTGGGGAAAGTGGCTGCTCTGAATGAAGTGGTGATTAAGGTCATTAAAGAATCTTAACCAAGGGGAATTAGCGGGGGGAGGGAGGGGGACGCTCAGGCTTGCCTGGCTCCAACAAGCCGCGCTGGCCTGGCCGCCCCGGTCCTTGTGGGGACACTGATGTCCTGGCCACCTCGGTCCCCATGGGGACACTGGTGGCCTGGCCACCCCCGTGCCCCGCTGGCCAGCCCCACGGGTGGCTGCTGCCTTCCTCGCGTGCTGGCGAGATCTCTGCACACATTTGGTTTGGAAAGTCTAATCAAGCTGCCCCCGTGGGCACCTTCTCTCGCTGCATTTCCTCCAAGCTCCGGCTCCCGGAGTGCTGTGAGCACAGGAGAAGGGTCACTTTCCCATCGCCAGCAGCAAATAACGTCTGCATGAACAAAACCACGCTGGCTTTTCCTTCCTCACTCTCTCTCTCTTTTTTTTTTTTTTCCTTTTTATTGCACTCGCTCGTCTCTGACCCAGATAGAGGAGCTCGACGGCAGAGGAGGGCTGCGGCGGGGCCCCGCGGCGCGGCCCTGCCACCGGCCTCCGTGTTGGTATGGTGGTGTAGGTTCGGGCACCAGCTGTTTTAGTGCTGGTATTTCAGTGATGTTTGGGGCTTTTTAATGTCCTGGGGTGTGTGCAGGGGCAGGAGGGACCGGGGTGCCATTGGGGGGGGTGCAGGGCCCTGGCGCCTGGGCCGGCAAGTGCAGCTCCCTGAGCCCCGAGGAGCCGGTCACTTCCTTCCCCCACTTTTCCGCATCCTATTTTTTCATGTTTTTGAAATGGAAAGATGGAGGGGGCAATTTCAAAAAAAAACCCTTCTTGTTACAAATTTTAATTTTGAAGTTGTCAAAACCAAATCAAACATCTACTAAGTAACAATTTCTAAACTGCTTCTAAATGTTTTTTTTCTGATTTTGCCTCATGAGCATTTTTGAAATTTTTGCTTTTGGTTCCTGCTGGGGTTTAAACTGGCATGGTTAACATCTTCCACAGGTTTCTGAACCTGCCTTATGGGGATGCTTCTCACACCGAGCAAAGGGCTCAGCTGGCAAAAACATCCTGAGCAGCCGTCACCGCCCTCGCACAGCCCTTTCAGGTGCCTCTGYGGGAAGCGGCAGGATTGCCGAGTCCCAAAAACGAGCTTCTGCCACCCCAGCTGGTCGATGGCATCACCCGGTGCCGGCACGCAGATGCCCACGGGGGTCCCCGCGGCTGCTTCCCGGGGTCTCCTGGCTGCCCGGGTCCCCTTCAGCTCCCGCCCGCCCCCGATTTTGCACCTCGGGCTCGCGCCGCCCGGCATTGCCGCTATTCCAGCACGGCCACTGCTTCATTGCAGATGTGAGCCCCATAGATGCCTCCGGTTTGCAACCTGCCATCACCGATTTCCAGCCTCCTGCCACCGATTTGTGGCCCGTTCCTCTCACTTGAGCGCACACAAGCTTCCTTCATTAAAAAAGCAAACGCGCACAACGAGCTTGCGCCTAAACACGCGCTTCGATAACCACGGAGAGCCCAAATGTGAAACTCATCATTCAAAGTCTCGGTCCTGTATCTCCCGCGTTGTCACTCGCTGGCTTTGCTCAGCGATCACGACGTCCCCTGTTTGCTGTGTGCACAACTCCAGCAACCCCGGTCTCAAGGAAATATTAGCTCTTAATTCCCCGAAGCCAAATCGGGACACGACACAGCCCATGTTGTTCCAATTTGCACCTCCTTACGAGTTTCCTCAGCTCCCTTTATAGTGCCAGTCTCTGCATCGTGAATCTTCCAAACTTCCAGTTGCTCCAGTTTGGGGCCTTGCAGCCCCGGGGTCCCACCGCCCCGGCGGCCCACGGCTGGTTTCCGCTGCCGAAGCCGAGCTGCTTTATATCCGCCGGATCCGGGCCGGGAGCTCGCTGCGCTGCCGCGGCTCCGGGCCCCCCAGGGATCCTGCTCCCAGGAAGGAGGAACGAGCAGTGACCCTTCACCACCGGGGATGCCCACCTAACCTTCCCGGAGAGCAGAGACCTCGGGATCGATGTGAAATTGCTAACGTTTTTTTCCATCCTTTCTTACCTCCGAGCCCTTGAGGAGAGGAGAGCGGGAGAGCGGGAGAGCGCAGCATCCCTCGGCTGCTCGGTGACGCTGCTGCTGACCCTCCCCGGCTTCACACCTCCCCGGTGTCCTCCCTCTCCAAGGACGGGGCCGGAGCTCCGTCCACCAGCAGCGTCGGCGATGCAGAAAGCAGTTTCTCTCCCCCCCCCCCCAGAAAGCCACCAGCTGCCTCCCGCAGCCGCCGCTCTCCGGCCGAGGCTCCTGGCGAAGACGGGGCCTTGCCGTCGCCGCGGCTGGGCTTTCCGCCTCCCTGGTGCACGAAGGGGTTAACGCGGTGAAACCCCACGTCCGCCTCAGGATCCCTATTTGATTTCAGACCCCGGAGCCGCTCTCGGTCCCGCCAGGGCCTTGGAGCGACCGGCGGGGCGCCGGGGGCTGCTTCGCACGGCGCTGGCAGAAACCGTGCCAGGAATTGGCGTGAGCGGAGGAACGACGCAGCGCTCTTCCGGAGAAAGGAGCCCTCCTAATGGGAACCAGGTGGCCGTGCCCCCGCCGCGCTGCCCCGGTCCCTCCGGAGCGAAGCTGCGAGCGTGACCCCGCGCGAGGGATGAAAGGAGCCGTCGCTCGCCCCCGCGTCACCCAAAACGGCTCCGCCGAGTGCAAACAGGTGTGGGGCCGCGGCGGCCCGCGCGGCTCGCCCTCCCTCCGGGCCGGGCGCTGGCACAGCGAGCATCTGCGTCCCGAGGCGACGGCACGTTTCCTAACGGACTGCAGGACACGCGAAATTGCCGGAGGTCACAGCCGGAGACAGGCGGAGCGGCTCCGCTGGAATGCCGAGGCTGGGGACAGATGGTCCGCGTCAGTCAGAGCCGGAGCGGCCCGCGGTCCTCACCCCGGCACCACGCACCGGGATCCGCTTTCCGCTCGCGCACAGCTGCCGGGGGAGCTGCCCGGGTGGTGGGAGCGGAGCAGCAGCACCCCACACCCCCCCCAAAGCCCCCACGGCCACAGCAGACCAGGCCCCGCCGGAGGGACGCGGTGCCTCGGGACAGCCCGTGCGGGAGCTGGGCTGCGTCTCCTGCCCTGGGTCGGGCACGGCTGCGTGCACACGCTGTCCAGCCGGCCGAGACCCCCGGCACGGTGTGGGGGCCGGGAGCTCCTCCGGACCCAGTGCTCCTCTCCCTGCCATCCTCGTGCTCAATGTCTCTGCCCAGAAAGAAGCCTCCATAGCTCCTTTTGGAGAGCGACACAGTACGTGTCCCCGATGGCCACCTTCTGCTGGTGGCACCATGACCATCAGTGCAACGTGGGCCCAAGCCCAAACCCAACGCAGCAGGAGTCTTTTGTTTGAGAAGCAGCGGTCTTGGGATCAGGACTGCTGTCTGCAGAGCAAAGCCCAGGCTTGGGCAGATGTATTTTACTTACAGAAACCCACTGTTCGACTTCAAGTGCTGACCCTGCACCTTCTCCCCTCCAGAAGGGCTGCCCTGGCTGCCGAGCTGTGGGATGTCCTCCTGGCACCAAAGCCTGTGAGATGGCACCAAACCAGACTCTGTTCCGCTCCCTGGCCCTGGGAACAGTGAGTAACTGAAAAGTGCTTTTTTTCTGGAGGTACAATGATCCAAGAATAGAGTTTATGCATAAAATTAGACTCCTCCGTCAGGGTATATAACACCAGCAGAGCAACCACCCCCATAAATCATGCCTCATAAATCTCCGATAATGCATAACCTGCACACTGGCTGCAGCTCAGCTCCAGGTAGCTCAGCTCAGAGAGGAACCAAACTTGGCAGCAATGTAGAAATCAGAGACAGGAAAGACCTATTGAGTCCATCCATCCACCCCCAGGGTCCTTCTGTCCCAGCTCGTGGCAGCCAAGCCCTTGCCCAGCATTGTCGCAGGTTAGTCTTCCCCATCCGTGGGCCTTCGACCCCTTCCTGCAGGAGGCTTTTCCATCAGATGAAGAAAAATTTCCCAATCTTCAGCTTGAATTTTCCATGGCTCCCGGCCACCCCGCTCCTTGTGGTCGCGGTAAGCAGACCACCTTGGGAAGGAGCCTGGCTGTGCTGTACACTTGCTTCCCTGCTGATCCCCATGCTGGTCCCTCGCTGGGCAGCACATGGCTCCAGTCTGGGGCTTCCGCCCAAATGCAGACCAAAACGTCTGCCCTGGCCCTCCCCAGTAAAGGCGTATCTCACCGGGTTTTCAGCTTAGTAACCCTTTTCCCGTGCTTTGTTTCTCTAGCCATCGGCTCATGGAGCAAGAGCCTCCCTTTCTGACGAGCTGTGCGTTTCTGCGGCACGATGTTCGTCATTTACTGCTTGTGGTCAGCCCTGGGTCAGAGGCAACAGTGACATGGTGGCCAAGTTTTAATGCAGGCCTGGCTGCCTTCAGCAGAAGCCCGCTTGGACCCCGTCCGCCTGCAGTCCCCCTGGGCTCTCATCTAGAGGTAGACACCCTCTTCCCTCCTTGTTCCAAACAGGACCTGACCTTCTTCTCCACGTGCTTCAAAACAGCTGTTGTTCATTGTCCGGTGAACCGAAACCCCAGTGCATGAAGGCCAGGTGGAGGTGGGCAGAAGATCGTGTTTCATTACGTCCAAGCACTGCCCAGAAAAGCAGAAGAGGGCAGAGACGTTCCCACAGCGCGGGGCGGAAGCTCCTGCTCTCTGCGGACACATGTGGGTGACCACAACGAGGCCGGTGGCTTGGAGCGGACGCAAGGCTGGCGCAGCACTGGTGGAGCCGCAGAAGCAGAAGCAGCTGGGAATCCTGTGAGACTTCCCGTTGCATCAGATCCTGCCTCCCATGCAGGCATTTCCAGTTCTGCTCATGGACTGCTGCTCTACAGCCCCCTGTGCAGAAAAGAAAGAGGCCGGTTTAATCCTCCATGTGGAAAAAACCAGGATTCGTCTCCCACGTGCTCTTTGGAGGGGCGGAAGAGGAGCATCTCCTCTTTGATGCACCTTCCTCCACAGTCCGGTGACGTGCGCAGGCAGGACCGGCACAGAGCTGCTCCTGCTGACACGAGCGGAGTACAGGATGGCCACGATTTGCATAAGCATCAGTTATTATTTATGTTCATTTTTCAGTAACTTAGCAGGGCACTTACATCAAGACCCTCCTTTGCAAAGCAGTAAAAGCGAAGATATCTCCATTTTTTTCAGTCTGAGACACTTAAAAACATATCCTTCCCAGGAATAAATGCATCTCTCGCTACCCATGATATATGGAGCTTCATTAACAATTCATTTCAGCGGAGCGCTCCATGCCCGAACCGAGCGCGGCATCCCGCGCGCTGCAGCAGCGAGATGTGAGCTGCCTCCCCGGGGCGCACGAGCGGGGCCTCCCCTTCGCCGCCGCGGTCACACAGAAGCCAGCCACAGCCCTGCCGTCGCCATCCGGTAACGAGGACCATCGATAAACAGCCAGGTAACACAAAGCGAAGGCTGTAACCGGACCGAGTGTCTCTGGTTGTACTGCAAGGCGGGAGAGCGGAGCGCGAGGCCCCGAAAGCCCCAGATGGAGCTTTCCTGCCTTGCCGCGTTGCACGTATTTGTTATTTTTTATAATATGAGGTTAGAATGTTTCCATTCTGCCTTCCAAAAAAATCACATTAGCATCGATAGTGCATCGCAGCCGGGCCGAGCGGGGCGACGCAGCCTGCAAACGGCTCAACAGGAACTTCCCGAAGCCGGAGAGCCTGCGAACAGGCAGCGTGCACGCACGTGCAGCCGAGCTGCACCTGCAGCGCCCGGGGCAGAGCCCGGCCGGCGCTCCCACGGTGCCGCGCCGGCAGCAGCACCGCGTCCCCGGCTCCGGGACGGGGGGCCTGTTCTGGGCACCCCCTCCCAGCACGCTCCCGAGATGCAAACCTGCAGCTCTCCTCTGTGGAAACGCGACCGCAGCGAGCTCCTTTTCCAGGCTGGGTTTTGGCAGGTGGGCAGGCGAGGAAGCGCTGCCTGTCTGCGTGCAATTAGGAAGCGAAGCAGAGGTCTGGTTGCAGGAGTGTGGTTTGGTTTCCCATGCACCTGGCGGGTCCACAGAAACCAGAACTGGCAGCAACATCCTCGTCAGCTGCATCGGTCAAGAGAGCGACCAACGTCTCACTCCTTCGGTGCTCTCTGCGGTGCGGAGGCGGGTGGAGTCGGCACGCAAAACCTGCTTGCACGCTGCCGCTGCTCTGCTCCTTGGGATAAACGGGGATCCCTCCTCCCGAGCTCTCACCTGCTGCCCTCCGCCGCTGCGACTCGCTCCCCGCCCTGCGGAGCATCCTCGGCCCGGCACATCCCGGCTGGCTCCAGCTCTCGCGCGAGCCCGGAGCGACGCGGAGCAGCCAGACCCGTGAGCGGGGAGCATCGGCCGCGCGGGAGGAGGCATTTGTTATTCTCCCGTCAGGCAAATAAATGGACACTCAGAGTGCAAAAATCATGGTTCCTTTGCCAGATGTGCCCCATTCCTGTTATCGTGTAATATTAATCAGAACGGCCTGTGTGTAATTTTGGAGTTTTGATTAGAGAAATCTCCCTTACAATAATAATCACGCTGGGGCCTGTATAAATACCAACGGCTCCAGGTTTGTTGGCTGGATAAAGTGGCATGTTGATTACCGGGCTCGCCTGTTCATCAATCATTCAGCGTTGCGCCCATGCTAGCTGTCCTCCTGCAAAGCCCCTCTTCCCTGCCCCGTGTCATTAGTAGCCGTCGTCCTCCTCCCCGGCCACCTCCCTCCCGGCCGCCTCCTCCCGCCGCTCGCCCTCCTCGCCCTTCCTCCCCGCCGGCTCCCTGAGCCCCGCATTCATCTCAGATTATATAAAGTTTGGCTGCCTTGAGTAAAATAAATTGCCGGCTTTTGAAGGGCTGGGGCTCTGTATATTTTTACGGTTAATGAATCTTCCTGTTTGAGTTTGGAAGATGGGAACTTTTCTTTCCAGCTGCCATGTGCAGCTCTGGCCAGTTAAATCAACGGGGGCTGGAAGCGTCGCCCCGGCTGGGAAACCGCCGGTGCGTCCAGCCTCCTCCTCCTCGCCAGCGCTGCGCGGACGCCTCCGCGAGCCCAGCGTCGCCCTGGGATAAACGAGGTCGGCCGATAAGCGGGACGGGCAAGGGGACACGAAGGCAGCACCAGGCTGGTCGCGGCTGCTGGTGGCAGTGATGCTGTCTCGCCGGCCCGAGGGGCCCCCGCACGCGGCCCCAGGCCATGGTCAGGGCTCGGTCCTACCGCAGGAGTCACCACTGATTTAGCACAAACCGCCTCTTTTCTGCATTCATCTAAAGGCCTGAAAGACCAAGCACGCAGCACCGGCCCCTTCTGCAAGGAACAGGGCCTGGCCACGTCTTTGGGACCACAAGGGAGAAGTTGTGCTGGAAGTAGAAGTGAGCTCTGGGCAAGCAACTCGCAGGAGAATCATGTTTGATGGGTTTTTCCTCCTTGTCCTTTCCGAGCAGCCTATGGGCAAAGTGTTATAGCCCCTAATTTATTCATCGCTGCAACTGATTCATCATCTACTTTTCATGTCTGGTTTCTTGGCCTGTAGATTATCCGCCAGCAGTTTGTTGAGCATATTTGACATGTGAAACTCAAGCTGTGTTTACTTGTAGTTCATGTACCATAGCGTTTTGATTGGCGGCGTGCCACGGGCCACGTGGTGCCGTTGCCGTGCCCGGGTTGGCGGAGCGCGGCTCAGCGTGAACGCTCGCACACGAGTGCAGCATCCGCCGTCTGCAAATGTTTCCCGCTGCTCGTAGCATTCGCTCTGCTCTTCTCGGCGCTCCTCCGAGTCAGTCGCCTGGTGCGCTGAGCAAGGAAAACGAATTTCTGTAAAAATTCAAATGCATGAGGTCCCGTAAAATCTGGGGGCAGTGCTGGAAGAGAAGATGTGGGGGACTTGCCAACACTGCAAACCGGAGCAGCTTTCTTCTCCAGATTTTTCCAAGCTATACTGAGCACAAGGGAGTCTCCGAGCGTGAATTTCCACTCTTGCTGCGTATCCATGGCCTCAAGTAAAATAAAGGAAACCTTTCCCAGGACTGGGTCCCGGGAAGAGCTGGCGGGGTGCTTTGCCCTGCTTGTGAACCCACAGCTAAACCAGCAGCCGCGGGAGTCGGCAGCCTCCCCACCTCGCCATGGGGCAGAGCTGCCGGCCGGCGCGGGGCTGACCCAGACGGGAAGGGACCCCCGTCTCCCGCTGCCGGCTGTGTCACACCCCTATTGCAATAACCCCGTTAACACACGCGCACATCAGAGGCGCACGCACACCGAGGGAGAAGGAAGAAAGAGCCCCTTCTGTCTGATACGCCTCGAAAATATGTATTTGATTTTCAGATGTTAAGCCAGAATTGCATCCAGATGGACGCGGGGTCACACTCCCTGACACTGGCTTCCCATTACACCGATACTGGCTGCAGATACGTTTTATAGAGATAGCTTACAAATATAGCGCAGTGCTGTTTGGGGCGAGTTTTTTTAATCCATTTCCCCGTCAGTCTCTATTGTGCTGCATTTCCTGCGTCTCCGATTCCCCTCCCGCCGGTCGGCTCCCCAGCTCGCCCCGAATCCTTCCCGCTGGGACAATTTAATTGGAGAACAATTTCCTGCACCCCCAAGGGCCTGGCCGGGCTGTTGGATGGCACGGACTGGTTTGGCAGCGGTGGTTCCTGCAGTCCTGCTATTTCCAGGCACCGGATATATCCCCTGCTCATTGCCAGCGCTGGAACGCGGTTTTCCGAGGCGAAGCAAACTTCCCCAGGCGCCAGCGTCATCCACCCATTGTCCCGAACAACAAACAAACCAGAGCGGGATAAAAAAGAAAACATGTAATAATACGGCCAGATTTGCGGGTTTTAATGTATAATATTAACTGTGGCAATAAAAATATACAGCTATTAATGGTGTCATTCCAGCTCTGAGGGCTTCGAGCAATTTCCAGCCTGGCTCTTGCGTTTTACAGTGTCGCCACGACATGCTGATGGAATTACTGCCACGGTATAATAGCAATAGCAATAGCAATAACAATAATAGCATATTTTGTTGCAACACTGTTCCTCCTGACACTCCCAGGTACTTTACAATTAGATATGTGGAGAAGCCACAAAAAATAAGCAGCTCTTAAGCGTGATTTGGGCAGGATGAACTACAGCAGTGAGAGTCTAGGATCCGTCCTTACTCCATGCACTTCCCCGGCACCAGGAAGCCCTTGGGGCACCGGGGTCCCACGCGCTGCCAGGAGCATCGCCTCAATGCGTCCAAAGCAACCTCAAAATTCAGCTTTGCCTCCCGGCCCAAGGCTCGGGGGCTCCTGGACGCAGCTGAAATAGCCCCTTGCAGCAACAGGGGCTGTCAGATGTGGGGGGCCGGGGCAGCGCTGCCCCGGGCGGGTGTCCCACAAATGCCATTTCGCCATCACCACAAGCCACAACTACGGACCCCCGGGTGCATCGTGCTTCCCCGGCACCCAGCACGTCTCCTGCTGCAGGAGAGGAGCAGAGGCAGCGGGGGCGAGAGCAGCTCCACCACTTATTTACAGTCCACAACTTTATCCAGGGAAGTTTGCTTCTTTTTTTCTGGTTGGTGAGTTACCCGGGAAAGGATCACCGTTTTCTCAAATGTATTCATTATCCAAAATTATTTGGGGCCTAACATAGGGGGGATCTTTCCACTGACTTAACTGGGGTTTGGATTAGGCTCTTAATGAATAATTTCTGCAAATAATTCTTGGCCTGTGTCTTGTTCACAGGCAGTTTACTGCAAGAATTCAAAAGTCAAGCTGCTTTATTGGCCATATAGGTCACGGGGGATTATTTCCGTTCCCTGAGTAGATGACTCTTAGCACCGGGTCTTCAGTGCACACATTCTGTATTAATTCAAAATTTGCTTTCTATGAATATTTTACAAGAGTGCCTTAAAATTCACTGTTTCCATGGACATTCCTCCTAGTAACTCATTCTGTTTGCTTGAATATTAACTGAAAGCAAACAGAGAAGGGGCGCGAGAGGAGCCAGCCTGAATGCACCGAAGGAATGGGTGCAAAGATTGCAGGGAAATTCCACCAAGGAGCGTTTTAGAAATGTCAGCACAAATGCTGTAAATAACCATGCCCGTTCCAAGATCTCGTCTCCACTCTGTCCTTCTCCTCCACGCTATCAGTCAGCATTTACTCCAGAAAAAAAGAAAAACAAACTGTTTTCTCCTGGTAATCTAGGCTGTCCTTCCTAACCAGAACAGAAAAAGTTGCGGTTTTAATATTAATAAAGTATGCGAACGGAGTTACTGCAGAGTAGCAGCCAACATGTTTACCTTGCAAAGCATCTGCTGTCAGCGCGGTCCCCCGTGCGTATCCCAGAGCCCCCACACTCCTGGGACTCGTCTATCGGGAGAGCATGGCCTGAAACGTGCTGCAGACTGTCTTCTGCTGGCAGCCGAGCACAGTGCAAGGCGGCGGGGCCCGCAGAGATGCACGTCTCCTCTCCACGCCTCGGGTTTTTCCCTCGGTGAGCGCACAGGGAATGAAAAGAACAATGAACTTTTTGTCTTGGATTCATTTCTGCCAAGTTTATGGAGACACCTGAAGCCAGTTTGCATTTCAGTCCCTCTGCAGAGCTCTAATAGGGCAACTGTTGGCGGGAAAGAGCCTGGAGAGGTCAGGATAGGCTGCCAAGCCCTTGGGAGGAAGCGGGGAGACGAATCCTTGAGAAGGCTCTCAACACTCCTGGCGGGGTATCTCCACTTTGATGCACTTCTGCTGCCCACAAAGCAAGAGCCCAGAGCCCAAGTCTTTTAAACCGAGCGCTAAGGGTGGCAGAGCGGTGGGAAGGGAGACTGCTGGCCCGGGGTGTTGGAGACAGGCAGGACCCGAGGTTTGTTCTCCTCCAGATGTTGAGGGAAGATGACCACGGGGGCATCACGCTGGAGGGGCCAAGCTCGCACCGCTGCTTCCCCTCCTGCGAGCCCAGAGCCCGCAGGTTCGGATCAGCCCCGGCTACGGCAGGGAAAACCCACAGCGCCTCCGCTGAGTTCAGCCCGTATTTACGGGGCTGCGCTTAGGGGGGCTCCAGCCCGCAGCTCCCCGGGCTGCCAAAGCCATCACCTTCCCAAGAAGCCCAAACAAGAAAGCACATGTTTCCTTGCTGTCATTTAGAAGGAGCTGAGTAATGGGGCGGCTCTCCGGCTGATGAAATGTGTATTACATTTGGGCTGAGATTCTAATAGATTCTGATGTGATTTTTTTTTTTTTTTTTGATTTGTACCAGGCCATCTGGATTTGTTTCTGCGAGATGCTGGTTTAAGACACTTAAAATTTCCCATTGACTCTCATGCACCAAAGAGAGGGGGAGGGGGCGAATGAAAGGCAAATTTAATAACAGAAGGACCTGAAATCTATTAAATATACATTAAAATACATTTGGTTTCCCAGTGGGTGCAAAGTGCCATAATGTTTTACTGGGTTTATGACGCTGGCAGAGGCTCTGAATGAAAATGGAGCAGCGAGTCCAGGGTCCCTGCTCAGTAGTTCGCGGTGGAGAGAAAGAGCCGTCTGCAGTTTGCTAACACAGCAAAAACGGAAAAGGCTTCTCGGATTGATCCGCAGAGAGCGCGTTTCACATGCGTTTCCGTTAAGGATGTTCGCAAAACCTGAACAGCAAGAGACATGCAGGTTCTCAAATTATTCGGGTCTCTTTGGTGCTGCAGCCTGCGGCGGGGCCCCTCCGCCGGCCGGCCGCCCCGGAAAGGCACCGCGTCCCGAGGCAGCGCGGCGTCGACGCGCTCTGGTGTGTTAATCCCGACCGCGAGCGGGAGCAAGGCTGGCGCTGGGCAAGGGGCCGGGGCTACCCCATCCCGTCCCCGACCCCCTGCCCGCAGCGAGCGGGCAGGTTTCTCATCCCGCGCTGCAAAGCGGAGGCAGCACCTTCCCCCCCCAGCACAAAGAGCACACGGCATCTTTGCAAAAAAGGCGTTTCAAGCCCCGGGACTGCTTACAGCCTGGCAAAGCACATTGCATCTCGCGGCGTCAGACGAAATCCCCGTGCACATCGTAAGGAGTCGCCACGCGGGCGATGCCCATCTGTCCCGTCTCCGTGCCGCCCTCCCGGCACGCGCCCGGTGCGGGGGCACCGACCTGCCCGGGGCTCCGCGGCGGGGAGGCGCCCAGCTCCAGCGCAGCACGACGTGTCTCTGGCTGCTGTTCCCTGGGGGAAGCGGGGTTTTGCCTGCGGACACAGATCAGATGTCGGCATGTTGGCGCTCCACCACCTGGGCAGACCCCAACCCATCCTTGGTGCTCGTTAAGCAGCAAACGACACTAGCAGCAAGAGTGATGAGCTCAGTAAGCCTAATTCCTTCCTTAGCTAGCTCGGGTCTTGGCCCTTTCTTACAAGGCACACCAGCTCTCACGTGGAAAGCCCCTGCCAAGGGGCTGAGATAAACCTTTGGGTCCCTCCTGCACGTTGGGGACGGTCCGGACACGGTGAGGAGGTTGCTCCAGGCGAGCAGCTTTCCCGTAGCAAAAGGCCACCCCGCTATTTGCGCACGGAGTGAGCCCCTCTGCTGTGCAGGCGTCTGCGTCAAGAAGAAAGGGCTTCTCTTGGCATCCTTCGGCCTCCCTCGACCAGCTCCCAGTCTGCACAAAGTAGCACAAGTCATGAGAAAGTAACAGGAGGAAATACACACACCCAAACCACCAAGGCCGTCGGAAAAAAAGAGAAAAAAAAAAAAAGGTTTCGTCTGCACTTACTCAAGGCTCGAGCTCTTTCTTCTTGGATGTAAAGCAGCTCGTGCACCCAGAGAGCAATTCAGTCCTGCAGCAACATGCACACACGAGCAGCAAGGAAGATGGGGGATGTGCGTGTGTGTGCGTGTGTGTGCGTGTGTGTGTACACACTCACGTGCAATGCACATGGCAGGGGACAGGAAGAGGTGGCTGGTAACATTTGCTTGAGCGTACGTCTGTGTGTGATGGAGACGCACACGAGGATGTGCGTGGGGGAGCGTTTGCTCGGTGCAAATAGCAGCGCAGGCACATCCCCGCCAGCTCGGCTCCCCGGGGGGGTGCGGCGTGGCCCCCTCCCCGCCCGCCGGCCCAGCTGCCCGGCCCCGCGCGGCGCGGGCGAGCGGTGCCGCGGGTGCTCCCGAGCAGCCCCCAGCGCCAGCGTGCAGCCCCGCTTCGCTCCAAGCCAGCAGCAGATGTTCAGGGCAGCCCGAGCCAGCACCGGGCCAACTTTCCACGCTGGGAGGGAGACTCCTTCCTCTGCCAAAGTCAGGACAAAGCTTCCCCCACGACGGAGCTAGCCAGCAATACGGAGATAATGGGAAGATGTTAAGGCAACACAGCTGGCAGCCATCAGCACGCTGCTCTGCCGCGGCCGCCTCGGTCCATGGCTCCATTGTTCTGAAGGGAAGAGAAATTCTGACCTCTGGCCGGCTTCGATCCGAGCTCTGCTTGTGGGTAGGGAACAGGAATAGGATGGGCTTCGGAAAGGAGACCAAAACACAGCCCTGATGGGTCACAGATGATTAATCTCGCAGGGAGCCGCTCTCCCAGCTCCAAGAGCTGCAGGAATCCGAGCGCTAACGAGCCAGTGGGCGAATCCCACCACGCCGACTTTAACGAAGAGCTGGATGAGAGCCAGGCCTCCCCTCTCCCCGCAGCCACCCTGACCGAACCGCGCCGAGCTGCACGTGTCCCTTGTCAATCCCACCTCATTTCATCACCAAAGCTTGCACATTAGGAGAAAGAGTGCAGGGTCTGGACAGAGCTAGGAGGGGAATGGGTGGCTGGGTCCCCTCTCCTCTCCCCCGTTGGGCAGCCCTCCATCCAGCCAGGCCTTGGAGCAGCCTTGCCCCTTGCTCGTGCTCTGGTGTGAAGCTGGCAGCGTGGTCCAGCAGGTCCCGACCGCCCCTGGAAGAGCCAACAAGCAAACAAACAGACAGTAAGAGCAATAAAAGAGGAGGGGTGTATAGACCTGGCAGGTACATGTGCATCCACAGAGGAGCCAGTCTGAGCTGCTCACGTTTGAGAAGACCGGAGCCGGCAGCCAAGAGGGCAGAGCTCAGCTCTTGCCCACTGCGTCCTGGGAGGCCACGGTGCCGCGCAGCGGTACCAACTCAAAGCGTGAGCAGCACRACACGCTAGCTAAGGGGATGAACGTAGTTGTTGGCTGCTTATGCAAAGGAGCAGAGAGAAATGCTGTTGCCTGGCCACATGGCACGAGGGAGCCCAGCGCAGGGATGCTGTGTTCAGGGCTCTTGTCTGCATTTCCAGGCAGAGTCAGAAAACTTGGAAAGGGTTCAGAAAAGAGCTGGGAGTGAGTCAAGGCAGTGGAAAATATGCATTACAGTGACAGAGCAAAGAAGCTCCGGCTGTTTAGTTTATTGAGGAGACCAAGAGGTGGCTTGCTCACGGTCTACAAGCATATGCATGGGGAAGAGATTTCTGATAGCAGACGGCTCTTTAATCTAGCAGGAAAAGGCATTACAACATCCCTGGTTGGAAGCCGAAACAAGACAAATCCAGATTAGAAATAAGAAGCACATTTTTAGCAGTCAGAGCAATTAAGCGTTGGAACGAATCCCCAGGGATAGAGTGGAATCTCCATCACTCGAAGTCTTTTAATGGAGACTGAGTATCTTTCTAAAAAAAAATATGGCTCAGCTTGAACAAAAGTTACGAGTTTGCTGCCAAGGCAGTGGCCTGCGGAACGCAAGAGGTCAGCCTGGCTGGTCATGACGGTCCCTTCTGGCCTTGAAATCTATGAATTGTGCTATAATTTTCTGACACGGGCAAAAATTAACTTAGGACCCGGCTGATGCATTTATTACCTTCCACATTGGGTTCTGCATGCAGATCTTCAGCAGATGGAGATTAGTCCTGCTGGCCAGGGCAGAAATACCCACGCTGGGAAGGCAGCGGCAAGCCGGGACTCGAGCAAGCAGCGCTCGCGGCAGGTACGATGCTCCACGGCCACCACCGCGGACTCGTTCTGCTCCGCTGTGTCCCTGCGGCCAGCGGCCAAGAGGAAAGGGCTTGTGCCTGGGGACAGGGCCATCCTCCCAGGCAGATTTTGGTACTCGCCGTGCTCTGCGGGAGGCAGGCGGAGAAACCTTCCCCTGCTCCGGATCTGAGAGATGCAGGCTCACAACCCGGTGGCCCGCCTAAGGTGAGGCAAACCCAGACGGAAAACCTGTCAGGGCTGGAAGAAAACTGACTCTGAGTGGTTCTCTTTTTAATTAATTTAATTCCATTTTTAATGATATTTTTAAGGCAGCTTTTAGCCCCTAACAAAAGGCACTTTTAAGTCTCTAGGAGCACTGAGTATTATAAAGGGGGCAAGGGAAGGTGGGAAGCCCAAGGGACTTCATTAGGAACGCTAAGGATAATTGTAAACCCGCCGCTCAGCACGGCTCGTGCACCAGTCTGAGCAAAGCCCGGCAATTAGCAGGGACCCACCAAAAAGCCCTCGCTGCTGCCCTCGCCCCTCGGTAATGCTAAAGGAGCAGACATAGGATATTAGAGTCTGCAGGACAACTGCCGCAGTCCTCGGGAAGGATTTCAGCCTGGCTTTTTCCTTCCCGTAGGAGCTGGGGGAACACTGTGCTCCTGAGCGCACGTCCAGGAAAGGCGCAGTGCTGGAGGGGAGCGGAGGGAGCTCGCCTTCCCCAGGCTGCAGGGAAGCAGGAGAACGGCTGAACCCAATAACACAGCTGGGATAACATGCAGCTCAAGGTAGAGGGATGCAGGTAGCACGAGGCATGGACACGCAGGCATGCCCTGAGCCACCACGCGCGAAGGGAGCACTCGCCTGCCCGGCAGCTGCCCCCACGGCAGGGAGACCCAGCCCACGCCAGGCTGCCAAGCCCAGGCTCAGCGCAGGTGATTCCCCTACAAGACACTCATGCTGGTCCATCGCCACTCCAGCTAGGCATTGGCGTTACTTGGCTCTTCCAGGAGCTGATAAAGTTGGCCGTTAATATCACCAGAGCCCCCGGACAGACAGCTCTGCAGGGACTGATGGAGAGGAGCTATCAAACCCCCGTCGGCAAGCTGCTGGAAGCTCCTGCTCGCAGGGCCCTGCCGGTGGTCGGTTGCTGAACGTCCCACTATCAGCTGCAGCTCTGCAGCTGGCAGAGCGCTCGGCCACAAGACCCAGCACAGGGCGTAATAATTCCCCCCAGGAAGGCGTGATGCTGGCAGACGTTGTTACCTTGTGCTGGGTGTCCAAGCTTGGTCGTAGGTGTCCCAGAAGAGCGTATGGATCCGTGTCAGGATTACTCGGTCTGCCCAAGGGTGGCCGGCAGACAGACGGAAGGACAGGATTACAGCCCTGCGGGTGGAAGGCAATCTAGTACCACCTGCCGCTTGAATACAGAAACCCAAGAGACAGTTATGACCCCATCAGTGAAGAATCTTCAAGCATCTGATACTTTATTTAATTTAATGTTCCTCTCTCTCATCCTTAATTGCATTTATCGTCATTAAAATATCAACAGAAGAACCTGGCTCAAGCCCAGGTTCACTAGTGCTCGCAGGAAATTTCCCATTTATTTGATGGATTTAGCCAGTGCCCTGCCACCTGCTCTTGGCTCTGCCCTGCTCTGTTTGCAGAGGGCAGAACCTAGTCGGGGTAAAGAGCCAGCAAACAGAAGCATATCAGCATAGGCACAGAAATTCAACGACATTAGAACATTTCTCACGGTAGTGTGGCAGCATGCAAATGAGCATTTGCAACCTCCAGCCTTGCTGAACGAGGGACTGCTGGTGGCATTAGTCCATCTCTCCGAGCTGGTAATATTCAGCATTCATGTAGCCGTTCTCCTTCAAAAGGAGTAATAAATATGAATCAAGTTTCACAACCACTCTGGCATTACTCAGATTTTACGAACAGCAGAAATTAACAGCAGAGCAGAAAGTCGCATGATCACATTGCTGCTCAAAGCAGAGACTGCAGAAGAGGCAGGTCCAACACCACCCTTCCCTTTCGTGCCTGTATCACGGCTCCCTCAAAGCCCAGAGTTGAAACCAAGCCTCAGCCTCTTTCCTTCTGCTGTTCTTGCTTTGGCTGAATGTCCCTGTCAGGAGACAAAAATCCACATTCAAGGGGATGTTCCTCAAGTCCAGGAGCCAGGGGAGAGATGGCAAAAGGCCACCTCGCTTTCCCTCTGGGACCAAGGGTGCTGCATTAAAGTACATCTCCACGGTCCGTGAACGTCCCCTCACAGACCACCTCTTATCAAGCAGCGGGGAAGAAGGTGCAGGATAATAAGCAAAGCACTGGCCAGCTGTGGAGGCCCTTGGGGGGCCCAAGGGGTTTTCTTCCCCAAACCCTAAGGCCTCACAGAAAGTTTCTTCTGTCCCTAATGTCCAAAGACTCAGCTAGTTTTCCCCAGAGTAAAATGTTTAGTGGTCATTTTCTGAGCATGTGCTAACAAACTTCTCATGCACAATCCCAGGAAAAACCTACAGCTCGGGATACATCAGCAGGTTTTAGGACAGGAAGATCACCGCTCAGCTGTGAAGGGGCTCTGTGAAGAGGACATGCAATTGCAGGTATCTGCACATGCCTGCACAGGAGCAGGAGGGGTGTTTGGCGGGGGATCACCTTTTCAGGCGTCCACCCCGCAGTACCTTGCAAGGGATGATTTCTGCTGTAGAGAAGGGAGGTGCTTGTGCACAGGAGCAGATGCGCGTGTTCCTGTGGGACACGACACCCTGACGCCAGCCCAGGAAGCCACAGGGGAACGGTGCGGGACTCAGCTAAATATCACATCCCACCTCAGCTACACCTGGAAACGGTGGGGTGCAAAAGAGGAGGAGGAAGTGAGAGAGGAAGAGCAACAAATACTCAAGGTTTCCATTACTTCCTTAGGATAAGCACGGGGGAGGATGCAGGCGAGTCCCTGCCACGGGGTCTGTGCAGGCATCCGGGGCATCCTCCTCTCGCCATCACCCCACGAGGGGCATCCGAAGAGGATGTCTATCCCCGGCATGCCCTGCAGAAAGGGGGACCGCCGCAGGCTGTGAGAGAGGGGCCACCAGCGATGAGCAGGGACGGAGGAGCCCATGGATTTATAACGGCAGGATACAAAATGATCTGGGAAGTCTGGGAAGGCTAATGTGACTCTGTGATAGTTTCCATCACCAGGACACCGACCAGCCCTGCCTGCCTAAGGACCCGCTTCATTGCGCTGCTGGAGCTGTGCTGAAAGGCTCCTTTTCAAACTGGGGCACCAGATCTCCGAGGACAAGGAGCATGTAATCAACCAGCCAACACGTGCCTTGCTGTGGGCAGACTGGCGGTGGAAAAAGCCTGTGCCTCGTCTGGGGATGTCTGCAGGGCCTTTGGTACGCGGGGATGAGAGATACAGAGATAACAGAGATTGATGCAGGGAGAAAGGAAGCACAGCTCTCCCCTCTCCCTTCCTTTCGGTAGGGCTTTGATTTTCTCAGAATTGCCAGTCAGCTGCTCCCCTCTGTTTTCCTCCCAGAACAAAGACAAGGTGCATCTTCAGACACCAAGCCTCTGCCCGGGGCAGCCTTGCCAACCAGAAAATGAGAGGCATGAGCTTACTTTGGGCTCCAAATGGAAGGGGGGAGGAGGGGAGGGAAAAAACAAAAAAAACAAAAAACCACACACTTGCCTGTGAACATTTTTGCTGTCTCTGGAGCAGCAGAAATCCCTCTCTGTGGGCTTATGCAGCTTCAGTCTGCTTCGTGATGAAGTATGTGTCACGGGGGGGTTTCATTAGCAAAGCCCCGGGAAGGCCTCGCAGAGCCCGCAGGTTCTCCAGCGCGCTCCTACCGCGCAGAGCGCCAAAGAAAACTCCCCAGCAGCAGCCCCTGCAACCAAACCTCGTCAGGGCTGCAGGAACGAGCAGGGATGAACGCACGGCTCTGCCAGCCTCCAGTCCCACCCCAGAGGGCAAGACACCCGGGGAGGCTCATCCCCCCTCAGCAGCGGCTCCCCAGCCAAGGCCAGGGAAGGGTGAGCTGAGGGTCTCAGTGCCCTGTCTGAGCCGCAGAGGGTGCAGACTAAGCCAGACAAATAGTTAAACTACAGCTTTCCTTAGCCCCAAGTCCTCCCTGCAGGTAAATCCCCTCCTGCCCACTTATGGGTTCTGTCCCCAGCGCCACTGACGGAGGGTGGGATACGGACTGCGCCCTGTGACTCACCGTCCCCTCTAGACCCTTGCAGATGGCGATTGTCTCCATGGCCTCTGCAAAGCCCTTCTACTCCCGTTCCTCAAGGAAAGCTTTGGGGTTTTGCACTGATGATGTTTGTTACACACATCCCCCCCCCCCCGAGAACATCCCTGAGGGAAATCAGGTTCTCTCGTTCTGGCTACCCGCCCCGGTGCCCGGGTGCTCTCAGGCGTGCCTTCAAATGCTCACGTGCGTGGAAACAACACGGCCCACATCGGAGGAAAGCTGGGACTCCTCGGGGAGCACCCACAGGAGACTAGAGAGGTGGGAGTCCTCAGATCCAGACGAGCAGCAGAGAAGCTCCAAGCGACGCGGGAAGGGCAGCAGCGGGGACAGACAGAGCCAGCGGCAGCCCCAGCCTTTGGGCAACAGCAGCCTCCCAGGCAACGGAGCCGTGGCAGTGCCGAACAGCAGCTCCTCCAAACCCCCAGACCTGGGCAGGCCAAGGGCAGCAAGGCCCGATAGGGAAGGCAAGCTCCACCTGCCCATGGGATCCCCTCACCCCGGCTTCTCCAGCCGCGCTTCAGCCCAGGACCCATCTCCTGTCCCCAGCCACAGCACTTACCTGCGTCCTCCATCCCTGCCTGCTCCCTGAGCAGGGACGGCACAGCAGCCCCAGCCGATGGAGACAGCAGCAGACGGGGGCTTTCCTCACAAGCATGCTCAGCCCTCCAGATGGTAGAGAGATAACTAATTACCTACTAATTATTAATCAATTCCCTGTGATTTTATCTTAATTGGGCTCTTTCCTATCCAACCTCCTACAACATCTTCCCAGTTCTGAGAAAGCAGCTCTAAAGTAAGAGCTGAAGCTCCCCGGGTCCACAGCTCCTGTCCCATGGGATCGCTCCGTGCCAGGATGCATCCCGTACCTCTCCCTGGGAGCTCGCACCACGCTCACAGACCCGTTCTCCAAAGCAAACACCTCAGCTTGCACCGTCACCAGGCCCATCTGCCACCCAGCCATCCCCACGGCCGCAGCACACCCCTGCCCCAGCGTGAGCTTCCTTTTGGATGAGTCAGCTAATTAGCTGTGAGCTAATTGGAGCGGGTCCAGCCCCTCAGCTCACTTCTCCCAGACCAGCTGTCCTGGGGCACCTGGTCCCCGTCGGCATGTGCCCTGGGGACACAGGGAGCCCTGGAGCAGCCGCTCGCTGGCCTGGTTGCCACCAGTGCGTGCGGACTTGCAGGCACCGCTGCGAGCGTAATATCCATTAGCATGGTGATGCACACATTTCACATTTAAAAGCTGCTCAGTTTTGCATTAGGATATATAAATCTTGCAATCTGCAACCAATTAAAAGCAAGGTAAATCTTGTGTTTTTCAAATGGATGTACTTTTTCCTGGAACAGGAACCTGAGATACCCTGGAAAAATCCAGATGATACAGACACCCAGAGACTTTGTGCAGAGGCCGACCAGGGCCAGAAAGCCCCGTTGGGTACGGCTCGGTGCCCGGAGCTCCGTGCATCCCTGCGGGCTGCATCCGGTCGCGTGAGCTCGCCCGAGCGCAGCGCCGATGCCCCGGCCGTCCCGTGGCCCCACGGGGCAGCGCGGAGCCAGGACGGATCGGCCACGCTGGTAGCGCGTCTCCCTGGCAAATCCAGCTTGGAGCAGCCTGAGCTCCTTCCCCGGGAGAGGTCACGGTGCCGGCCCGGGACCACCATGGCGCTGCCCCGCATCCGCTCCTACCTGCCCTTCCTCCTTCCTTCTCCGTAGGCAAGAGCCTGGGAGGCTCTGCAGTGGTATTTAGACATGCAAATATCCCGCGAGGCCGAGCCGGAGCCCCTGGCAGAGCCCTTGCGTGCGGCTGGGGCTCGGCAGAGCCCAGGACAATGGGAATCCTTGGGAAAATCTTTTACATGGTTTATTCATCTTACAGGTATTTCACTGCGTTGGCTGTAATTAAAGTTCAACATCTGAGGCAAAATAAGAGCAAAAATCTTCCAACCACTTTAAAGAGGGAGGAAAGCAATAAAACATGCCGTGCTTAAACAAATCCTCTTTACCTTTCATCATTTCCCTTCACAGCCCTGGCTAATTATCAAAGCTATCTGCGTTTCGGGAACGGGCCCCACTCCGTCTGGGCCTCTTCCTCCTGCTCCGTCCTGCCACTTATTCCCAGTCCTCCCTCCAGTGCATCCCAGCCATTTCCAGTAAAGCACCAGTGCCGGTGAAGCACTGGTCCCAGAGGACTCGTCCCCGAGCAGCCCCGCAGCGAAGTCTCCGGTCCCCCCTCAGGGCCAAGTGTCCCCCGTGCCCTGGGCGGGCAGGACGCGCAGGGTCAGAGCACCGGTCCCTACGGAGCCGGCCTTCCCAGCCCTGCCGGGCGTCCGCTGCGCATAACGGAGTCCTTTTAGTCTCTGCAGCGCTCCAACCGCATTGTTTGCTGGCATGAAATTCACCCCCAAAATGATTTATTTTAAAAAAATGTGAACAAAGACGGGGTCTGACTTGGCTGCAGGGCACAGCAAAAGAGACAGGAGAAAAAGCCTCAAAGATCCCATTGAACCGTCTGACTCCGAGGCAGCGGATGCCGTGGGAGAAGTGCTGTCGCGTCTGGGTGCCTTCGGGCTTTGTGCACGTCCCCTTCCCAAGCGCTTCCTGGGCGAGCTCCACGTGCAGCGGCCGAAGGGCTCCATGGCACAGCTGATCTCGCTGCCAGCGCCACTGTCCAGGTCACCTAGCATCTCATAGAGATCCTCATGGATCTCAGAGCATCTCACGGAGGTCCTCACAGATCTCACGGCATCTCACAGAGGTCCTCATGGATCTCATGGTATCTCACAGAGATCCTCACGGATCTCACGGCATCTCACAGAGGTCCTCATGGATCTCATGGTATCTCACAGAGGTCCTAACAGATCTCATGGCATCTCAGGGATCTTGGGCAGACACTGCCATTCCCACCACCGCCCATCCACCACGTCCCCACCGCAGGACCGCAGGCCTGGAGAGGGCAGTGGGGCGGAGCGTGGCAGCCAAGCGGGCGCGCCGGACCCGTGCACTGCTGCTCCGCGGGCAAAGCTGCATGACGGCAGGGCTCGGGGAGGTGGAGCTGCTGCCCGGGCGGAGGAGATACTGTTCCTCCGGGAGCCTGCGCGGGTGCTGCTGGGCCCAGGGGTCACCACGCCAAAGCATCCACCAGGTCCCCAGCAGCACAAGAAGACGTAGCTGCAGCGCCTGTCCAGAGCACGGACTTATCTACTGAAGCTTCCCTTGAAGCCTGGCAGAAACACGAGGGGGGAAATACGGGTACGAGCACTAAAATAGCGAACACCTTAATGCAGTATTGAGCAAAATGATTTCCTAGTGGTGGAAGGATGAGCAAGTGGAAGCCATCAGGGCTTGTGGGACGTGGCGTCCCGGCTGTGCCGGCTTCCCTCCTTGATGAGGTCATGCGGCCGGAGCGGCCGGAGCGGCACCGAGGTGGCTCCCGGTGACAGGGACACGGTGGGAGCAGCCAGCCGCTGCTTCCAGGAGACCCAGCGACGCGGGAGGGGGACGAGTGGCCAAGGAAGGGGCTGGGTGGGTTTTGGGGAAGGCGGCAGGGTGGATGGAGTCAGGGGAGGGCAGCGCCCGGCCTGGGAGGAGGAGCGGGCGGTGAGACCCGGAGGGAGCAGAAGAGGAGGAGAAGGTGGCGGGTGCCGGAGCGGTTTGTGCTGCCCGGCCTCCTGCACCCTCTTCTCCCTCTGGGGACCGGCAGCAGGGAAACGCTCATGGGAAATTCCCCTACGAGCAGGAGCAGCGCCGTGACTCGGGGCGCAGGGAGGCTCTGCCGGAGGGGACGAGCGCGGGGCACGCACAGGGCCATGGCCAGGAGAAGTCCAAATCCCCCACCGGCAGCGGCGACGCAGAGGGAGACCTGCTGCCGGGATCGAATGAAAATAGTCTTCCTTTCAGTGCAGAAGACTTCCCAGCTCCGCCTGTGTCGTCTGGAGCAGGGTGTGCTAGCCAGCAGATGAAGAGGAAAATGTAGAAAAAACGAGAGTACATGAAACCGGTGAGTGCAGAGTTCGCCGAGTTTCGGCAGCATCGCAGCAGCCTGCCGGAGTGCAGGGATTTCCCTTCCCCGTTTCAAAGCCAGCCACACAAATTGCCGATCCCAGCCGAAACGGCTGCTCCCCAGGGAAAGCTGGTTACGCTCCGCTGAAGTGCTCGTTGGAAAGAGGGATGCAGAGCCCGGCGAGGGTGGCACGCGCGGCGAGGGGTGCGAGTGTGCCTGCTCCCCTCCCAGCACCGTAGCAAGGCGGGAGCCGGGACAGGAGCAGTCAGAGCCGCCATGACCTGCCCTCGTGCAGTGTCTGCCCTGGTCCTTGCATCTGGTTCACCCTCCGGAGACCTGCCAGGAGCCAGAACAGATGCTGAGGAGGGAAAACAGGCAGAAAGGGAGGGGTGACAGAGCAGAGGAGAAAGGGGCAGACCCGAAAAGGAGGCCTGCTGCCACGTGGAGAGCCCGTTCCCACGGTCAGGGAGTGACACGCAGTGATTTAGGTGGCAGGAGCCCTGCTACCCCCGGGGCTGCCTGCCTCCCCGTCCCCGTCCCTGTCCCCATCCCCGTCCCCTGTGGCCTGGCAGGAGGTGGCGGTCCCTGGGAGCCCGGCGCTCCTCCAGAGCCTGCTGGGTCCCCTGCCCCTTCCCACCCCAAACCGCCCACCGGCCGGACCGCGCACCCCGGGTGCCTGCTGAAATCGCTGGCCCCGCTGCAGCAAACGGGGCTCCCGGCGCTGCAGCCTCTGGCGCTGAGCGGAAAGCGCAGCGCGATGCTGCACTCCAAGTCAGCACGTTTTTGGTTGTATGTGGTGGTTTTTTTCCTTTTTTGCGGTACCGAGAGGCTCTTGGCAGGTCAGCGCCGTGGCCGTGCCAGCGCGGCAGGCCGCTCGCCAGCTGCACGCTTGCCCCTGGCCGCCCGCTGCTTCCAGCTACCCGCGTTGGTCGCGTTCCCGTGCAAAGCGCGGGGCTTTCCTCCCGCCCGCCGCCCCCCCGGAGCCCCTCGATTCAGTGCTCGTGCAAAGCCGCAGGATGCGGCCCCGCGCTGCAGCTCGGGTGACCTCGCCGGGGAAAGGGGCTCGAGCTCCGGCTCGCTGGGGGAAAGCGCCGCTCCAGCCCGAGGCAAGCGGTAAAACCTCCAGCCGGCAACACTCCCACCTCCAAAAATGCTGGGAAACCCAGAGAAGTTTCTTCTGGTTTCTTCTGTCCCTGCCGCGAGGGAACCAGCGCCGGCTCTCGCGGCTGCGCTGTGAGAGTCAGCAGACATTTGGCAGCCTTTAACTTTGAATCTTTTCAGGTGCCCAAAGTTTTGTAGTTGTTGGAAAACTTCGTAGAAACCGTGCGAACGCACAGCCGTGCAAACGCACAGCCAATAAAAACAAAATCACCTGCACCTGCGGGGAGCAGCGGCGGCTCCTGTATCGGCTTGAAGCGCCCTTCTTTGCCGTGCATGCAACAGGGAATTGGTTTTAAACAAGATCAGTTCTGAATTTGTAACAAAATCCAGAAACGCTGAAGCATCAGGCCCAGAAGCACCGTACCGCATACACCGCCGGTCGGACGGGGGTCCCGGTGCCCCTCGGTTTTCCGGGGGGGAAGGCTGCCGGAGCGGGAGGCAGGCGGTCCTGCGGCCCCCCCGCCGCGGTCCCTCCCCACGCAGCTCCCTGCGTGGCCCGGCGAGGTCGGGATGCCGCAGAGATGCAGCCGCGCGCTGCCGTGATGCTTCGGAGCGTTTGAAATTTGACCACCGCTAAGGAAAAGATGGGGAAACTGGGGGAAAAAAAAGGGCTAATGTGAAAATAATAAATTGCAAACATTCCTGCGGTGGAAGCGGATTCTCTGCCTCCTTTTATCCCTGCGCATTGTCTTCGCAGCAGCCGGCTGTGAAATCGCACTGTTATTGAAGTAATTCTGGGGGTAATTAGAGTTAATAATTCAGTATTTTATTTCTATTCTCCAGTTACTGTGGGGGGAAAAACATACATATATATAATCCAGGGAGCAGAGGCGTGGTTTTCCTTTTCATGGCGAAAAATGCCTGGGTCCCATCCTTCCCCGTGCCCATCCCTGCACTCCCCTCCTGCCCGGCCTGGCCCCGTCCCTGGGGCGCGATCCAGCCCCCCGCCGCGTCCCCAGTGCGCCCGGGGCGGCTCCTGAGCTCCTCGCTTTTACCCCTTGGAAATGCTAAAGAACTTTTCCGTTAAATTATTTGGAATTAAGTTTGGCAGCAGAGCCCTCTGGGAGGGATCGGATTGATTTCCTATGTGAAACGAGTTTGGAGAGGCCTCAGTCTGGTTCCTCGTGCTAATCACCCCGTGCAGTAATTAAGTCGTCAGCAGTTTGGGGGAGGAAGGCCTGTCTGGGGAGCGAGGAGGAAGGTGAGCCCCCCCGGGGGCTCCGCGCCGGCCCGGGACCGGCTCAGCCGCTCAAAACAGGATTAGGGCGAGAGACAGACAGAGCGCGGGAGTTATTAGAGCAGGAAATTTCAAATGATATGGAAATAATCTTCCAAGTGTGAGTTTATTTTGGAACTTTAGACTTAATAATTCAGCACTTCTGGGATTTGGCATGTGAAGTGACAAAGATTAAAGGCATATTGTCAGGTTTGCAATTCGGTGTTTCCAAACAACGCGTTTGCTTACCTGGGTTACAGCCACAGCGGGACTCGATCTGTTCTCCGCTAATTCCCACRCTCCGCATCCACATGCGTGAACCGTCCTCTCTCCCGCTGAGCAGCGGAGATTTAATAGCCAGGACRGTGCCGGAGCGCAGGCTCCGATTACCGAGGCTAAAATATTCTTCAGAACATGTGCTAGCACATTGCGACGTATAATCATAAATAATTAAAACTCAGCTACACTTGTCACATAAATGAACAAAGTACATTTTGTGATGTACTGTCCTCGCTTTCTCTGTGTTTGTCGCTCGCTCTTCGAACCGGGCAAACTATTTATAGCGAACAATTTATTCAAAGCATTTTGCTCTTTTTCCTTTCTTCCTCCTTGTGAATTGTTCATGGACAGACTCTGATTCTTTACTAATTTGCYCGCTCTTCGTAACTGCCCAAAAGATGTTGCGTGTGCACCGGCCCCGGCGCGCGGGCTGATCGCCAGCAGCTCCCGTTACCGCCGGGTGCCACCGATGCTGCATCCAGCCTCGGGACCGTCGCTTCGGCCCCGTTGTGTCCCCGGTGCAACGCGGCGGCCGGAGGCGCATCCAGCCTGGAAGAGCCTGGGTGGCGGCAAGGCTGCTCGGGGGCTTCCCGGCCCTGGACCCCGGCCCCGGCCRCGGGATGTTACACGACCGGACAGTTGCTCTTTGTGGCTGCTCTCGTGGCTGATGCGCAGGACGAGCAAAAAGGTGCTCAGAGGGAGCCTGCAGCGCTCACGTGGCTGCTTCCATCGGCTGGGGTATTTTCACACGCAAGCACGTTGGGAAATTCCCCAGCTCCGGCAGCGCCCGCTCCTTCCGCTTTCCACGGCGCCAGCGGCCGGGCCAGGATGAAGCGGAGCTCGCTGGCACCACGGCTCGGCTCCCAGGGCCGCTCAGCACCGCGTCCAGGCCCTTTCTGCAAGCCGTCGCTTCGCCACCCTCCCCTCTCCCCCGGCCTGGACCAGCAAACGCAACGTTCAGCTGCAAAACTGGTGTTTCTGGTGCGTCTTTGCCCCCGGGCACCTCCCAGCTCTCCCGCTGCCCGGGCGGGTGGTCCAGCGGCTCAGGGCATCACAGCCCCAGCGCGGGCAGCGGCCGGGCTGCACGGGGAAGGTCCTGCCACGGGCGCGAAAGCCGGAGGAAAGCCGGTGATGGCTTTTGCAAAGTCCCGACGCCAGTTTGCAGTAACCTATGCTCCGTGCTGCCGGGGAGCCGGGTCCCCGCGGGCGCAGCAGCGTTGGGGCTCCCGGCCGCTCCCCGCGGGCCGCTTCCCCACCGCGCACGACCGCTGCAACACGCAGCAGCACTCAGCCCAGCTCCGCTCCGGGCTGCAGTAATGCCACGGGATCCGGGAGGATTTCAGGCCTTTCCCTGTCTTTCACAAATGCAGAAAATGAAGAGGTACTTAAGAATCTGCTGTTTATATTGAAAGCTAAAATCCCTTTAGAATTTAATCTCCTGGTGATGGATTTAAAACTGTTGCAGACAGTTGAGTCCCTTTTTATCACAGGAGCTRTGGCAGCCCTTTGAAGCGGGGTTTTATTGCAAACGGCGTTCTTGCTTCGCGGCCGCATCCCCGCGCTGCGCCTGCCACCCCGGCGGCATTCCTGGGCCCGGCACCGCGCGGCACCATCCCACCCCGGGCGCATTCCAGCRCGGCAGCATGCGCCAGGCCCGGCCCTCGCCCGGGGGATCCCTGCTCCCCAATCCGAAGGGCTTTGCTCCGGAGTCAGTGGGATGCGGCATCGGAAAGGGAGGACCGGCCCTGTGCTCACTGGGAGAGACGATGGAGAGGGGAGTATTGCCACACCGGGATCAACGCTCCCTCTCTAATGTAAAAGYGATCAGTGCTTTAAATGAAGACAATTCCTGGAAAAAACTTTGTTTCCAAGGAAAACGCGATGCCCGAAAGAYGATGCCGCCAGCAGCACAACCCCGGCACCGCTGAATCAGTCCTGACTCAGAGGAAGCTGCCGCGACCTCCTGAATCACCCGCCGGCTGCGGGACGAGCCAAGTGCCGGGATGAGCCGAGCACCGGCTACGCCGGGACGAGCCAGGCCGAGTCTCCCTGCGGACATCCCTGCTGACGCGCCGGGAAGCAGCGGTGCGAGAGGGCAGGACGGGCAGGCAGTGGTGAGGAAGAGGGGCATGGCGGGAGGAAGGCCACGAGCAGAGCCTGCGGTCCCAGCTCCATCCCTGCCGGCAGAGCCCTGGGAGCGCCGGCGCCTCGGCCGCGGAGCAGTTCTCGCCCCAGCCGGAGGCACCGGCCTCCTCCCCGTCTTTCAGCTCCTGCCGCGGGAGCCCCGCGGGGAGGCACAAGGTCACCGTCACCCCGGCGGCCGGCTGAGAGGCCGTGTCATCGCCGCCGAATAGCTGGTGCTGAGCAGCGTCTTGGCACGGGGAGAGGAGCTGACAGACGGCAGAGCCGAGGCCCCTGCTCCTTCTCCAAAAGCCCCTTTTGCCCCCGGCGCGGCGGCGAGGAAGAGGGACCCCGCCGGAGCGACGTGCTTGGAGACCTGCCACGTTCGGTTAAAATTAGCCGAAGTCGTTACGGGGACAGATGGGCGGGAGGGCGCACGCTGCGCGGCGGCAGGAGCCCGCGGCCTCCGGAAACCCGGCTCGGAGCCACAGCCGGGCTGCGGTCGGGGGACGCGGGACCGGGGGCCCAGGGACGGTGCCCGAGGGGCTGGGAATGGGGCTGAAACCCATCCCCGGCTGCAGCCGCGGGGGAAGAAGAGCCTCTGAGCAGACCGGGGTCTTGGACCATCTCTTCCTTCCTCCTCCCAAGAAATCGCTTCCCGGCCATCCCCGCTCCCGCGTCGTTACCGGCTCGCAGCCTCGGCAGCCGTAACGAGCCCAGGCGCTCATGGCCCCGGGGGTCCCGACGCCCCAGCCTGGCCGCAGCGTCCCGCTCCCCCAGAGACCCTGCCCGGCCTTCACTCGTCAGCAGGCTGCAAAACTTTCTGATTTCCAGCTAATGACTAATTTGCAGCCATTTGATCCCGTGCTGATACTTAACGTAAACGGTTTGTCTTCCTCCTTAGCATTTACTCCTCCAACTATGTTTATTAAGGGTCATTACATCCTCTCTCAGCCTGCGTCTGGCGAGGCCGAACAAGCCGCTCGCTTTTCACCTCTCGTCCTGAGGAAGATGAGGCAGATGCTCTTCCGCAGCCGTCCTCTCCGGGCATCACCTTCCTCTGCACCCGAYGCAGTTACAGCTGAGCCAGGAGGGGCGGCTGCAGCGGGGTTTTACCCYGGCCCCGGGGATGCGACGGGCGCCCGCCGCCGCTCGGTCCCTCTCCAGGCCCCCGAACGGGCTCTTCCCCGTGCCGCCTCGCAGGGGAGACTCGGGCAGAGGTAAAACACTATTAAAATAGCCAAAAGATCCAAACGTTAAGGGAGGAAAAACTTAATAAATTAAATGCAAATCTATTTTTGTTACATCTGCTCAGATCCTTTAAGGAGCTTTAGGACAGATGTTTCTATAKCCCGTTTAATCTTGATGTTACTGTAATGAGCTGAGGCTGGGGGGAGCTGATTGCCGCTCCAGGCGGATTCCTGAGCAGCGGTGGGAACGCCGCTCCGGCCTCGGGGMGCTTTCCCRGCCCCTTCCCCGCGGCACCACCGCTGCCGCCCAGCCGTGGGTCTCGTGGCGGGGGGCGGACGCGGCTCCCCCCTGCGCTCGCGGCTCCACGCCGAGGCCATGTTGCCCCTCCTCGCAGCAAGACCCCAACCACGGCCCCATGGGTCCCACCACCGCCGCCCCCCCTTGCCGTCGCAGCCCCCTTTGCTCTTAGGCTCTTTCCTCCGTTTGCCAGCGCAGTTATTGCTCTGACATTAGAGGCTTTGTTTTTAATTTCCTAAATTACAGCATAGTTTAAGCTAATTATTGCTTCGTCCCTCTGATCTTATTAAACCTTTAATCCCCGGGTGATTCCCCACCCAGAGCAAAGCCTGCCGTTCTCACACTCGCTCCCGCGCTGGCTCCGCTCCCGCCCCGCGCCCAAGGCCGCCTCGCCCCAACTGCGGCATGGATGCTGCCCGGCTCCCTGCTCCCAGCTGCGCCGGCTCGTGCGGCCGGAGGGGCTGCAAGGCTGCAGCACATCGCATCGCCCCGGGGCAGCCGCGCATCGCCTGCGCTGGGAGTGTTTGCAGCGCTGCACTCGACAGCTCATGCACGGCAAAACGTGGGAAGATTTTGTCCGGTTGCTCCTTGAGCCTGGGCGCTTCCGTGGCCAAGCACCCCGCGGCGAGGCGCGTGGCAGCTCGGAGCGCGGCACAGCTCCGGCATGGCTCYRGCAGCGATGGGCGGCTGCTGCCGCRGCCCCGAGGCTTTCGCCTGCCCCCTTCCCTTCCTGCAGCCCCCACTGCTGGGTTTGCACTGCCCCCGGCTCCCGTGTGACCCGGGACAAGGAGCCAGGGCCCYGGGAATCCTGCCCCCAAACCGGCACATGCTCCTGAGCAGCGCTGGGCAGCGGGAACATGCGGAGCGGCGACGGCTCCGTCTTCAGCCCTGCGCGGGGGAAATAGAGCAGACGTAATGGAGACGGCGCGCGGGGCGCATCCCCTGCCCGGGGGGCTCGGCGGCTCCCTCCCGCCCCGCGCTGCCGGCCCCGCACCAGGTGGGAGCGGCGACAGCAACGGGGGCTGCACGTCGACGGGAGCCGTTCTTGCTCCGGTGCATCTCAGCAGATCGACAGAGCTCAGGCRCCAGCCATGAAATGCTCATGTTAATTTGCTCTGGCAAAACAGATTCTGGAAATGTATTTTTTATAGCTACAAAGGTRAAGGATTTTCTGACCACAGGCTGCAAAAATCCTCTTTACTGAAGCCCTGCGGCATTTGGGGGCCTGGGAAGGGCTCCTGCCCCTTGCAGTGTGGTCCCGTCTCCAGCCTCCTGCCGCAAGCCGCTCCGCTCCACTCCCGGGCTTGGCGCTGGGGCGGGAGAGAAGCCTCATGGCAGCGATGGAGGCCGGGAGCGGAGCTGCCCCCGGGAGCCCTGCACGGAGCAGGGGGAAGGAGCCCCCAGGAGCCCAGGCGGCTCCCACACCTGCTGCCCAGGGCCGGGGAAAAACAGGCCAAGCAAAACCTCTCCCAGGCCTTTCCTGCCTCTAACTCCTCCTGGTCCCCAGATTAGAAGTAGGTCATGAAAGAGGCAGCGGGGAAGGGGGTGAGGGCAGCAGCAAGCCTCGGCCCCGGCTCGGGCGCTGCAGTGGAGCCGAACCGGCAGCAGGGCCCTGGGACCGGGGCCACCCAAACCGCCCCGAGCCCAGCCCGGTCCCCTCGCCTGCCGGTGGCCTCTTGGAGCCGCGCTGCCAACCAAGGCGGATGCCAGGCGCTGCATCGTCCTGCTGCTGCAGGACAGAAAACATCCCAGAAAACACGGGTGCGAGCACTGGGAGGGAGGAGAGCGTGGGGCCTCTCCCGAGCCACCCGCCAGGGCTGTCTCCGAGCCCTGTGCTGCAGGACGGGCACCCTGGGGATGCYCAGGGATGCAGGGGATGCGTCGCGGGACAGGCGCCCCGGTGATGCTCAGGGATGCAGGGGACGCGCTGCGGGACGGGCACCGCAGGGATGCTCAGGGATGCAGGGGAYGCGCTGCAGGATGGGTGCCCTGGCGATGCTCAGGGATGCAGGGGACGTGCCGCAGGACGGGCACCCCGGGGATGCTCAGGGATGCGGGAAGCGCTTCCCGCACCTCCCCGTTATATAACGCAGCCGGGCCGTCAGGCCGCGACTCGTCAGCCRGCTCCGCTGCTGCCCCGGGGAGGAGGCGGCGGCAGCTGCCAGCTCGCATTAGGCAGCGGCACCCGCGCAGGGGGTGGCAGCGAGGCRCCGGCCGCAGCTGCCTGCTCCTCGCTGCCCACCGTCCCAGGGTGACGGGGGCCCTGTGTCCCTGTGCTCCCCGTGGCCAGCGCCGTCCTCGCCCTGGTACCGAGGCAGCGGGAGCTAAGTGACATGACCAAGGGCAGCGAGCACGGCGGTGGCAGAGGCAGGTGCAGCCCGGTCCTGGTGCCCCCCGCGCCGCCCCTCCGCACGCAGCTCCCGGGCTGTGCATCCCGAGCTGCCCGGCCGCAACCGCGGCAAGACCACGCGTCCAGCCACGCTCCGAAAAACAAACCAGCCCTAACAACAGTCCGTAGCAAGCAACGCTCCAAACAGCTTTTCCTGTTTGCAGATTAAACCAGGCAGTAATAAACTATTGCAGGAGAATATGGAAGAAAAACTGACTGTCACGATAACTGCAAATTACAGGTGTTTTTCTTTTTTTGGTCCAGTAACCAAATAATAATAAAAAAGCAAATAATTTTGAGCAGATCCGGAGCAAACAAGAAACACCGCAAAGGAGAATGCCTTTGTCTCCGCAAGGATAAACAAACAAAAGTACATTAAACATAGCCAAAGAAAAGCTAAGTTTATTTAGGGAAGGGGAGGGGGGATCTTTAAAGAAATGTTCCATATAACTTAACCTGATCTCATAGTTTTGTCTCCAAAGGCAAAGCCAAAATATTTTATTTAAAAAAAATGTCAAAGTGAGACATTTTTATATTTTAAAAAAAATCCATTATTTTGGCCAAGAACGCGGAACGCATGAATAGTTTAGACTGATCCAAAACTGCATATTTTTGTTGAGCAAAGCATTCATCGGAAAGGCTTCACCCGGCTCCTCCAGCAGCAAGAACGAAGGCGATGAAGCCGCTTCCGTCGTCCCAGCTGCGAGAGGAAGAGAAGCAAAGCCAAAAGCACCAACACTGGGAAGCAAGTCGGCTGCTCGCAGCTCTTTGCTTTCCCGAGCTGAGGTGGGCAGTGACACAGTCGAGGGCAGAGCTGGTGGGAAATTGCAATATAGGTGGTTTATAACACCAAAGCATTGCTTTAAAACCCCACGGAGCCAGGGGGGAGCGGGAGCGATCCTCCGCGCTTGCTCTCCCAGACGGAGAAGCAGACGGGAGCGGAGCATCCCAACGGTGCCGGCACCATCCCCACGCTGGTGCCTCGTGTCCACGCACAATTTTTCCAAACAAAGGGGGGGGGAACCCCCCACCCCTCTGGTGCACATAAGCCCTGCAGGCCATGGAAGAAAACCCACCCTCCCGCCCCGCGGGCGCTCGCTGCCCTGCCTGGAGCCGGCGCTGCAGGCAGCGATGCCCCGCGGGGTGTTTCACCGCACGGCGCAGCGTGAGCCRCCGGCGCGGGGACCAGGGTGCCGCAGACCCGCTCAGCTCCCGCACACCCAAGGGAGCCTGGGCTCATTTTCCCCTTTTRTTAAGGGCTGATTACCCCTCTGTTAGCTTGGGGAAGGATAGCACCGATGTTTGCAAAGCTCAGCATTCGTTAACCCATCACCCCGGGCTGGGCTCCGCTTCCCTGCCGCCGCGGGGCAGGCGATGGGCGGCCGGCGGGCGATGCACGGCCGGGACAGGGCGGCTTTGTTCGGCCCCAAGGCAGCGGCTGTCGGCACGGTATCGCCTTACGTGGCCGGTGCTGCAGCTCCAATCCCTCCTTCCCCGGGCGGCAAAGCCCGGCAGGCACTGGAGCCGCTACTGGGAGCCCGGAGAGGGCGAGGAGCAGTGGCAGGTCCCAGCCGGGCAGCCGCAACGGGCTCGTGGAGGACCAGGGACATCTCCACGCACCCCTGGGCAATGGCCCAAACCAGCTCCCCAGGGCCCCACACACTCACCTCTGCCTTCTCCCGGTGGGATAAACCTCCACACAGCCCATCCATCCCCTGGGAAAGCTCTCCCCATGGAGCACAGCAGCAGCCCCACTCACTCCCAAGGCTCCTCACCAATTTGCCTTTTAAGCACCTAATTAATTGCCGACACGTTATTGCATTAAGCAGCAGGAGGCCGGAGCTCATCACACCCTGTTCCTGCAGGCTGCCTGGTGCATCGAGCAGATCCGAAGGGATGCAGGGCCCGGCGCTGCCCGCCAGCCCCAGCTCCCCCCTCGCAAGCCACCGCTGCCTGGGTGCAAATCAGCCCGGAGCYGAGCTCACGCCACCGGTGACACGGGGCTGCCCCTGGGGGGTTCAGTGGCAGGGGCACGCGGCCCCCCCGGCCCAGGCCCCCCTGCAGCACTCGGTGCCAGCCACCTGCCAGCCACGCGCATGCCAGCACGGCCGCCCGGCGCTTTCCCCTCGCTAGCGCCAAGGAAAATAAACCCGCGGCCAGCAGCCGGGTGCTCCTGCCTCCACCGACTGTGGCCTTTTTACCGCCCTCTTCATCCCCCCGGATTTTCCTGCATCCCTCCCCCACCTCYGTGCATCCCTCCCTCTCCTCTGTCCCCTTCCCGTTTCTCCCCGTTGCTCTCGGCCTCGTGGCAGAGCCGGTTCCCGGTTTCCCCACCTTGTCGCCGTTGCTGGATCCGGCCGCGGTGCTTCCCAGAGCCCTCCGCTGCCGGAGCACCCGGACTCCAGGCTCCTTCCAGCTGCCCTCCCTTGCCCAGCGCCGGCTCGCTTTTCCTTCTGGCTCGGCAATGGCACAAAGGCCCCGGAGCCRCAGCGAGAGCCAATTTCCAGCGGGAGCCCGGCGCTCGGCAGGATTACGCCAGCACGCAGGAATCGGGAGGAGGGAAAAGCCCCGCTGAAACCCAAGACTCCCRCGTCCTTCCCGCTGCAGCCCGGGCCGGCGCGGGGCCCCGGCGCCATGGGAACCACTGACCTCTCCCCTTCACGTCTCATCCTCATTTGGGACCAAAGAAGAAAAAAGTCTGTGTTTCCTTCAGACCCCATGGCAGCAGCCCGGAGACCCTCTCAAAACGTTTTGCTTTAATAACATTAAAATCTTGCACTTAATTCAGTGACATTTGCTCTGAAGTAATTCCTTGCATTAATTCCTTGCACATTAATTCCTTGTTAATAAATAAGAAACTACCGAGTTGGTGGCGAAGCTGCCTGCTCCGCTGGGCTCTGTGGGATGCGGCAGCCCGGACCRCGGCCACCAGCCCGGCGGAGGACAGAGCCGCGCTGTCCCCAGGAAGGGGCCGGGAAGGGCGGCCGTGCCCAGGAAAGGGGCGAGACACCGGCACCGCGGGGCAGCCGTCTGCAGTCGGGGCTTCGTGCCCTGCTCTGGTGCCGAGCAGCGATGCCGGTGTCCCCTCCGGCCGGAGCCTCTCCGAAGAGCTGGTGCCTTGCAACCGCTCCAGCCCCAGGTGGGAGCCGGCCAAGGGCACGTTAATAAACGTGACAGAAAGCTCTTTTATGTTAAATAATTAAAATAACTTATCCGCTCCTGATGGACGTCCAAAAGCATCAGCCGCTCTGATGAGCTTTCCAGCCGGCGAGGCTGGCGGGTGAGATCYGGGGGTGCCCCAGCCCCAGCCGGCACCGGGGTGGCGGGATGCAGGATGCTCGCGTGCCCGCCGGGCGCTGCCGGGGCGAGCGGGGCCCTTCCAGCCCCCGGTGCATTTGCCGCGTCCGGGCTCGACGCAGCCCACCAGCTCCTCGACGCCCCACGCGTGCCGGCGGAGATGGAGACGCTCCCCAGCCCGGCATCTCGGGAACCTGTTAAAGCGCTTTTCCCCTCCTCTGGCAGGTCCGAGCAAGTTTGGCACTTACGGTTTTCCCCCTTGGGCACCCGGGAGCAGCGAAGCTGTTTAAAATTAGAAGCGTTATTTAATTCACACGGGGATCAAAGCGTTCGGAGGAGAAGGATTTTTCAAGTTGGCAAACCACATGCGAGCGCGTCCGTCCCACCCGAAGGCTCGCTCCCGGCCGGCCCGCAGCCCCGCTCGCRCCGGCGCCCTGGCAGGTCCCCGYGTCCCCGGCTGTGCCCGAGCTCGYGGCCCCGAACCCGCCGTCCGCTTCRATCTGCCCRTCCCACCTTGCCYGGTTCCTCGGCCTCGTTGCTCCTCGGACCCCCGAGCTCCAGCCCAGCCCCTCCCGCGATGGCCATCCCGGCACTGAGACCCGGGACAGTGGGACGCAGCCTCCGTGACCCGCTGCGGGGCGGCCGGGCTGGCGGCAGGGATGGGCAGTGTCCGAATCCCCCGTCCGCTCCCAAACGCCGGGCAACCCCGAGGAGAAGCCGTGCCTTGCTGCCCTCCTCRCTTTTCCCTGGTGCCGGTGGGATTTCGCCGGCTGCCGGCCCCTCGGTGGGTCCGGGGGACGTTGTGCCCAGCAGCCTCCACCACCCCGGAGGCTTCCCCGTCCCGGTGGGGAGCTCTGAGCTGACCGAGTGCCCTGGAAGAAAAAGCAGCCCAAAGCACCGCTGCACACGCACAGCGTTGCGTCAGCAGCCCCGATTTCACCTTGAGATCTGCCTGCCCGGACGGACGGAAGAAAGCTCCGTCCCTTCTGCAAGGGGAAGGTCACCTACGCGTGAGCCGGGGTTGCTCAACGTGCCCCACGGAGGCTCCTTTCCAGCAGACGAGTCTGGCGTCACGTCCCCTCCGACGGCTTCTGCGGAGGCTGTACCTGACACACGTCACTCTGCGCACCAAGGGCTGTGCAGTCCTGCGCTTGGGCGTCCCGGGAGACCAGCGCAGCGAGGGCGGAGGGAATCTGTCCGTCTTTGCAGCGAGAAAGTGTCCAAAGTCCAGCAAAATCGGAAACACAGGCTCCACGCTGAGCAACGCAACTGAGCGAAGCCATCGCGCGTTCCCCATCCAGCTCCCACTTCTCTCATTCATAATTGATTGTGTTGTGGGGGGCTGTAGTAATGCAAAGTACCATATTAAAGCCGGTCATAAAGAGTAAGAGCAATGGCCATGGTGGAGCCCATCTTGGAGCTGGTTAAAGCACCATCTGCTAAGGATTTATTACCATTCCATTTCCTACAATGACTTTTTAATAACTTATTAAATGAAGGTACATCGAGGAATGACTAAGTAAATATCAGTCACTAAATGGGATGAACGTGCCTGTCCTGCGCCATCCACGAATGCCTCCCTGGAGGCTCTGGCCACTCGAGCACAGGAGCAGACCCTCGAGCCCCTGCAGCGCGTCTGTCCCACGGGGGACGCTGGCCACGGAAACCTCCTCCGCGTGGCCACGCGTCACAGGCTGCACGGGCAGCATCGATCTTGGGTGCAAAGGAAGCAGGACACTTGCGAAGGACTGAAACACGCAGTGAAACACGCCGAGACGCCCGCGACCCCCCCGCCCCGGGGGGGGCTGCAGCGCAGACCCTCCACGCACCGAACGAGTCCCACCGGGAAGGTCGTCCGCGCCCCGTCCTGCTCCCCCCTTCACGCTCCAGCTGGTAACGGCAGCTCAGTCGCAGGATTGAATCCACTCTAATTCTGGCCCTAGGAGAAGCACTAAGGTCTTTTAACATTGCAGGGCTGGACGTGCACAGCCAGAAGCGTTATGTAAAAATCCACCGGTTTTAATGCTCATCAAAACAAACATAACAGCTCCCTCGAACACCGGCAGCTGAAAAGCCCGCGATGAAACGCCTGAGTTAACTCGTCCCAGATCTCTCCAAAGCCAGGCTGAGATTTCAAAAGAACCTGGGGCAGCAAAAAAGCACGCAGGAGACAGCCAGGTTTCCATAGGAAAAAATCTTTTATTTAACAATATATCAGGCTCCATCATGGCTCCGTGGAACTCCGATTCCACGTTATCGATTCCCGATGGCGGTGATATGCGACGGGGCGGAAGCGGCCGTGTAGAAGGCAAAAGGAATAAAAACGGAACATGACGAGAAGGAACAGAAGACGACATCGCCCGGGGAAGCGCGACCGCGAGCTGAGCCGGAGCCGACGCGGCGATGGAGCGCGACCGGGAGCTGGGGATAGTCAACCGGCACGGGAGCTGCTCAGCCGTGCCCTCGGGCCGGGGGGGACGTCCCCTTGCCAACGTCCCCCCGAGGACCCGTGCAGCAGCCCAAGGGGCAGCTCGCCCACCCCATGCCCCCGGGACCCCCCAAGGCCACCTGCGCCCATCAGCTGCTCCTCTGGGCTTCGCCAACCGAAGCCCCGTCCCCATCGYGGGACACCGGCGGGGGGGACCGGCTGCACCAGCACGCTGCTCCGCCGGTGCGGGGAGCAACACCCCTGGCTCAAGGTCATCGGCTAAACAACGCCCGCTGCCCCGCAGGGTGTAACGCGCAGCGTCAGCAACTGGCTGGGTACTGGGAGCAACTGGGACGGCAAAAAGAGACCTGCCGGCTGCCTGCTGGGGCTCGCGCCAGCCGCCGGCTTCGACGGGAAAGGGGCGGTAGGAGAAGGGGATCTGCAGCAAGAGCAGCTCCACGGAGCTCGGGGAAAAACCAATCCCGATTTCAAAACGGTGCATTGAATTGAAAGTCATGGGCTTTTTGCAAAATGGTGCATTGAGTTAAACGCCATGAGCTTTGGGGKTTTTTTTTGTTTTTTTAATGAAAAAGAAAGAAGGGAGATGAGCTTGAGGCTCTTTTTGCCGACCCTCCGTTGCTGAGCGCTTCCCCCCGCCTGCACCCACGGCAAGCAAACACCCACGGCTCCCCCCCGGCCCCCGCCGCAGGGCGTTTCGGGTCCGGCCCTCCGGCACCGCGCGGACGCGAYGGGCCCCGCGGGGCGGCTCRCGGCTCGGCTCGCAGCATGACAATGTTTTACACCCGTTCTCGTGGTTAAAACTTTTTTTTTTTTTTTTTTTTTTTTTTTTTTTTTTTTTTTTTTTTTTTTTTTTTTTTTTTTTTTTTTTTTTTAGTTCTCATTTGTTTTTCTAAGAAAAAGCAACCAGAAAATAATTCGGAGTTTATACAAAACATCTTTACATTATTTTTTCCAAAAAAGACTAGTATTTACACAAACAAAACAAAACAAAAAAAGCCAAAACCAAACCCTTCGCTCCCTTCACCGACGAGAGCCCGGGGACGCTCCCTTTCCGGGCCYGGCAGACCGCGGCGCTCAGCAAAAAATCCAGAGTTCAGATTTCACCCTTTCTTCACATATTTACAAGCTTTGCCAGCTGCCCCCAGCGAAAGGCGCTGGGTCGACGGGGGCCGCTCAGCCGCCGCGGTGGCGGGTGGATCTGCCCTTCTCCCTCCCGCCAGCGACGCCGGGACCGGGAGCCCGGAGCAGGGCTGGGGGGGACGGGAGAGCCCCGCGCTTGCTTTCGGCCACGGTCACCCCCTCGCCTGGCTCTTCCCCTCCGAAACCAAAGCCGAGCCGGCTCCGCCGGGTGAAACTCCCTGCAAATGCACCGTGGGGGCCAGGGCATCCCGCTCCCCCAGCCCCGGGCACCGCTCCGCGCACGGGAAGGGGGAAAGGGGAATCCTCTCCGAGACCGACCCGACTCCTGGAGACCATCAGCGAGCAGCYGCTGCCCCTCTCCCGCGGGTGCCCRAGCCCATCCCAAAACCCCTGGGGAGCTGCCCAGCACCCCCAGGGACCCCCGGGACCCCCGGACCCGGCAGGGATGCGCGGTGCCCGGCTCAGGCTCTGCTCGTCTAAGGCAGCAGCAACCATCGCCCCGGGGGGAGCATCCTCGCCCCAGCGTTGTCGGCCGGGGCMGGAGAGATGGGGAGCGCTGCTCTGCTCCCCCCCAAACTCCTCTTTCATCCTGCTCTAAGGAAAAAAATAAAAGGAAAGAAAAGGCAGCACGAGCCTCCCCGCTCCCCGCCGCGGCCCCGCGCGCCCCCGTCCCGCCGAGCCCCCGGGCCGCCCCCCGCCCTCCTCTCATCAAGGCACTTTTGCAGAGCTCTCGCGCTCTTTGGGCACCTCCTGACCTCGGCRGAGCCGAGCAACCGCGCCGGCACCGGCCGCGCGGGGAGAAGGGCCGAGGTGCCCCCGCCACCGAGCCCCTGCCCGCTCCGGCCTCRCGCTTCCTCCCCGAGCAAAAGTGGCTAATTCTGAAAGGGAAAGAAAGCAAGGAAGGAGCGGGCTGCTGCCCGGCCCGCYGGCGCGGGAACGCCGTGGCGCAGGGATGCTGCGGCACGGGGATGCTGCAGCGTGGGAACACCACAGGCACCACCGAGGCTTCACCGCACTCATCCCGGCGCTGGCGAGAGCGGAGGAAGCCGGGAACGGTCCTGCCCGGAGGAGGCAGCATGCGACCCTCGCGGCCGGGGCACGAGGGTGGCAAGGCCCCGGCCCGGCAGGATCCCCACCGGAGACGGCGCGACTCAGCCGGCTGCCGCCGCGCGGGGCCACCGGGATGGAGAGGAGCCCGCGGCTCAGCTCACGCGCTCGCTTCCAGCAACGCCAAGGGCCACCACCAACACAAGCTTGGATCAAAAACGACCGTTTTCCAGTTTTCCTTCCAAGGAGAAAGGCTGCAGGGCCGGAGCCCGACCCAGCCCGCTGCAGCCCCTGCCCCGACGACGGCTCTGGGACGAAACCTGCCGCTAAGGTACGTACAGCTGCCCCGCGCCCCGCAGTCACAAACGCTCTTCTTCTGCCCTCGTCCGCAGGAGCGAGGGCAGGGGAGCCGCCGGGCCGCCGCCGCCGCCGGGAGCTTCCAGGAGAGCCGCAGGCGGGACGACGTGGTGGCCCCGCGCGGGGCTGGCCGAGCGCCTGGGCTCTCGCGCACTGAATGCTTGAGACATCGTATATATAACTTTTTTTTCTTTCTTTCTTTTTATAAAGAGACTAAAACAAGAGTCGACAGCTACGAACACAAAGGTTTAAAACGGCAGCAACGGGAGAAGGTGGGAGTCTGTGTCCCGCATCCAGCGGCGGCCGGCGGGACGGCACGGCGGAGGGAGGCAGTCGCGGGTGCCTGACGGCAGTGGTGGGACTCTGGACCAGAATTCACAAAAATAAAAATGTTACAAAAAATTAAAATAATTATAATAATAATAATAGTAGTAGTAGTAAGTCGGGTTTGCCAGCTTCCTCCCTGCACAGTTGTCTGCGGCTTGGCACCGAGGCAGAGCATCCTCCTCCTCCTCGCCAAAGCTGCTGGCTCCRCGCGGAGCAGGGCTCTTCTCCACGGATTCGCTCGGCGCCCGGGACCCTCCCGGCCCGAAGCAACGGCCGATGCAGCGCCAGACACGCGGGTGCTTAACGCGGTGACGTAGGGTGACAGAGGGAAATCCCAAAGCGCAAAAGGGGACGTGGAGTTTCCGAGTCTGCCGGCGGCGTCCAGAGCGCGAGGAAAGGCACGGCGCCCGCAGCCCGGCCGGCGYGACCGGAGCCGGGACGCAGTCTGGAGAAGAAGAGGAGGATACTGAAGGCTCACCCTCGAGTCTTGGGATTACAAAAGCTGAGAACTACAAAACTAAATACAAAGGGGAGAAACAGAGCGAGAGCGTGCGAGCGAGCGATCCGCTATCTGGTGCCAGACCCTGGCGCTGCCCTCGTCTTGCCGCGGGCGTCGTTCCGCTCCCTCCCTCCCGGAGCCAGCGCGGTGGGGAGACCCGGCGGCTGCCCCGGGGCGCCCGGCGCTCTCGGGCTCCTGCGTCGGCGGGTGCCAAGGCTGCTCCTCAGACCTTGTAGTAAATGTTGGCCGGGCTCTGGGGGGGCATCTCCTGGACGATGTAGACGGGGTGCCCGTAGTCTCCGCTCACCTTCTCGTAGTGAGGGCAGTAGTTGTTTTCTGTAGTCCGTAAGGGGATGATGATGTCGCTGGGCTCTGAGCCCGCGTTCCCGCTGCATTTTGGGCTGGCCAAGGTGCTGAGGGACAAGGCGGCGGCCCGCTGCTGCGTGTGCTTCCGGTGCCGCTTGCGGATCTTGATCAGGAGGACGACGAGGAAGATGATGATGAGAATGAAGATGACGCAGCCGGCACCAATTGCAGCGAAGATTGCAACCTTGGAGCCGAAGAACCCGTCGCTGGGACTTTGGGTTTCCTGCCCGTCCTGGTTGACAGAACCTGCATTGGAAGAGGAGACGGGCGTTAGGGCAGTGAGACCAGAYGCAGGCTGAGCAGCTCGCTGCTACAGCAACCCCAGGAGACGCAGAGCCCCAGCTTGGTCCCTCTGCTCTGGTGCAAACACAGCAGAGCAGCGGTTCACAGTGAGGAGGATCCCGTGGACTGCGGGTCAAAGAGGCGGCTTGCTGTTCACATCTRCAAGGTGCTTTGAACAGCCAGGTGGAAGGAGCTTGGTTTCATGCTCTATCTGCGCATGGATCGCACGTGACGGAGAGGATGAGAGCCACGATCTGAGCCCCTYTCCCTCCCTCGACTCCGCGACACAGCTTCCTCGTGCAGAGCGAACTCGCACACAGGAGCCCAGCTCTGGGTTAGGAGGGGAGCAGCAAGTCTCTCGCCTCCAGGAGCAGGAAAGAGCAGATGCTACAAAGACATCAGTGTCTCAGCTCCTTCCTACCCCTTTTCATACGCAGTACATCCCAGATCTGCAAGTCCCCTCACCCCAATTTCCATGATTTGGGCATCATAGGGCAGATAGCCTTGGACAGCCACAAAGAAGGTCCTGCGGCTGTCCTCTCCCTCACCCTGCAGTGGTATTCCCTCTTTTCACAGTCTCCAGCCCAGCCAGGAGACAGAATGCTGCTCATATCCGGCCTATAATCAGAACGAACCCCGGGAGCCCCTGCTCTCCTCAACAGACTTGAATGCTCTAATGAAAGTGGGTTCTGATACCTGTAGACCCGCAATATCCTATTACTGACCCCCCACCTTCTCCTGACCCCCGCTCCGCGGCAGCTCCAGGCCCCTGAGGGGAGGCCGCTCGACTGTCTGTGTTGCAGGAGAAGAAAAGAGCAACTTTTCCCTGCTTCATCTGATTTCACTTTTCTCTCAGCAGGGTCAGGAACTCAGGAAACCACCTTCAAAGGGCTTTCACACGAGCTCAGCTCAAAAACCCAAGGCCCTCAGCTCCTCCAGACCCTCTCGTCTCTGCCTCRAAGAGCAGATGGGTAACAAAGAGAGGAGGAACAGCACTCCCCTCGGCCAAGCCATGCCTGCACGGACAGGCGCTGGGAAAACACATCCAAGAACTTTATTTCCCAGAGCTGCTCCACACTTGAGCAGCGCCTTGCTGCCTGAGCCTTCCCCAAAACACAGACTGAGCAGCATCTCGGTCAAAAAATGCAGAGTTAAGCCAAGGGGAAGCTGTGAGCRGAGTGGAGATTGCAGAAACCTGCACCGTGTTCACAAGCAAGATCTAAATCTCTGCTCCAAAATGCCCCATATCCCCTGGGAYCCACATCAAACAAGCCAGACCTGGGTCCGTCCTATCGACGGCAGGTGCTGGCCAGCCTCCCGGGCCCGCAGGCACACCGAGGCCCCATCCCCTTCCCCTAAGATGTCCTCAGCAAAGTCTACCTGGCTTCCCAGGCTCTTCCACCGCAGGGACCTTGCTGCGTGGGCTCTGCGTGACGATTTTCACCGTGTTGTCGGACTCCTTGCTGGGCCGACTCGTCGTCAGCTGCTCTGGGATCACCGCGTTCGGATCTGGGGAAAAAGAGAAGGGCCAGATGAGAAACCTCACTTCCAAGTTGACAACAACAGCGCTTTTCCCCCATAAAAGTAACAATTCCCCCCAAGGCCCCATGAGTGTTACAGCCACTGTTTCCTCCAGGCTTCGGGCAGAGCATCGGCATTTGCACAAGGCTGCTGTCCTGCCCGCTCAGACCAGGACCCCGCGGAGCAACAYGCGCGTCCGGGCGAGGAAAGGGAGCTCTGGGCATCACGCGCAGCTCCCGACCCACCAGACAGCGTCCTGAACAGCAGCTCTTCCCTCCAAACCAGCCGGGCGATATTCCACGTCTAGACCGCTGTCTACCAGCAGAACACAAACTGCTGTTTCTCAGCTCAATCCAAAACCTCCCGGAGGGTCTTACACCCCCCAGGCCTGCCGTACAGCAAATGCTGGTGGGAACACACTGGTGGGGGGGGAAAAAACCCTGCTCAGAGCAGGCTAAGCCCTTCCTCGGTGGAAAGCCAGCCACCACCTGCGCAGCAGCAGCCCAGAGAATCGCACCAATTCCCAAGGCTGCCAAACAAACGCGGGGAGCAGAGGAAAGCTCCGCGGAGCGCTGCGGGAAGGGGCTGCGGGCAGGAGGCGCGTGGCAAAGGGAGCGCGAGCGCGTTGCAGCGTGGTGCCAAAAACGGARGCATTTCAATTAGACAGAAGTGCAGCTATCAAGCACTGCTCTTTCCCAGCTCGACGGGACGATGCCAGGAACGCGCAGAGCGGGAAGCACAAAGCCCGTCCGAACGAAGAGCCCTGGACAGAGCCGGAAGGACGGCAGGGAGAGGGAGGAAGGAGCACAGGGACCGAGGCGGGGCTGCCGAGGCAGTGGTGCAAACCGCTGTCTGGACCACGCAAAGGCCCTGGGCAGAAACGAGGAGGATCAAGCTGCGGGGTTGCGAGGGTCAGCAATGATACGCCTGAGTAAGACGCGAGACTCTTCATCTGTGGGCAAGCAGGGACTGAACGAGAAGATACAGACCATGGCCTGCAACAAGTCTTAGATGACGACAGAGTTGCACGGGACCATAAATATCAAAGCAGCCGCCTGAATCCAGTATGATGCTGGTAGCAAGCGATGGAGCCAGCCACAGCGACCACAGCAGTGGGACAAGCCATCTAGAAACTTCCAAACTCTGTGGCAAACGGGACGTTCAAACTCCCATCTGCTCATGAAGTAACGTGACAGAGGCAGGGACGGTGCTGCCTGCGCCCTCTTGGGTGGCTCCGTCCCCGGAAAGGGAGGCGACACCGCAGCCCCATCCTTCCCTCCGGGATAACTCGGCCGTGGGATTCGCGGCACCGCAGAGGGAAGGCAGCACCCCAGGCCCACGTCCAGCACCCAAGGACACTCGGTTTTCAGTGGTCGGCCGTGCCAGGAGCTCCTTCAAGACGTGCCACCAAACGAGACGGGTCTCCTTAGCCGGGATCAGCCAACAGGAGAGCAGACCACATCCGAAACAGCTTGCGGGCTCCTTCCCCGGCTCCCCCCGACCGCGACGGCCGCTCACATGCTCGCAAACACGCCGGGCGCCCGCTCGCAGGGACCAGACATCTCCCTCGCTCTCCAGACGCGACTCGGTTACAAAATGAAGCGTGGAGCAACCCCGCGGGGGACTCGCCAAGTGCAGGGAGCTGGTGGCAGCCAGGAGCCCGGTTCCTCCATCCCCCGGCCCGGGAAGCGCGACCCAGCGCGGGAAGGAAAGAGCCAGCAGCAGGGGTTACCGAAATAGCAGCAAATAGGGCAAATAGGGCTCAAAGAAGCACGAGCAAGAGCAGGCCAGACCCGGACGGGGCGCCGAGCAAAGCCCACGGGGTCAGCATGCCTCCCGCCCCTCTCCCCAGCTCCCGCTCTCCATCGGCTCTCCGGGACAGGCCCCAGGGCTGTCTCTGCCCAACGAGCACCCACCCGAGAAGCAAGCAGCGAAATGAAGTTCAATTCAGCCCTGCCGCAAAAGGGAGAAAGCGGAGCACCTGGAGCCGAGTGAGAGGCATGCAGGGGTGCAAAGCAAAGCCGAGACCTTGCAGCACTTGCRGGAAACAGTTTTTCCCCATCCTAATCGCTCCCCCTCTCTTTTTAYGCTTTCTGAAGTCCCACGTGTGGGTCCAAGCAAGTTTGCAGCAGGGGCAGCAGAGCGAACACAAAGGCAACGCGTCTGCCAAGACTGYAGCACCAGCTCTTTTGTTTATTGCAAATATTGGCCCCAAAGTGGAAACAAAATAATGAAAAGCAGCCACCAGCAGCTCTGCATGCGAGACGGCTGCAGCACGAGCCTGTGGCATCACCGGAGCCGGGAGGAACTCCGCAGTGCGGGGAAAGGAAGCTTTCGGGGAGCTTCTCTCCAGCAGAGGAAAATCCCTGCCCAGCAGCACTGGAGGGCTCCAGCAAGCCACGGCGGCACACGCCAAGCCGAACGGGGAAGCGGCTATCGCCCGGCACCGAGGCCCTGCTCCCGCCGCGGCTCCCGGGGAGGCACCGAGGGCTCAGGCTGCGGCACGCACGTGGGCAGGCAGCCACGGCATCACCGTCGGCGATGCCCTCGGAGCACTTCTGCCGCCGGAGGACCGGCRGGTCCCCCCAGCCCGGGGGCTGTTGCCGCTTACGGCTCTCGCGGCGCGGGAACTGCTCCCGTGCTGGACCAGCTCAAGGGAAGGCAAAGCCGAGGCGTTGGTCCAGGGCGTTGACCGCAGACGGTCACGGCTTCGTTCTGCCGCGAACGGGAAGCAGGGCAAACACCTTCCTCCGTAAAGGGAGAGGTCTACGCGGAGCTGCTCCGGCTTCTATGGATTTGCACAGCCCGTTGATCTCACACGACCAGCTTCCAGCTCGCCCATAAAGCACAAGGTAAGGTGGAACTGACAATTATTACGTTCAGGCACTAAACGTGCCCAAATATTGACCAAAAAGGAAAGATCCTAAAAATGAAGTTCTGCTGAACTAGCTCAGGAAGTCCTCAAGCCCTCCTGGCTCMGAGCAGCAGTTGGCCGGGCCTCAGTTTCCCGAGGATCCAGAAACAACAACAACACGCCAGAGTATGGGCCCTGGTTCAGATCCGCGAGAGAAGAGACAGGCTGCCATAAGATGAAGTTGTTGGAAATTGCATCACAGACRTTAAGCAACTTGAGGATCACTTCCAAATCCACTTAGTTCTGCCTCATACCGACTGCTTTTCCTCCTCGCTCCCCTGCAGCAAAGCCAACCTGATGGGGACGTTTCGTTAGGCAATTAGAGCAGCTAAGGGCTCTACCTGCAAGCGCATCCGGCTCGAGAGCCTCGACTGGTTGTGAAACTGCAGTGAGCAAACACTTTGCCACACCTAATATGACATTAAGCATTTTTTGAAGGACACATTTTCCCATTTTCAAGGGTGGGGAGGACGAGGAGTCTGGAGATACTGGAAAGAAAGCGCAAGAAGCAGTTCTGTAATGATGTCTGGACACAGGAGGACTTGGGAGGGTTTCTCTATTCCTCTGATACGTACAGAGGAAAAATGGAGCATCCTTCTGGAAATGATATGTTACAGCATGCTGTGAGCTAGAGGCTTCTGGCATGTATTATTGAAAAAAAAAAWCAATTCAAATTGATAATCTTATCAAGGAACAAAACCAGCTCCTCACTCTTCTGCTCCCCGTTGATCATTGCCCCAGGATAAAACCAAGCAAAAAGTCAGTCTTTAGCTCTGCCAACTCAGTCCTTCCAGGAGTTTCAGACCTTCTGTCCCCGCAGCACTTTGCCAACTTCCCAAAAAGGGCTGAACAGCACATTTCTGCAATGCTGAATTTTACGGCACCAAAGGAAGTATAACACATTTCAGTGTTATGTCTGATGGGAAACCCTAGGGCACCGAATTACTCACCCTGCCCCACTTTCATGACGATCTTCATGGAGCGTGTCTGGCAGACGCCTCCTTCTCTGTTCTCCAGGCCATCCAGAGTCCCATTAGAGGTGGCTGCAAGGAAGAGACAGAATATTATAGAGCATTTGTGAGAAACGAAGAGCATTCAAGAGGCGCGAGGCAGGTCCCCAGCTTACGCTTGGGCAGCCACCTCCTAAAAGGTGGCTTGAGTCATCTAGTGGGAAGCCAAATAACATAACAGGAGAAAATGCCAAAAATAGCTGCGTGCCGTGGAAATTTGGATGCTCCGGGCTCCCTCGGTGGGGAGCGAGGCGGCCTTTCCRGCTCTCTAGTCCGTGCTGGTCGCTTCGGGCTAGTTTAGAAAAATCCCCAGGACCAAGGGGGAGTGCGCAATTCCTCACTTTCCCACCTCGGGATCCCGTTTATAAGCATCACGGCATAGTACAATGAAAGGTAAAAGAAAGTTAAGATCAAAGAGTGAGAAAAAGTTCAGCAGCTGGAGCACGGGATTATCGGGGACCCCACAAGCGCTCGCATCCCCCCTCGGTGGAGACGCTCGTTCTCCGCCATTCCCGCGCCCTCCCGTTACGGCATCCCGGGATGTCTTCGCTCTCCACTCCGGAGCCCGCGGCAGGCGTTTAACACGCTCAGCTCCGGCTTTCCGCAGCCGTCACCGGCCCCACTCGCTCCCAAGCCTCCRGCCCAGCAAAGCTTCATCCCGCTGCTTGGGAGCTGCTAACTGCATCGCTCCAGAGGCGAAAGGGAGCAGAGCCCCTTGCTGCGGCCACATGCGAGGAGCGAACGCCGGGACGATGCTGGCAGCGGGGCACGTGCGACGGCCGAGACGTGCCCCCGCCGCCGGCCAGCCCTCCCGGCTCCCCCCCTTCAATCCCCGGGCAGCTTCCTTTGCTCCGCGGTGTGTAATAGGAACGCACGCATATGCACAGCTTAAATTATACATATATAATTACACCCTGTGCCTCAGCAAAGAATGTAAACGCAGGGCCCCRGTGGGTTCGGATGGCTTTAATTGCAGGGCAGAAGTCAGTTAAAGTCGCATTAACTCTTTTCTTTAGCCGGCGCAGATTTTTTTTTAAAGCCCTTCACTGCTGGGGGAGCGCAGCGAGCCACCCGCCGTCTCCAGGCAGGAAAGGAGAGGGACCAGCTCACGGGGAAGCCTTCTCCCGACGGCAAGGGGCCGCCGACCCGCAGCAGCGAGCCGGCACGTAACGCCGGGCGAGGGGGACGGGACCAGCCCCGGCCCGCGAGGAGCGTGCGGCGACCCGAAGCGAGCAGGGTGCTTCGCCCTGCCGCCCCGGGCCCCGTCTGCGCGCGAAGGTTTATTTGGATTAGGCCGGGATACGAGCTCGAAGGATTAGGCGAGGATGTGAAGTCAAAGCACATCAGCTGGCAATCAGAGGTGTTCCCACATACCTCCGCGCAAATAAGCCTTCAGCGTGAAACGCCAGCAAATGTTTTACTAATCAGCAAGTTGCTCGGACATGTGCTGAGTTATCACCTCTCCAGCGGCGGCCGCTCCGTTTGCCAACTGTTCGCTGGACGAGTTCACGTATTCGCACATTTGGGATTCACTGGCCTAAGTTTTGACAAAAGCCCTGTGTCAGCATAAATCCTCGTTCAACGCACGGAGAAACCGGAGAAACGTCCCCTTGAAAACTGCGCGAACGCTCCCTAACGCGAATAGGAGTCGGGGCCTGAACGCCGAAACCTCATAAAAAGCTCTTTGGGAGCAAATTCTTGCAGAACAAGCGGCAGCTCTGGAGTGGGAGGAGATCCAATCTGCTCCATCTCCTCCCAAACACATTCAGGTCGAGCCTTTAATCAGCTTCAAAATTTCCTCAATTACCATTTCTATTATCCTTCGGCACGGCTCCGGCACGCCCCGCGCTCGCGGCCCCTGCGAGCCGAGACCCACCACGGGGGCTTCCCACGCCAAAGCCCGCCGCCGCCGCGGACCGTCCGTCCCCCACGGCAGCGACGGGGCTCCCGGGAAGACGGATGTCACCTGCAGCACACGCGGGCCGGGCAGAGGCCACCGTCCCAGGCTGTCGAAGGGAACGGCACAGGCGGGCAGCAGACCCGCTCACGGCTGCAGAAACAGCACGCGACGGCCGCTCACGACCACCCAAAGCACGCACTTTTGTGCGTCCTCTTCCCATACGTCTCCTCGTTGTAGGAGGAATGAGAAATGGTGACTACTGGTGGGACCAAGAAGACCTGACTCTAATATCTTTGGGCTGGAAAAGAGCTCCTCATTCTCCCACTCCAGATGCCCTGGTTTCGGAATAAAATAAGTTGATAATGCCCCAGGGCAGAGTTTGGAGCAGTTTCACGACCAGCGTCTGAGCTGCCCAGCCTCGCGCCGTGCTGCGAGGAAACGGGGCAGGGGCAGCACGCCGCACGCGCGTGGTAGATGCTCCATCTCTAATTGGCTTCACGCACTTACACATATGAGAGCAACCGGGGCGCGCACCATCACCAGGTCCTGCCCAGGACGGTCTAGGGACAGCGAGGCAGCGGGAACAGCAGGAAAAAGCCCCAACGGATGCATCTGTCCCGTCACCACTGCAATCGCATTGAACGCGCTGCCCCTGCCCAAAGCTGTCCTGCATGCCAGCGCTGGCCCCGCGTGCTGCAGGAGCTCTTGGGCCCCAGGAGGGCACGTGCAGCTGCAGACCACCGCGGCCAAGGCAGCAGCTGCTGCCAGAAAACACGCTCAGCCACAGCGAACACGTGCCAGGTCTGGATCTCCCCATTCCTGCCTTGGGGAGCGACCTCAGCGCTGCAAAGGATGGGGACAGCTCGGGCCACCCAACAGCGGCCTTTGGTACAGACCTGGCTGCTCCTCGGGGCACCACAGCCCTGGTCTACGCACGCTTCCCTGCACAGCACAGGCACGGGGGTCCATCCCCACCGCGTCGCCCCCCTTCCAACGCCCCGTTCCCCATAGCAGCACCTCCTGCCAGCAGAAGTCATCCCAGTCGATAAAGCAGAGGAAAGCAAACCCGCTTGTAAAAACCAGTCTGTGAAAGATCTGGCAAGATCTTATAAATAAGATAGTAACCTAATTATATCAGAAAGGTCTACACGGGATCTATGCATTAAAATGTAGTGCCTGAAGCACAGCATTAAGGTTCTTCGTTGTCCATGTCCATTCCGCGTGTCCACGGTGCCGGTCACCACAAAGCTGCTAGGGACCATTAGAGATTCTGCAAAGGCAGAACAGGACGGAGACTGCAACTTCTCCAAAATAACCACGTAAACATTATATTAGGATAGGGCAAAAATACTAAGCGATAAAACAACATGAAGAAGTTCTAGATGAAGAATCACATGAACGGACTAAAGAGGACTCAGCTGAGAGTGCCGAGTGCTTTTTCCCAAAGAGCACAGCAGACTTTTTCAAGAAGCCTACAGAAAAGCTTCTCTTATTCTGTCAGGATAATTACAAGGGGGAAAAGGAGCTTTGAAAGGGGAACGACATAAAAAAAAATGAAGAAGCTACTTGAAGGAACATGAAAAGGGACAGCTAAAAGGGTAAAACGCTTGCAAAAACCATGGAGATAGCCACTAATACAGCCTCTTGAAACAAAGACGTGAAACAAGGGCATAAGCTACTAAATTCTATATATAGCCTGAATAGGCCAAAAGCAAAGCAAAGCAAGATCTTCAGCATAAAAGACCGTACTTCAAAAAGTTAAAATCACATCCAAATTAGTAGAAGAGAGAGTATAACTTTTGGAAAGTTTATACAAACACTGAAGTAAAACTAAAATATTTTTGCGAAGGAACTTGCAGTATAAAATCTAAGGGTAACAGCTTTCGCAAAGCCATCAGGAGCAGGAAGCCAGGTCGAGCCTTGGAGGCCCTATAAACAATCAGAGGCAGAAGCAGCACTTAAGCGAGTAAGGGCACCACAGAAAAGCTAAACAAATTATTTTCATCACTATTCATTATAAAGCAGCGCAGGATGTTTATACATTAGAGTCATTCTTAATGGCGAGACACCCAAAACAAAGTGTTTCAAATCACTGTGTCAATAGAGAGGGCTTTAGGGGGAGAAAAAAACTGAGATACGAAGCTCTGAACTATCACACAAAATGACAAGTGACATGTCGGTCTTAAAGACTCCCGACATAATTCTGGGAGCTCAACACCAGGAGAGACGTCGGCACCAGCGCAGCGGTCGAGGGACAGCACAAAAGTTTGTATATATGCAGACAGATCCTGTACGTTAGGAGATAAAATGGTGCAACTTTTCAGAAGTCCTCTCTCGAGTTTATTAGTATTCTTTGAGGAAGACAAACATGAAAATCAAGATATTCCAGTGGAAAAAGTCCTTCCATCAAGTACACTTAAAAATTAAGCTGGAGTAGAAGGGAAAGGCCGTCTCACAGAGGCATAACCAGCTCAAGATGGGCTGTTTGTTCTCGGGCTGTTTCCTGTTTTCACGGTGGAAGAAGATTTATCAGCACAACGACAGGGGACAGGATCTGCTGTGGGACTCGTGCTGCTCAAAACCTACGTGAGCGATCTGGAAAGCACATGGCGAGCAGCGACATGGAAGCTCTCAAACGATCCCAAAGCATTTGCGATTGCAACTGCTAAGCAAACCGAAGAGCTGTGGAAGCGCTGCAAAACACAGAGCTCCTGGTTATAAATGGCAGACGAAATCCAACGTTAATGAATGCAAAGTAATGCACAGGAGAAAAAGGTTAACTATATATACACAACAGCAGGCTCAAATGAGAGAATTGCTGCTCAGACACAACGCTGGAGACATTACGGATAGTTTTCTGAAAATGTCAGCTCACTCGCGAAGACAAAGTTGGAAACCACTAGGAAAGAAATCAAGAGCAGAACAGAGCAGATCTGCGGAAGCGCGTGAACCCACGAGCACCTGCGCCTCAAAGCGCCGTCCGCGCGCGGGTCCCGCTTCCGCGGCTCGAAAGGAGCCGCAGAGGAACCGAGGAGGAGGAGAGCAGGGTGGCCCGAGAAGCGCGATGGCTTCCAGATGAGGACATGCCAAACTCGGACGCGGGCTCCGCGGGGAGATGACCGCAGGATGATATCATGAGGCAGATCTGCAAAACGATGAGTGAAGGAGATAAACAGGGAACTGGGGACATCCGATGGGAGAGGAAAAGGCGGATGTAAAACAAAGATTCGTGCACTGCGCGGACCATGTACAGCTCGTTGCTACAGGGGACGGGGGAGGCTGAGGAGGATCCAGCAGGGACACGAAGGACAACGCGCCTCGAGGGGCTGGTCCATGGGTGGGTATTACCCGATTGCACGGACGCAGCCTCCAGCTCAGAAACCCCCCGCGTGCTGGAAGCTGGAGGGTGTCCCGGGGCAGGGCCACGCTGCGCGAGCCGCGTTTATACCCCCGGGGAAGCTCCGGGCGAGGACCCGGGCTGGACAGACCAGCGCGGTCACGCCGAGGAGGCAGCGGCAGCCCGCGGACGCAGGCGCAGCTCCGTCGCATTAGCGAGGTTCGATCAGGGCAGCCACAACTCTGCCTGCAGACTCATTTTCCTGTATCCTCTTCAGTTTTGGAGGGACTTGCAGCTCCTCCTAGGACTGGGAGAACAAAAGCAGCCTCGAGACAAACGACTTCTACTTGGCCTTAAAGAAAAGGCAGCTCCCAGCCTAGAGAGCTATTAGATGCCTTTGCCTTAATGAAGCATTAAGCCTCAGGCCGCTGAGTGATGAGGATTTAGCATTGATACTATTAACCATGTAATTGCTTGTCAGTCCAGGAGAGATGCTCAGCCTGCATGGAAGCTGTCACAGGCAGGACCGCAGCTTGCTGGCACGACGCACCACGAGCCTTGGGCACGAGACCAGCGAAATGCTAAGCACCAGTCCGGATAACACATGCTAGCCAACTGGTACAGATACCTCTGCTGGGAAGAGAGAGGAGCCCAAATAACCCTCATGTTTCCATTTCCGGCAGCAAAGCAGGGCTATATGCTTGCTTTCCATAGGCTCTCTGGAGCTCCCTCAGGTATAGACTTCCAATCCATCATGCTCTGCCTTCCCACCACTAGTACTTAAAGAGTGTCACTATAGTTTTTCTTCTTCCCCTAAAAATATTTCAAACAAGAATTTGGTTTTGGCAGATCTGAAACTCTGGAAGTAATACCTGGCAGCAGATAAAGGCGAGGGCCTCTTAAACGGTCAGCTTTGGACAGAGTAAGAGGCTTGGTTTCTCTTCTGGATTCCCTTTAGCAGGACTCCGTTATGATTTGGACCCCAAAGCACAATTAATGTGCTGAGACTGTAGCAAATCCAAGTCTCTTTCCTTTTATTATTCTTAATTACTCTTCCATCTGTGTACAACAGCCTAGCTCCAGCTCCAGCTCCTGCCAAACGCTGCATGGATACAGCATGGACTCCAGCCCTGTAATCCTTCCCTCGTCCTCAGACGTATCCAAGATTCACGTTTCGACATTTTATCTCGCAGCCTTTCTTTAGGACCTCTGCTTACCCTAACACGAATCTCCTCCGCTTTGTCTGCATGGGACATGTTTTCCGGGTTTACGTAAGATCTGACGAGCTTCCACCTCGGAAAGGTTAAGAGAAGCTCTAAGCGCAGGAACACGAGGCCCTTCAGACACAAGTGGTCCTGCAGCTCGCGAAGGGGAGCCTGCGGGTAATTACTCTCCAAGAAAAGAGCCCATTATCCGGCCAGATGCTAAGACGCGAGGAGTAGGTTCCCCAGCACTAAGCTCCCATTGATCTCATGGCTAATGGGCAGAGCAGCTGCAGCGGCAGAGCCCTCCCCGCGGCCCTGCCGCCTCCRGGGCCGCGCGAGCACGCGGAGCCGAGGGACCGCCGCCGCGCCGGAGCGGGGCAGAGCGCGACGCAGAGGGAGGAGAGCCAGGACGACGCTTCACGTACACAGGCGTTCGCTAGAAAACAGGGTATCCCAGGAATTCAGAAGCTGCGATTTTAAAAACAATGACAAACTATTCTTATTTCCCCGTAACCGGTTTGCCGTTCCCCGTCCCCCCCCGAGAGCTGCCCGCGCAGACCCCGCGGCAGAGGCGCTGCAAGAGGAGAGCCCGCGGACGCGGAGGAGGGAGAGGAACGAGGGATCAACGCCTGGAGCCTCCCCTCGACCTGCCCGCGCAGCTTTTCCCAGCGGGCCCGAGCTCCAGCCAGCCTCAGCACCGCAAATATTAGTGAGGGGAAAATAACTGAGGCAACCGCAAGCGCAGAGCTGAGGTACTTGAGCCTCTGCCTCCAGAGGGAAGGAACAAGGATCCCGGCAGTTTAACCCAAACCGAACCRAGACAGGACACAACAGCGTTTGGAGGAGCAGCCGTATGGAGATGGGACGGGCACACTAGGACCCACGCTAGCCTGCGCCGGCTAACAGGAGCATCAGCACGCCGAGCTTCACCGCGGCACTGATCCTGGTCCGAGTGCACGCCGGCAGCTTCAGGGACCGCCTGAGCCTGCTGGCAGAAATCGGGCAGCGGCTTTGCAGCGCTGAGCTCCAGACGCAGCAYCACGGGTGGGAGCTGCAGAGCAGACGGGCGCAGCGCTGGCGGCAAGGCCCGCGGGGCACGCTGGAGAGCGAGGAGGGAGCCGCCCTCCCCGAGCGGTTCACGCTCGGACCACGGATGCGGGCAGAAAGTTTGCCTCGGCAGCTCCCTCCGGCTCGCGGCTACGAAGCCGGCGGGTCCTGCCGACRGCATCAGCCCCGGAGCAGCTGGGAGCCTCAGCGAGGGCTGCTTTACGGCTTCACCTGGCACGGCAAAGCCACAGGCGGAGCGGCAAGCTCCAAGCCCCGCTCCTGCGGGATCACRTCTGCTGGGGCAGACACCCCCGCCGCCCCCCCGGCATCGCCCCCCGGCTCCAGCTGTCCGGAGCGAGGGGGAGCAGGGGGTGTCAGCTGGGCAGGGAGGGGACGCGGGGCCGACCCAGTTGCTGGCTGACACAAAGGCACCTTTCATTGCAGTGGGTCCTGCAGGGGATTTTGGCACCCAGGAGCACCACGGCCTCGGGGAAGCCCGGGGCGCAGGCTGGCAGGGAGGGAAGCACCAACACCAGCTCAGTCCTGGATGGACCTGGCTCAAAAAAGCAGCTTCTAAAATGGGCGGYGGGGCAGGCAGGACCCGCGGGCATCGCATCGCGCGGCGGAGGCAGGTTGTTCCCGGGGCCGGGATGCGCCGGCACGCTGCTGCTCGGAGGCGGCCGCGGCATCGCGGACCTCACCGGCGCTGGGAAAGGAAGCGCGAGCCTCGATTTCGGCCTTTTGTTCCAGCTGCAATATCAGATCGGATCCCTCCACCGGGGGGGAGAAAGCAGATCCTGCCAACCTCTGCTTCGCTCTCCAGGCAAGGCTGCAGGAAATGACCTAATGCTGCTGATTCCAGTCCGAATCGGAGAAATTAACCATTTTGCGTTTTCACAAAACCCTAAAAATTTTCACTGCTGAAGGAAGCAATTGTTCTGCGGTTCCAGCCCATTTCCCAGCGAGCCAGGGCCAAGGCACACTCGTTCCTCCGCGGCCGGGGAAAGCGGAGRTCTGCCGAGCGGGCTGCTCCTCCCCGGTCACACACGTTCCCCGCTGCTTCGGATGCGCTCCTCCTCCACGGCACCGGGCAAACGGGAGCAAGCCGGAGCGAACGTGAGAGACGGATCAGGTGCTGGACACCTCCGGGAACTCGGACTCCCTAGCCTGAATTTTTTGCTTGAGCAAACTGCAAAGACATCGCACYGTGAAAGCGAAGATTCAAACACGCTTCTGGAAACATTACTGAACGCAATAAATAAGAATTTTAAAGTTAACCTCATTTTTTATACAGGATGGGCAGTTATATTTGTGAAGCTCAGGGCCTGCAACGGTAGGCTAAGAAAGAGCCCAAATGAGGAAAATAAACGTGGGAACGGCGTTGATCTGCCAGGCAAGGTTTGCTTCATCGCGGCTCGCTGTTTGGCTCTCACCTTCACTCGACRCTCGTTCCACTTTTACACGCAAACCACAAACTGTGTAATGCGTTCAATGTGGCGGAGTTAATTTTACAACAAAATATTAGTTTTTAATTTTCTGACTCGCACATTTACTTCCTCAGCCGTGACGCTGCGTTAGCGGCAGATGTGCCCCGTGGGAGCTGCAGCTCAGGTGCCCTCCGCTCTCCTCCTCTCCCCACGCAGCCCGGCCGCTCCGGCCCCCCCAGCAGCTACGAGCCGTGTTACAACCAGGTAAATAGGGTAAAAGGGAGGACGCCACACACCTACGCTATTCCTCATGTACTGCAGCACCGCTCCCAGATCTAAGTACTGGTCTGGGGCTATCCAGAGCGCTTTTGGGAGGAAGGGGAACAATAAGCCAACACTGAAACACTGCATGGAGAAAGATAACACAAGTAACGTTTGATTGAAAACTTAATTTCCCATAAAAACAGCTTTTTGATGGAAAAACTATAATCAGTCCCAATTAGCACCGTAATTAAGAGCCACAGCTACATCGCAGGTAACCTCATCAAGGCCAGAAAAGACTCCTCTTTCCAGCTGCAAGACCTCTGATTGCATCGTCTGTTGCAAGCCCTTCTGCATCAAACGCTATTGAGAAGTCCCTGTGGGGAAGCTTGGAGAAATCCCTGTCCCCAGCCCCTGCCTGTGCCTCGCAGCACCACGCAAGCTCATTTACTCCACAGCTCTGGTGGGACCAGGGCACAAAATAAAGCCTTTGTCTCGAAGTCCATCCCCCTTCCAGAAAAGAGACAGTATCGATACAAGAGAAAGATGATTTGCAGAAACTCCGTGGTAGCCCCAAACAGTCAGTTATATATCAGAACAAAGTGCCACGTAATTCTCCACCTGATGCTCTGCCAGAGTCATTTGTGGGTCCCACCGGGAGCAGGAGAGGAGGAAAGCACTTATTGAGTTTTAACAGGGTGTAAATCTCTTTGGTTAGGTAGCAAAACATCTGCGACTCTGAATAAGAAATCTGTTATTAAGGGAAGGGAAAAGGACCCGCGAGGGGACAGCGTCAGGCCCCAGCTAGGCCAGCGCGGCCCCGGGTTCGCTCTGCCGCGAGAGCCCGCACGGAGGGGGACGCGGACGTCCCAGCAGCTGCGGCAGTGGAGCTGCTCCAGCTCCTCCTCACCACCAAGACCCCAGACTGGAGGCAGTTCAGAGAACCGGCCAAGCTATCGGGGACCGGAGAGGCTGATTTATGTGCAATTTTCYAGAAGTTCAGTCTGCCTGGCTTGGCTCAGCGACGAGTGAGGGAGAGCGTCTGAAGACAYGCAGGGCGTTCGGCGGCAGGGAGGGACGGGAGTCGGGGCGCGTGGTGGGACGGCCAGGAGGAAGCCTAGCTGCAACTCAAAGGTAAACTCGGCACGAACATCAGGAATCTCTTGGCAGCAGCGTGGTTTACAYTGGTGCAATTCCTGGCCCAAGCACAGAGGCGAATAACCCAAAACGGGACAGAAATGAGCCCAAATACCTTTTTACACCAGGTGTTTTATCCACTTTGGGCTGAGTGACCATCAGGCTCACCAAGCAACGGGGTACTAATCCTTGCACTGCTGGAAGCAAGCCCGGATTGACCCTGAGGGTGGAACAGGATCAACAGATGACTCAAGTCTYGCAACGCTTCATCCCGTGTCAGCTCGTGCGGCAGCTTGATAACACCTCACCAACACGCCCGGCACAACGCGCCGTGCGGCACCACCCGCARCACGGGCTGCCCGGCTGAGCAAGCACGAGCAGCACCCACGCTGCAGGAGCGGAGACTCCTCAAAGCCAACACGTGATCCGCCAGGAAGGTGGTCTCCGTGCTCTGCTCCAGGAGGACACTGGCATATGGACCGGGAATTCCTTGAGTTACAGCATTTGGAGATTTCCAGTATTTGCTAAATAAGCACCTAAGCAGATTGAGGACCAGCCCAAACCAGGGCTGACTCCCTGCACCCAGCTCGCAGAGAGGGACRGACGCCGGCCCACGCGTGGGAGCCCGTCACCGCTGCTCCACCAGCCTTGCCGTCCTGCGCCGAGCAACGCCGCCGTAACTGGAGCTCAGTTAACTGTGTTAACACCAGCTCTGTGCTGCAAGGCGGGATCAAAGAGCACCGTCATTACACAGCAGCAGCAGCAAAATCATCACTCCCAGGGCAAAGAAACTTCAAATAGCAACTCAAACCAATTCTCCCCGGAAAGGCAAGCTTTTAAACGCACAGCGCACAACCTGGGCAATCCTCACCAGCACATACAGGCCGCTCGAGAGGATGTCAAAACCCAGATCCTGGAAATTAAAAGATGGAGRAGGGCTATGTATCGTGGTTCATCACACCCACGCCAGACTCGCCTGCACGCCGCGTGGCTCACAGTCCCCGTGCGGCAACACTGCTTGGAGCGCTGCAGTCCCACCGCAGAGCCGGGGACAGCAACGTTTGGGCACTCGCCCAGACATCCACAGCTAAGAGAAACCCTCAGCCAGGGCCCAGCAGACCAACTGGCCGTGGAGGCTACGAAACGCAGCCTGTCCACACGAGGACTTACAGAGTTCAGGCTACGCATCCRAGACCAAGGGACTAGAGACATGCCCCACGGCTGAAAAACCAAAGGCTGACACCAGAAAAAACTCCCTGCTTTGCCTGTGCGAGTTCTGGGGGAAGGCGTCGGCCATCACAACTGAGCAACTTCATGGGAAGCTAAACTTTCGGCATTTGCAGCTTCCCGGGTACCTAACTCTGCAACTGCCCGACCAGCAAAAGGCTCCTTTCCGCTGCACGGGCAGCTTCGCCGAAAGGTCCCCTGCAGAGGCGAGCCCCGTTCGGATGCACCCAGCTGAGCTCCTCTSATGACCTTTTTCCAGCTCCCTGGAGACAAGAAAGAATTGCAGGTACAGAAAAAGTTAAAATAAAGAGACTGCGATGGAGATCCCAGGGGAAGAGCATACGAGAGAGGGTCTTGCTGAAGAAGCAGTTATTAAAAAACAAAAAAACAAMAAAAAACACACAAGAAGAAATGAGTTCCCTGCGCTTATTTATTGCACACCCTTCCCAGAAATTCCTACATGCTGCGATTTTTTTTCCCCTCCCCAAATCTTCAAGCTGAAGGCCTCTTCAAACCTACACACTGTTTACTAAAAATTTAATCAACGAGTCATGCTTTAACGTTTTCCACCGTTACTGCGGAAGCTCTCGGGGTGGCACAGTGCCGCTGAAGAGCTGAAGCCACCTGAAGGATCCAGCCAGGTCCCCCCGGCACAGCCTGGGACAGAGAAGGGAGCCTCCGAGTTTTCACATTAAAGCATTTTCCCTGTGCTACTAGGGAAAAGCCCACAAAGCACAACCACAGTTACAAACCCTGTTGCATTTGCRGCTCTGAAGCTTTACTTCGGTCCCYGTGCTCTTGTTCCAAGTGTGCTGGGAGGGGGCAGCGGGGACGGGGAAACGGGGGAGGAAGAGCACAGGGGTGAAGGCGTGAAGCAGGCTGCATCTCAGCTGACGCCACAAAATAAAACCGATCGCTTCAGTTTTGTCCCTGTCACCARAGGTGCAAGGGGAACAACGTTTTTCTGAGACGCACACGAGTCACGCAAGAGCCACGCACGCGGTTCGGCACCCTCGGAAACACGGCGTGCGATAGGGGCGAGCAGCCCGGCGGGGCGTGGGGATGGAGCTGCAGCCCATCGGCCGTACCCGAGCCRCACGCCCTCTCCCTTCCCAGGAGCGCCGAGCGGCTTTGGTTTTCTGCTAAAGCGTTAGGTCAGCTTCAAGAAGATGCTCTTAGGAGTAGTTTCTGCTAAGGAAGGGAAGGCTTCAGCCTGAGAAAGCCTGAACCCGGCAATAACCCCCTTGGTTCCCGCTGCAGAGCCGGGGACAGCGAGGCAGGTCGAGGGATTCTCCCGCCCGGCAGCCGCGCAGGTGCCCCGGGAGAGCGGCTCCGGGGGCAGGTCGGCACGAAGGGAGCCCGAGGAGCCGGCGGGGCTGCCAGCAGCCACAGAGTTAAACTGGTACCGTTATCCCCCGCTCTGCTCTGCCCTTTGCTCCGGGCAGGGCCTCCCTCCCCCTGCGCCCAGGAGCAGATCAAAGCCCTGCGTATTTACCTCCTGGTTGGGTGCAGGACACAGGCCCTTTCTGATAGGGCTTTTCATCCCTATTAGGGCCGTGAAAGGCTGAGCTATGAGATCAGCTGCCAGGGGCTGTACGGGGACAACTCCGAGCCGAAAAGGTCAGGAGGGAGGAGGAGAAGAGAAAAGAGGCAGAGGCTTAAGGGACAGGGCTCAACAAAATCGCATTTACTCTGGTCACGGTCTTCAGACAAGCGTCCAAGACAAGTAACCGCGTGTTGTCTAACGGCCATTATTTGGGTTTGACATGTCCAGCGCATGGGCTTTGAAGTCCTGAGACAGACCCTGTTAGAGGCCCATTTGTCTTCAACGCAGGCCCGCGAGCTCCCACACATCACTTGCAGCATCTCCCGCGGGGAGCGAGGCTGGAGGCATCTCACGACCCGCCGCTCCTGCACCACCCTACTGCAGCTCTAGTGGGATGGGAAAGGCTGCCGCTGAATCCCACCAACGCCACGAGCAGCTCCTGCTGCCACCCCTGCAGCTCGCACAGACGTGCCATGGTTTGCTTTAGTGTAGTGAGCAGGGCACAACGGCACAAAGCACGGCACGCGTTAACCACCGATGCATTAACCCAGCATCTCCGATGGACGCTGTAGCCATCACAGACTTCCACCCTGCCACAGCTACACCGAAAGCAGTCAAAATGGCAAGTACAGGCAACCACGCTGATGCTGTCTTCCAGCTACCAGCTCATTAGGTGTGATTATGATCATTAGGTACCTCATTAGGGATGAGATCAAGCTCCAGCCACAGTCATTCACACTGGGAGACTCGCAGGTCTCCACAGACCTAGGGGAAAAAAATAGAAGCGGCCTCAGAGCTCCCTCCAGCCCCATGTGTCAGTGAAGACAAGCCAATCTTTGAAGCCAGACGATTATGTCACCAGTGCTTTGGATGGCTTTGTTTCACCCAGACTTTCAGTGTCTTCAAAGGCATGTTACGAGTCCACAGGACAAGGGTGTTCCGCATTTGTGGAGCGCCGACCCATTTGGGTGAAGAATGAGGAAGCTGGTTAATTGGGTTTTTATCAGCAGAAGTTCATAGCTCTCATCGTGGCATCAAAAAGCACTTTTGCTTTCAACTCATCTTCACCAAACAAGTTGTGGGATGGAAGATGAAGAGCACATTAAAGCGGCCACATTCAAATGCAATCAGCAAAGAAACCAAGCAAAGACCTGGCTCGCTGACAAGTCACTCCCTGGGGGTTACGGCTGGCCCCAGAACAGGAGTCCTCTCCCCGCAACGTGGATGTGCAGATAACGTTGCATCAGATAGAGCAACACTTCAGAAAGAGAGGCCCAGCCGACGCTGCATTAGTTAGGACAGAAGGAATGAAAGAGGAAATTACTAAATACCAGGACTGCAGAAAGGACTAAATTATTCAAGCAGCTCCGCAGACACTCTCACACATGCTCCGACTCATAGCTGGCATTGACTAAAGACTTTTTAAACCAATGGCAACTATTTCTGAAGAGTCAGAAGCTGGAGAGGCAGAATATAGCAAGTAAAGCAAGTATGGCAACATGTCTCAAAAAAAAAAAAAAAAAAAAAGAAAAAGAAAGAAAAAGAAAAAAGGATTCTGGCACTTGGCACACATATGTGACCCCCTTCTTCACATTAACGCTCAAGCTACAGAAAACTGCTGAGGAAGAAAGGCCCTCGGATGAAACCCACATTGTAGCGGCAGCAATAGGTTACAAGTAATTCTTGCCAGATAAGTCTAATTGCATCCAAAAACAGAAATGCAAGACAAGGGGTTTAAAGAAACACTCTTTTTGTAATGTATCTGGTCTCACTAAATCCTGCTGCCAAAAAAAGTTAGGTTAGATTATGAACATTATTACGTCAAAAGTGATTGAAGAACTTGAAGAGTAACAATAAACAGCAAATGTATTAGATTTATGAGGCAAATACCTACTGGGGCCTCGCTTTTATTTTAGCATTTTCATCGAACGAACTTGAAGAGAAAGAAGGCTATTTATTAGCTGCATTAAGTAATACTAGATTGGGAGGGGTGATTCATACGACTGAGGTCAACCACCACCAGTGTGCTCAGGGACTTCACGAGGGGGTATGAGAGATCCTGTCTGGAAAAACAGAACAGGGCTCCTTGGACAGCACGCTGCCCCTCAAGCGTCTGCCTGGAATCAGAAATAACTACCTGGAGAGTATGAAAAGGTTGAATAAGACTTGGCTTCAGGACCTTGACTCTTCTGCACCCAATCAAACACAGAACGGACTGCAGGGACTGTCGTCATCATCAAAACTCTGTTGTGACGATGACAGAAAACAAATTAGATAAACATGTCCAAGGATAAAATAAGTGTGAGATTGAGGAAACGCGTCATCTAAGCCATCTCCCTGCCAAAGCAATATGGCACCAGAAGCAGCGAGCACATTTCTGGACGGCATCCAGGGCTACTGCATCCCGGGGAGCAGGGCTGGGAGTTCCTCCTCATGCAGTCCTGGTGCCAGTACATCTGGATTCATATATCTCTATCTAGGCACCTCATTACCAGAGATAGTAAAACTGGAGCAAGTTCAAAGAATAGCAGCAAACACAATTAAGAGCTGGAGTGAATTATGAAGGGAGGTGAAGAGAGCTGAACCTGTAGGGCTGGCTAAGTGTGTAAGTGATGGGGAAGCCACAGCTGCCCGCGAGCATCTGAAGAGCGCAGGCCCCCGAAGCGGGGAGGAAGGTTATTTGAGTGGGACAAGAAGAYGCGAGAAAGCAGAGCAAATCACAGGCAACAGGGAAAAATTAAGGCTGAACAGAAATGTTTTTTTTATGATTAGGCTTTCAGACCATGGAGCAGATGATCCGCAGGTGGGAAGCCGGACCAACGCCAAGACCTCTAGGACAGCACACTTCAGAAGACATTCTTCAGGGCCAACGTCATTCTTTCTATAGCTTTTTGCTCTTGGTAACCCAAAAAGCAATTGGATGATTTATTTTTAAACAAATCACGCTCTTCCCTCCCATTTCAACCATTCACGAGCAATCAGCTTCTTTAATAGCTCTGTAAGCATGCAGGGAAGAGTAACTTGATGTCTGTTAACAAGTAAGAAACTTTACTTCGGTCCTGACACTGCAAATCCAAACCTCCCTGCTGGCCCAGGGAACAACAGCAGCATTAACCTCTGTGCATGTACCTCTCCGAATAAAAACTACCTGAAAGCCTTCCTTTACCTCTTCAACAGTCTGCCCAAGGGCTTGGCTTTGTGCTTTGCAGATGAACCCCCAAAAGAGCATTTTCACTGGACAAAAAAAGAAAAAAAAGACGACAGACAGACTCCATCCCTGTTAAATTCCACCCTCCCGCCTCCCGTGCAACGGAGCAGGAGGAGCCACGCGGCAGAAAGGACGCTCCGTATTTCACTCCATCTTCCGGTGGTGTGAAACGTGCCTCGCCGCAGATCACAGCCGCGCGAAGACTTTCCTCCTGACCCAGAGCAAAACCAGCTCACCGCAACGCCACAGTCACCACGGGCGAGGAGAAGGCTCCACAAAACACACGTCCAGACAGATCCACGTCTTGCACGCGCACCCCAAGCTGGTACGGCAAGAGACCTCTAAAGAAAGCCCAGCCACAAAGTGAACTCTTCCCAAAACCACAAAGAGCAAGAACGGGTTTGCGTACGGCTGCTCCGAGCAAGCAGAAATGCTCCTGCACGGAGAGGACAGGACACCGGGAACAAAAGGCTTCTGGCAGCTCCCCCTGCACGCACACCAGCTGCTGGGCACGTGCCACATGCTTGCAGACACCGAAGGGTTAAATCCTCTGTTTCTACCACAGAGGGGAGAAACCAAAGACTCCCCTGAACCCAAGTTTGCAGACTGAAGCACTCCCAGATCAACACGGGAGCAAAACACCGCACTCCCCAGTGCCCAGGTCGTGCTGCTGCCCGGGCCGTGCCGGAGACGGTGCCCGAAGCAGCGGGCAGCCCCGCGAGCCTCTGTCCCGGGCCCGGACCTGCAGCCAAGGGCCCTCGCGCCTGGCTCTTTAGGAAAAGGCTTCGGAAGAGGAGACTCCCCTCTCCCTGTCCAGCCCCGGGAGAAAAGATGCTTTTAACGAAAGCCTTCAGCTGGCGCTGAGGGGCTCGGTGCGAGGATGCAGAGAGGATGCAGAGAGCTTACGTTCGCTTTCAAAGGCCTTTTTCATCGCTAACGCAGCCCAAGCCGAGGCAGAGCCCCTGCGTGATTAAAGCAGCCCTAACGCAGCTTGGCACACGCAACGCGACGGCCGGGCCGAGGGGGAGCAGCCGGCCGCGATGCGCCCCGGGAAGCGCCGCGCTCCAGCCGCGCGGCTCCCCAGCCGGCCGCGGAGGCAGCGGCCAAGCGGCACACGTCCCGCTGCTGCCCGCGCTCCTTCCCGTTTGAACACGGCTTCCCCGAGGCTCAGAGCCGCCAGCAAGTGAAAAGGAAGAAAAAACCTTTTGTGTGTCGAGGCAAGCTTGGGGAGAGGAGGAGGAGGAGGAGAAAAACCCAGCACGTGGGTGGTCCGCGCAGGAGACTTTTGACTTTGTTTTTTTGGCTATTTTATTTCTTGGCAGAAAGAGCTCCTGGGGTTTCTCGGCAGTGGGTACGGCCAGATCACAGGAGCATCTCCAGCCCACCCAGGGGCCAAAGTTCAGCTCGCAGCAGCCGCGCAACCCCGGAGCCGCGGAGGCCCGCTTCAAAGCGCCGGGCAGTCAGGAGGAATTAGAGTCAGAAACGGGCCGAGGCAGGGGCTGAGCGGCGGCAGGGGCCGAGCGGCGGCAGGCACAGGCGGTCCCGGGCTCCCCGTCCCCGCCGGGGATGCGAGGCACCGGAGACGGGAGGAAGGAGCCTGCTGGGGACCAACCCTGCACCGGGCTCCGAAGCTGATCTGTAGGGAGGTTCGTCCCTTTTCCAAGCACCAGGTTTACTCGGTTTACGCCACAGCATAAACATAGACATCGCAAACTCCAGATACGGCTCCCTCGGGAAACCCGCTCAGGCCGGCAGCACCTCCAGGGCATCGCTCTGCCCCGCAGCCGGGYGTCACGCCACAGCAGCCGCAGCACTGCAGCTGGAGCTGCCTGCGAGCTCCTGGCCGCCCCGAAACCGGCAAAGATTTTGGGCTAAAACAGACCGGTTATTGCACAAAACACACCAGACTCCCCGCCTTGGCGCTCGGCTCCCCCCCCGCACGCCGGGCTGCCATCGGCGAGCGCGCGGCTCGGGACAGCGAGCGGGCACGGAGGGAGCCGCGGAGGCAGGAGGCAACAGAGGAACAAAGCTGAGCGGTTAATTTGTCACTATTACGCCAGGTTCCTACTGCTACATCAAGATCTTCCCAGTTCCAGGGTGAGCTCTAGAAGAAAGGCCCCATATAACCTCTAAACTCRGGAGCTGGTATCAAACGTAAGCTCCAACAGCATAAAAATGCTTCAGACACGGACAAATCCATTCCTCCTCCACGCCAGGTCTAATCTGAGCTGGAGAAAGCGTTCCCTGCTCCCGAAGCTGCGCGGGGACGGGGTCCGGGGCAGGGACAGCGAGGAGCACGGCACGCCGGCTAGATAAGGGCGAGCAATCCGCTAAGCCAGCAGCACATTCCTCCCCTGGCACCAGCCACCCTCCCCCTTCTCCCCTCTCCCATCCAGCAGGGAAATATTTTCCATACGTGTCAGCTATTAGCACCAGCCGAGGCAGCAGCAAGTGCCTGGCGACGCTGTCCAGGCGGCCGGTGCACCCTCCCGCGGGGCGGCCGGCTCGCGCCCAGCGCGGCCCCRCGAAACCCCCCGTCTTCCAGGGACGGCGAGGAAGAGGAGGGTGACTCACATGTAATGAAGTAATCCTGCTGTCTTTTGAATTCCAGGCCCATGTAGTTGGGGCTGAACTCCTGAAACTTGATAGTGAAGCGGATCTCCTGCTCGGGCCGATTGCAAGTCACCAGCACGTTGGGATCCATGACGGTGCTGCAGGCATCTGCCTGGTCCTTCCTCACCAGGTACAGCTTGTAGTACTCGTAAGGCTTGGACGGCTCCGCCTTGGGGCAGATAATGTCCAGTTTATCCCCAATCTCCGGGTAGATGACCAGCCCTTTCCCCGTCATGAACCTGGAAGGAGAGGAGAGAGGGCAAGACGTCAGTTGTGCACGCGTGCAAACGCGGCAGCAGAGCTGCGCGGGCAGCAACCGCGCAGGTCACACAACACCCCCACGTTTCACCCCACGCCGAACCCCGATTTTGTGCTACCCGGCTTCACACGATTTGTTTCGGGCAGAAACTCCGTTTTCCCTCCACAAAATGTTTTTTGACACAAGAAGAAAGCTCTTCTCTTCCTCCACCATCACCGGGTGCACAAGGGGCCGGCGCAGGCTGCAGATCAGCAGAAAAAGGGGCTCCCTTGGTTCATGCCTGTTCCCCAACCTTCCTGCTGCTACGAAGGCGATCACCTTCCCCAGGCCCACGCCTGGAAACACCACCAGCTAGCAGGCACACGGGCCTGCGAGGGAATCGCATCTTCCCACTGCCATCCTCACTAAAACAGCCTGCCGCAACCTGGGCTCTTGGGTAACTCCACCGCTCTGCCCAAGCTGCCATGCTTGACACCCAGGTCATGGGCCTCCTGCAGCGACAGGAGATGACTTGGCACAGGGAGAAGTCCTGACAACCCAAGGGTGGGGAGGGATCCCGTCCACACCCCAGTTGCCCRTGGGATTCCTGTCCTTAAATGGAAAGGGAAAGAAAGTATCTAGCAGGACAACTTTTACCAACACAGTGGTTGCCACAGCTCAACGGTATGCCCAGGAGCGTGGGAGGACCGGATGGAGAAGAGCAAGGAGGGATGAAAGCTATTTGGGGCTGGAAGGCAGGGCATTACTAAGGGAAGGGAAGGAAGGCAATACGTTGATAATTACATTCAGATTTCATTATTGTAGAGCAACACTGATATTTTTTCAGTGAGACACAGAGAATTGGGGCAACACGGAGAGAAGCAGCAGAGTATCTACTTTGATGTAAGCAGTGTAATGCACTCTTGAGGCAAGGCAGCGTGGGAATGGATGTTACTGCAAAGTTATCTCGCTGCAGCTCTCTGACATAATTTGGGCACTGTGAAGACTGAAGAGTGCGTGCCTCAACAGGCTGTACATCTGTGGCTCTCCTCCGCCTCTCAGACGCTACCAGTCCCCACATCACCCGCTCCAACAGTAATCACGCTCAGCTCCGGGGGAGCAGAGCCACCAGGTCCTCTTCTCCCCAGAGGCAGCTGCACAGCCTGAGACTACAGGCACCAMGGAAACGAGATCAAACATACAAGACCAACCTGCTCCGTGGCTCTCACACAAGTCTTAGCAAGAAGCCAAGGAGCTGAAACCAGAGCGCAAGCAGCCCAGGCTTCAGGCCTCTCGTTGCATGAGCTCCAGATTTACAGAGCAGGCTCCAAGACGACAAGCGCGGGAGGTGGGGCCCGAGCCCACACACACCCTGATGCCCTGGGCAAGGACTCCGAAGTTCAGGTTAAGCTGTAGTACGGGAAGAGGCAGCCAGCACAGACATCACCTGCCCCTCTCTTCCAGCCCAGTGGGTCAGAGCGGAGCAGCCCTAGCTCTTGCCCTCAGCCAGCTCGACAAGATGAAGCAAGGCACAGGGACGGCAGGTAATATTGCCTTTATCCACAGCACTCCAGACTCAGGAGCTTAATTCAGGTGTGTTATCTGCCCCGTCCTTCCTGCCAGGTCACCCGCAGGAGGAGCTACGACTCAGCCGCAAGCGCGAGCAGGAACTTGCCAGCCACAGCTCCGCAGGCACCGGTCAGGTCCGAAGGAAGCCACCGCCTCCCCCGGGGCTCCCGGCTGAAAGGGGAATAGGATCCTTCCAATTTCGATACCAGCAGCACGTACCAGCTCAGTAGCTGCACCTTTGCCATGTAAGCTTGCGGGAAGTAATTAAGTTTCATAAAAGTCACGACTTTGGGAACAAGGCTACACAGTAACCTCATAAAAGAGCAGGAGACTTAACTCCTGAGCGACCAAGCTCTCGGCCTGCGAGGACCAAACACCGAGCACAATGGAAAGCAGCAAAACGACTTTACTGTGCTCATTTTCAGCGGCTCGYACAGCGCGCGATGCAGCCCCGCTCCACCCCAGCGCTTCTGGCAGATGAGCCGCGCTCTGCCTCTACGCTACCAACTAGGTCACCTGGCCGTTTGCCAAAATACCATTTCCAAAGCGTTACACGCAATAAAGGCTTCCCCCACCCACGACCCGCGCCCTGACGCAATCCCGGGAGACGTTCAGCAGAGGCAGAGAAGCCCCTGCCCCTCCCTCCCCTTGCTCACCATCCCCGCCCTGAGAGAGGCCACAGACACGCCGCGCAAGTAAGCGCTTGCACGCTCGCTCACACGTTCCCACCCCGAGAGGCAGCTGAATCCCACGTTCGTTTCTCCACAGTCGGGCTGAGTCAGACGTTTTCTGGCAAAGAACTCCCAAGTGACTCAAATTCCCTCCTCGGCCTCCGCTGGCTCCCTCCTGCCCGAGCGATGCCAAAGAGGAAGCCGCAAACAAGCGAAGCAGATGTCTCGCAATTCCCGGGCGAGCAGAGGAAGCTCCCATCCGCCTTCCATCTCAACGCCACCGGAGCCACCACAGCCGCTCTGGCCAACGGGGCATCTCCAACCCTCGCAAACCTATCGGTGCACATGACACCAACCAGCGTTCACGGCATARCAGTCCGTGTGGTCTTGGATAAGGTCAGGTTGATTTTTAAGCACAGGAGGACTGGAAAAACATGGGGATGGGAGGGAACATAAAGCGGTCACAGGAACACAGCTGGGAACATCCAAACATTATATCCTCCTGGCACTTCTTAATCTTGTATGATTCAGAACCAAGGTCTGTGTGTGTTTTATTTATTTTSAGGATACAATTATAAACCAGTTTTCTTCTATGAACATTTAGCCTTAGCTTTATAAGCACACAGTTTTTTTGCCTGGGAATTAGCCCAGGAGCATTTTTCAAATTTCATACGTGAGCTTCAAGCAAGAAACAGCTATCAGCTGAGGCACGCAGCCTTTCTCACGACACGCAGACACCCAGCTCCAAGGGGGGTTTGGATATGCTCTTACGCTTTCAACTTCCAGGAGCAGCTTTCCCAGTTCCGCCCACAGCCCGCTCTCCCGGTAGGACACGCTGATTAGGAGGACGAGGCTGGTATCTGCTTTGCATCACCGACCACCGCGGCCTCGACAACGCGCACCCTCCAGCCGCGGCTTCCTGCCAGCGGCATTCCTGCGCGCACATCCACCCTTTGTCCTCCAATTCCCTGACTCCTTCTCCTCCGTTTCCCCCTCGCTGCACYCCCTCTCTTCTCTAACAGTAGGGCCGTTTCTGAGCTAAGAGGGTGTACGGCATTAGCAACGATAAGAAACTCCTGAAGTGCACGCCGTCAAAATATCTTGCATTGCTCTCTGAACTCTTCACCATACATCACGATTTTTTGGCCCAAATTTTGCTTTGTCACAAGCAATGGCTTGTGACCACCATCCTACAGGAGACTGAAAACGGTCCCCATCACCAAAGAGGACACTTCTCCAGGAACAGAAGAGGGAGGTGGAAAACATCCATCACGACAGCAGCAGAGAAAAGGAAGCATCCAAACACCTCCAGAAGCAGCCTGCGTACACTGCTACAGCACGTTTTCTGTACGGGAAATTTCGATTCAAAGGGACCACTGAAGGCAAAAAAATTACACTCCGACACAAGGTGACTTGTCTTTACAAGGACACATCTTCAAATTAATGTTAACTGGAAAGAATGAACAGATCTACTTCCAAATTAATCAGGAAACTCATTGTGCCCTAGGAGCACACGCGCAGCTCGGGAAGGATCTGCTCTGTTCTKCACACCTAACAAAGGAGCTGATTTCCCCGCTTTAAGGGCGGGGAGGGGGGAATCAAAACGCAATTCAGCCTTAACGAGGAAACTGTGCCTGGCACCTGCATGCTGCAGCACTTCGGGGCGCAGTTTGATACACGACTTAAATCGGGATACGGCAGACCGGCAAAGCGTCGGGAAGGGGGGCGGCTGCTGCTTGAAGTRATAACCCACTTAAACACCTATTTCAGACGGCTCCGGCAAGCGCAAGCCGGCTCCCGAGGTGCGAGCGAGCCGGTGACAGAGCCTGATCCCGAGAGGGCAGCGAGCCCCCGGAGCCTCTCCTCCCCCGGCGCCGCTGGGACTGGGAGGGACTGGGAGGGACTGGGAGGGCGCGCAGAGCCGCGAGTGCCCCCAGCTGCCTCCCCCCGTGCACAGGGTCGCCGGACCCTTTCCTAGCGGCCAGGCGCTCGGGGACATGGCACAAGGGAGACGCAGGAGCCGGTCCCCAGGGCTCCTTGCAGGCAAAGCTGGCACCCAGCGAGAGGGGACCCAGCACCCGCAGCGCCCAGCGCCTTTCGCTGCGAGTCCCCCCTTGCACCGCCGGCAGACACCATCCTCCAGCGCCCGAGGGAGCCCGCGGACCACCGCGGTCGGCGGGGACCGTTGGAGAGCATCTTGTCCAGCCGCCCGCTCAAGCAGGGTCACCTAGAGCACGYTGCCAGCACGGTGTCCAGATGGCTTCCGAGCATCTCCAAGCCGCCTGGCTCCAGCCTGGCAGGACACTCGCTTACTCTTATTCCTAAGACCGCGGGAGCAAACAGCGTCACACACATTTTTCAGCAACCACCTTCTGCAAGACGAGCGCRGCACTTTCTGGGTATTTCTGTTTACACTGGTGCTCCCACCCAGGTCTTGTTCAACCGCGACGGGGTTTTTTAAAGGAGGAGACCACGCTGCGGAACTGCCGTACGGACACCAGCTCTCCATTTGTAGCATCCTTCATCTCAAAACCCTTCCAAAGGTGAACACCAACATTCAGCACAGGGGGAAAGGGCAGCAGAGGTGGCAGTTTACCTACACGCGCAGCGACCAGCCTCCCTGGCAGCAACGGGGCCGCGGGAAGAGGGCAGACGCAGAGGACCGCTGTGCCGGCGCTGAAGGCAGGTGACGAGAGCAGCAGCCTCCTGCGACGCGGCCGGAGGGAGGTTCGAACCCACGAACCGAACGAGGGCAGAACGCAAGGAGGGCTGCAGCGTCCTGCCTTTCCCCCCCGTCCGCACGCACCTCGGCGCGGACGCTCGCTGACCACCTAATGCCTCCAGCCACCACCACCGTGAGCAACGCGGCCCCAGCCTGTCGGGTGCTGCTCGTGCAGCCCCTCGGACCCTTTTTGGGGCCAAACTTGCGTCAGAGGAAGGAAAAGTTTTAAGGGCCCGTGAAAGCATGGGGTGCTGCACAGACAGACCTCCTTCTGCCCTCAAGTCTTAAGGCTTTAACTGAAAGAGCCCAAGTCACCGCAAAAACAGGCAGGCACTTAAAACCGATGAGAATCGGGAACCGCGCTCTGCTCGGCCGGGCCTCCTTTTTATCGGGAAAATCTCGAGCACTTTGCGAGACGGAGCCTCGCAACCACAAGAGAGGGCTAAGAAACTTCCTCACCCCCAGGGTCTCGGGGCAGGAGGCCGCCCGGCTCGCTGGAGCGCGGCCTCCACCCACGGCAGCTCCGGCCGCTTGAAGCCCCTAGACGGGGTTTTGGGCAGCCCTGGTAACGGGGCAGAGCCTCCCGCGGAGGCCGGGCCGTGCCGAGCCTCCCCGCCGGCCTCCCCACCGCCCGCGGAGGCCGGCCCGGCGCGGGGCGCCCCGCGCACAGAAGCCTGTTTGCTTAGCGAATTCCTCGCTCTGCAGGTTCCTCGGGAGCTATCGGGTGGCAGCGTCCAATTTCCTCATTGTTTCGGGAGGTGTTTTCTGATGGGAAAGGTGAAAAGGGTATTTGTGAGCCTTGTAAACCGATTCCTCCGAGTTGGGTAAACAAGGAGAGCTCTGTTGGCAGTGGGCCTCTGGGAGCCGGAGATGCCTGAGCGGAGAAACTTAAATTAAAGAGCAGCCTTTCCCCGCGGCGCTGCCCCCAGGGAGCCCCCAGGCCCCGGCGGCGCGGGGGAGCCGGCCCGGGGGCTGCCGCGCTCTGGCTCTGTGACCCAAAAAGCTGGAGCGGGGCCTTGCCAAGCGGCACGGGTGCAACGCCTGCCTTTCCGAGTCCCCGGCTGCRCGAGCGCCCGGTGTCGGGCTTCGCCGCGCCTGGCCTGGCATCACCGAGGCCATGCAATGGGAGAGGAACTGGGTGATGGTGGATAATCCCTCAAAATATGCAGCCGGGCTACCCGGGAGAATTAACTGATGGGTCATACCCTTTGTTTCACCGTGCTGAATCTAGGCAAGAGTTTAAGCAATTCTGATTCTGCAGCATCAGCATATTCCTAAAGCAACTTAAGATGAACCTCGCAGCGCTTGCTGCCTCCATCCTCTCGGTCCCACACCAGCCTGGGGGGCACAAACCTGCTCCTGACAGGCTCCACGTACAGAGAAGAAAGGGAAACCTGGAGTGGAGAGAGGCAGAAAGAAGTTGCACCCTCCCAGGTAGCTGCAATGCAAGGGAGAAATACGCTCTTGCACCGGGGAACCAGAGCAAACTAGGCGGATGACACCCTCCATCAGCAGCTAAGTTCAAGCCTCAGCTTCAAAGGGAACCAGCCCTATGGAGGCTGGTGGAGAAGGTGGGGACCGAGCCCGACCACCCGCACAAACGCAAGCCCTCTGCCCTCCAGATCTGGCCTGTATCACACCTTCCCCACCAAGGAACTTCTCAAGCCATSGGGGTTTCCGTCACACGCAGACCACGACGGACAGCGGAGCTCGTGGCCTCGTCCAAGCCGCGTGCCTGGCTTGGAYGTGAGGCTTTGAACCAAGCCACGCAGGACGTCCCGTTTAACTCGTGTGAGGACCCTGGCTTGCTAAAAGCTCAATAAACCCAACAACAAGGAGCAAGAAACAAAACCATGGGAGTTAGGCTGTGCAAAGGACTTGCGTTGGGCGAGTTGCTTGTGCTGCTCCTCCACGCACGCAGGCAGCGCAGACGTCTCTCTCTGTGTGGGCAGGTACAGACTAGCAAATTAGGTCATGTTTTAAAACGCGCTAGCTAATACGCTTAAAACATTAGTTTCAGACACTCGCGTTGTGCAGATAAGATATCTAGCACCTTCAGAGACACTTCAGTAGTCATCCAACTCTTCCTTAGGGAGAACACGACCAGCAACTTGTTTGAAAATATTTTTTAAAAGAATGTGTTAACACACTTTCAAACAGCCTATCTCCCTAACCCAGACACACGGTGAATCATGTAAACTACACAAATCTTTGGTGCAAGCATCACGTTTCCCCATGCCTGAGAAACAAAGTGCATCTTACTGCGTTTCAGGCTGTGCAGAAAATAGAACAATGTTCAACGATGACCTCCTCCTTGAGTAAGATACTCTAACGCATTAATTCTGACATACATACAAGATGACATATGCTAAATGCTGTTTTCTTCAAAGAAATTCAAAAATAACTATAGCTTACATGGAGGACATCTACTTTTAGCATTAAGGGCTGCGCAGACGCTTGAGGCCTGGAAGAGCAATGCATTGCGAAAGGAGGACAGCAACAACCAGTTTACATATGGCATTTTCTAGTATGCCAAACCTAGGCATATTTCTAGTGTTCCAGTAGCTGAAGACAATGTTAAAATAGCTTGCTATACTAATAAAGCACATTAGCTTACTTCAGAGTTTTGTTCTTTTCCTTAGTTCTCAAAGTATGAAAAAAGAGCAAATACAAGACAGGTTTTATTAAGAGTGTAACAGCTGCAAACGTACAGGTGAAGGGTGCTGGCCAGTCCTCGAGATTTCACATCCTACACTACGCACAGAAACCACAGGATTTTCCAGCAAAGTATATCAGTGCTTTCAATTGGAAACATCAAAATCAGAAGCCACAGGAGCGTGACGGATCTACCGCAACGTCCAGATGCAGGTGACTGCCTAATACTCAATATCCTACACCATTAATACGGCTCTTGCAAACTGCCAAAGCTCACATCGGTTATGAAATAGGCCCCACATGGCAAAAAATCAAAAACAGAAAGGAAAGAGCCAATAGTGGCGTAAACCAAAAAGACTCAGTAAATAAAACTCGAAACCCCATGCACAAGCTCAGTGTGTTCTTCTGAAAAATGTTTCTGCAAAGTATGGAGTCCGTGAAATCTTCAGTGACGTCCAACCACACAGCCAGAAAATTAAAAGCCTTCCTCCTTCTGCCTCATTCTTATTTACTCTTCTGGAACCTAACATTAATATTTCACATAAGTTTCCACATTAGAATACTTCCCTCTGCCCAGGACGTACAGCCACTGGCTGAAAGAAATTAATCCTATCCCTGGAGGAATCCTCCAAAAACCTTATGCTACAGAAATGTTAAATCTCTAACTAACGAAGGCTCCCTCCAAAGCCGCTACCATAAAGCCCAGCCTTCTCCATCTTGACGAACGTTTATTTTCACCAAGTCAGATAAACCAAGGGGCTGGTAGCAAATACTGGAACCTTACTTTAGTGGCACCTTTGCACCACCGCTGCTGTGGCAGAAGTCAAACAGCACTAACAAATTTTAGAGCAAGCTACATGGGAACGATTGTACAATAAGCTATAGCCTGATTTGAGAACATCACGTTTCCCTTTTTATGGAGAAAAGGGACAGGTTCTTCTGTGCTATAAAATAACCTGCAGGCTAAAATAGAGCTACGCTGATAGCGGTGCCCACTGGCTCAGCGGATACAAAGCATAGCTCCAGAGCTGGCAGCTCTTGCCTTGCAACTCATTTCTTTATGTCTCAAAAGCCAAGTAAAATTAACGCACAGCAATTGTGTACCTACCTAACCCCATGGCCCTCCTAATTCCAAGCACACTGACGGTGCCCAGATCTGTTTCAAAGGGAGGTGCAAGAACAACAAAGCAAACTACCAGCGAACAGCACGACCAGGCAGGAAAGGGGGCTTGCATGAGAAAATCATGCTCCTACGCACTATTTCCAGAGGCCAGCTTGCATGCTCCAGCAGGAAGATTGATACAACATCCTTTTGTAACTACTAGCATTATTACAATCTGATTTTTTTTGACTCTTGTGAAATTCTTGCGGACAAAGATATCCTATGGCAGGAAGATAATTACACATTGAATGAAGAGGTTCCCTCTCTCCCTCACCTCCCATCAGTATCTGTGGCTTTCTCGTTTGTTCGGTCAAGTTGTTCCTCGCCGAGAGAAAATGTAAATAGGAGCATGCAATTCACCATAGTTTCATGATCTCACTTCTTTCATGTCCCCCGCTATTATTAGTTGCCTTAAGCCCTCAATCTTTTTTTCTGCTAATCTGTGTATAATTATTTTCATTGCCCTGCTACAGACCTCTTCTATTTCTGCTATATCCCTTTTGAGATGAGGCGATCAGAACAGAATGCAGCAATTTCAGGTAAGTCTTTCTTGAAAAAAGCCTAATATCTCGTTCACTCCTTTGGCCTCAGCTGCTCAAAGAGATATTTTTCAGCTATTCATAACAGCAGCTTACAGCTTCTCCCACGGGAGCTCCAGCTAATCTCAGGTCCGCGTGCATGAATGATTAGGACGGTTGTTTTGCATGTGCATTACCTTGCTCTTGTCTTCTGCATGTTTCACCTGCTGCCGTGTCACCCAGTCTCCCAATCCCACCTTCGCTTCTGCAATTTCTGCCTTCACAACTGCTCGCTCTTTCCTCCAGGTCATAAAGGCCTCAACATGGTAAGGATACAGTCATCCTGAATAATAACCAGAATTGACTATTTCACCTCTCCATCCTTTCTTCAGTCAATTCACGTCCTAAGACAAATCTCATTTCCTCAGACTTTACTTAGTAGATTCCTGGGAGACATTTCATGAAATTTGCCTTTTAGCCCAAGATTCACATGCAGAAAGTTAGCTCTTCCCCCTAGTTTGCTTCCTTCATCAAAACTTATGACAGTTAGTTCCTACTCTACCACACGCACGTAGCAAACTAATCTTCATGGCCAATTTCATCAAATTATTTACCTGGTTCTAAAGTAATGCGCATTGGTCTATAATTCTCAGGATCATTCCTAATACCTTTAATGGTAAACACGATATTGGCTACCTGCCAACCACTGATACAGCATTTGATTTTAATGACGGATTACATCTTGTTAGCAGCTCAGCCACTTAAGGGTAAGTGCAGTCAATCCTTGGATGAATACCACCTGGTCCCTCTGACTGGCAGCTTAATCCAGAACACTGTTCGACGACCCTTTTCTGATCACCATGTTTGACAGCACCGCATCATCTTTCAGCACAAAGGCAGATAAAAGGAAGGGACGTAGTTTTTTGGCAAAGTTATTCCTATGGTCCCTTTACTCCCCATGGCCCAGCTGGTCTCAGCAGCTTCCCATTTCAGAACAACGGTGGTAACGATATCTACCCACGCAACCAGTCCTCTCGGTCTTGCAAGAACTTGGAAGATAAAATAAAAAGTGCACCAGCTGGGACTGTATGAACAGAATCTCCATTCTTGAGTTAAACTGCTTGAAGGCTGTAATGTTTTTGCCTCCCTTCCCACTTTCCCCATCCTGCTGAGGGGACATACTCCCTCCATGCATTTCAGCAGCTTGCTGAGCCCAACTACCCGCTTAGCTTGTATCCTCACATCCTTCTTCATCAGTTTTTCCTTCCACGGATAGTTTATCTCCATCCCTCAGTCCCACACAAGTTAATGTCCCCACAACCCAACCCAAGCTGGAGCTCTGCTCAGCAGGCGACCCTGTGCCTGCGGCAATCGCCTGAATATTCATCAGCATCATTAGCATAACCACAGGGCCTTGGGAACACATCCCTCAAGGGACAGCAATGCTGGGAGGAGGAGGAGGAGGTCGACTCAGACCCCCCTGGGTTTCACGCCCAGCTTCATCAACACTAATCTGGGCTGCAGATGTCAGTAAAGACAGAGGGGAAACCTCACGCGCCGGGACCCGGCCGTTACCGGCACGAGGGAGGACGGAGCCGGCAGCATTCCCGGAGCCACCGTCGGCAGCAAAACGTCCTGCAAGGAGGGAGCGGGAGTGCGGTAAGCTCTGCGGAGGGAGGACACGCACCTGCCCGTGCTCCTAAGGGGTGGCATGGTGCGAGCTCCATGTTACGAGGGCAGAAAGGCGCCATTTGCACGTTTCGCAGCGCCTCGCCGCGCGACTCGGAGCCGTTTGCTTGACAGCGGCTTCCCGCTGCAAGACGGGGCTGACTCCTGCTCTCGCTGCTGAAGCGCTGAGTGCCTTAGGTGCAGAGTGCTTTGTAAGGACAGCGTTATCACGTTAAGAAAATAAATAGATAACTCGTGAAAGCGTAGAGAGGGTGGCGACGCTGGAGGGGCAGGGATGGGAAAGAGCAGCTCTGCTAGCCCAGCCGGGGAGTTGCAGAGGGACAGGAGGACACTTTGCCCCCCCTTCTCCTCCCTCGCTGAGGCAGGAGCGGCTCCTCGGCACCGCGCTGCTCCCACCAGCCCGTCTCCATCCCCTCGCCGGGAGGTTTCGGGGGTCACATCGCCTGTGCTCCTTGCGGGCTGCCACCTCCTTGGTGGGTCGGAGAGACCCCCGGGCCGAGGGGCCGGCGGGGGTGTGGGAACCACCGAGCGAAGCCCCCACAGGGCCGCGCGGCCTTCAACGAAATCGGGCGAAACCCGGCCCGGCCTGGGGCCGCGGCCCCCGTTAACGGAGTCGGAGCCGCGACTCGAGGGCTTTTGTCGCCGTCCTCCTCGCTCCTTCCACTCGACTCGGCCCCCTACCCCCCCTCCGCCCGCCGGACACGCTTTAAGGCCGTTTCTCCACGTTTCAGGTTTAATGAGGCCCATTCAGCCCTCCCAAAGACAAAAGGCCCTTCTCGTTTGGGAACGGATTTACACGACGCATCAGTGAGGCAGAAACGGGTCGCCATGGCGACGCGGCTCCCTCCCGCCCGGCTGCCATTTTGTGCTGCCTGGCGCCGGCCGCGCCGGGGCCCCCCGCCTCGCCCCCAAACGCCGGCGAGGGGCACCGGGCCCCCCCCAAGGGTCTCCTGCTCCCTCTCGTCCTCCGGCAGCAGTGCGGAGGCTCCTGCCCACGCGGGTCCCATTTTTCGGGGGGCCCCCGGCGGGGGCTCGTTCCTTCCCGGAGGTCGCAGCAAGGAGCAAGTCCCACGGACACCTTTGCCGGGGTGGGACAGCCCATGAGGAGCAGGAGACCCAACATCTCAGGGAGACCCTTCCACCGTGGACACGCTCTTTCCACCATCGGAACCCCCCGTCTCTCGCAGCCCCCAAACGCAGGAGCGCCGAGCGCCAGCGACCCTGCTCGGGGGTCTCTCGGCAAGGCGAAGCTCAGCTTGCAACCCTGAAGTCAGATCTCCCGGGGAACCAAGCCAAAACCCTGCTGCTCTTGAGACTAGCCAGGCGATTGGAGGAGTTGGACACCCACGAGATCTGTCCACACTTGGAGGCTAATTCACATCCAGGGTGGATATAAATTATAAAGACACACAACAGCTATCCCTAAATTGCTGCAGGTATCACTCACATTGAGAGCCAAAAACGCTTCATTCCGGGTCAGTTTAATCCACTTGAGAAGCAATTTGGAATTGACTGGATGCAGCACTCCAAAGTTACCACAATATATATGGATACCGGCAAACAGCATCAAGTGGAGTTTAAAGCCAGCACTAACTCAGCCAAAATCAGCAGCTATATTTAACCTGCGCATTCCTTCGGAGGGAAGCAGAAGTTGGTATGCACTTGAGCTCGCCGGCAGCAAACGAATCAGAGGGCCGGTGGACGGGGGACGCATGCCACAGCTCTGCTAAAACCATTAGCCGAGAACTATGAGAGATCCACATCTCGGACTGAGCTTTGTCAGCTCTGCTCAAGCACTGCAGGAGCCGGTCCGTCCACCCCCCTTCCCAAGAGCAGACATTTTCTTAGACGAACTTAGAAGCTACTTAAGTAAATGTTTCTCCAATATATGTAATCTCTTGTAAGTTTTGCACCAATGACTGATTGGAGTTTACCATCAAACCAAAGTTAAAATGTAAGCAAAAGTTGAGTAAACACCAGCTGCAGGGGAAAAATAAAACAAACCCCCACCCCCCCCCAATACTTCCCAGAAAGAGGTTTTAACATTAAACATGGGGAAAAGTGCTGGGGAAATCCAGATCGGCAGATAGCAAAGGGATCGGGTTTCCAGGAGGCAGCCGCCACTCGGCCCTGCAGACGCAGAGGAACAAAAGCGCAGATGCTCGCCCGTCGCTGCCCRGTGAACGCGCCGCACAGCCTCCGCCGCAGCCGCAGCGCCTTCCCCAGCGCCGCACTCGGACCCCCGCCCTCCCCCCGCGCAAAGAGGCCGAGCAAGGCAGCTCAAATACCTTTTTGTCAGGCAAGGCTCTCCGCGGCAGGCGGAGGGGCCCCGGGTCGCTGCGACCCCTCCCTCACCTAGAGGCTCTGCTCCCACCACTGCCGACGTTGCAGCCCTCGCTACCACCCTCACTTTCGGGTCAGTCTTTGTTCAAAGACCATCTCCAACCCTCGCTTAAACGGGAGCCAGAAACCCCATGCATTTCTCCGCAGGAAAGACAGCGGCTGTCCTTCTCTGCAATGCCAAGAGACCTCTCCAACCCCTTCAAGTTCTAACAACAATAAGCCTCATATTCAGGGCCTCGAAACATAACTCTACCCAGCTTTAACCACTTAAGACCAAGCAGCATCTTGCTTACCCGGCATAAAGCCGTCTGTCCCGAGCAGGAAAACAAAGGAGATCCCATCACAGCTCCACACCCTCCGTTTCAATTCCCAGCCTTCAGAGCCAATAATAAATTCTCTATCTTCTGCCCTCAACTGCAATTCTCTTAAACCACTGCATCTTTCGTGCTTCCGAGGAGCAAGGAGCCCAGCAGGGCTAGCTGTGGGACGCCCTGACAGAGGTGCTTGGGATTTGCTCTGGGCACCTCGCAGCCCAAAACAAAAGCCACGTCCTCACCAAGTACACCTACAGACACCAAAAAGCATGATTAGAAGTGTCAAATACAAGCCAAGCCAACAAGAAACCAGTCCGCCTCAGATTAAGCATGATGGACATTTTTTGCATTTCAGCAACTAGATGTGACAACAACCTTCTAATAAATACCAACAACAGATTTGTTCAGAAGTCGCACAGTTGCTGCTATAATTCTGAAAACCAAGCACTTACAAAATGTAAACAGGAGACTGTTTTTCCCTCAGGCCCTGTTGTACCTGATAGGCAAACAAAAGACCAGACAGAACCTATTTTAACATAGAAACACACAACTTCATAGTCTTTCTGCAATGGAAAACAAGAAAGAAGATCCAGATTACCATTGCAAAACTGCAACTTGGAAAAGGGTCTGGTTTCCCCTCTTCCCAGTACACCCCCGTTCTCCTAAAAACAGGCAGCCTGATGAATCAAAACTTCACCCACTGCCATTGTCCAGCACGTTTTCATTAGAGAAGGTGCCCTTGGTCAAAAAAAGCCACCCTTCAACAAACAACGTAGTCCCTCTGATTTCCGCACAGATTCTTTTATTATTACTGCACCAGAAGACATGGCAGAGGAAGTCCAGATCAGCTCACAGAGGTCATCAGCCAGAAAGAGCAATTCCCACAGGCTCCAGGTTTTTTCTGCCTTCCTGAGCAGGCTTTCCCACTCGAGCGCAGCTATCTGCCTCGACTCCCACAACGCCTGCAGATTATGAGCTTCCAGCAGTGCTTATGCCAAGATCATCACCAGCAGGATAAAACAAGTAGGATAGGGGTCCAGTGGCCTTAACATAAAGAATGCTAAAGAAAACAGCTTGGCAATCTAGGCTTCAGAGTTTGGGAGGATTGCTAAGGCTAAAGAGAGTTGCAACAGCCACCCAAGCAGGCTGCGCTGGTGCCAGCCGCACCTCCCAACACCCATGCCCTGCCCGCGGCCGCCGATGCTGCATGGGATCGTGCTCCCGGCCCCGCAGCCCATGCCCTGCCTCCAGCCAGGGCTCATACCAGATGACTCACAGCAATCCTGCGCCACAGCACAGCTGTGGGAACAGCTTTCTCCCCAGGCTGCTCAAGTAATTAAGTGTGGCAAAGATACATGCTAACCAGAGCACACCTAAGCCTGGGAGCCCTGAATAGACCAAAGAGAGCAACTAATAGAGATCTACGGCATTCTGGACTTCTGGTTGACTGCTGGCTGACCACGGATGGACATTAAAGAGCCAAGTCAGACAGGGAACCCGAGGAGAAAGCACTGGCTTCCCCCTCCGGGGCAACAACGTGCACGTTTGCTATTGCCAACCGCCTCTCCTCCTGCCCCATCCCAACCGCTACTCATCGACTGCCCACAAACATACAACGGAGGTTGGGCGGCTTCAGACTGAGGCCCACAGAGGTCGGAGTGGGCAAGAAGCGATAGTCGAGGTCACCGCAGAAACCACTGATGCCTGGGACGCGTTGGAGGAGGGCTTCCTCCGGCTACAGAGCAGCTCCGTCCCACCCATACCCACACCTGGCTATACTGCAGTGCTCGAGCGGGGGGACATTTGGGCTATAATTGTTTCAACAGTTGCTCTTTTAATGCAAATTGGGTGTTCATCTGATACGCTCGTTTAATTTCCAGAAAAGCTGCGAAGTTGATTAGCTGTAGCTGAAACAGGACTGACCACGTGCACACTCTGCTTAGACGTCTCAAAGCTTCTGTTACGTATTATAGCCGCTTTCTGACTCTGGCCTACACAAAGGCGTCTGTCTGAAACAGCTTATTTATAACTACATACGGTTAAGCCATTCCTGCCTCTGTGAAATTGCTACGAGTGATGTCTCTCCAGTTATGGAGCAGTGAAGAAAGCCAGCCTGGAAAGAAAAGCAATGCCTGCGTATCCACCGCCAAGCTTGGGCATTCGGGGAGCTTCTCCCATCACTGGAGAAGCTCTGTGCTGGGCTGTGAGCACCCCGTAATCGCTCTGCACGGCAGAAACCGGACGGGGGAAAAGCAACCCTGGCCGAGGGAGACCGCCTCCGTGAGCTGCCCAGCGCCGGGACTAGTCCGGGTACGATCAAAGGCGGGCGGCGGGGAAGAAAGACTGGACAAAAGGTGAATGTTTTCTTTTGTTCTCTCGCCCACTTGGGCTGCTCCCATGCCGACTTCTCCTCAAAGGCAAAGTTTGCTCTACGGCTCCTGGTTTATGCTGTAACAACAACTGGACAAAGGTGATGGGGACTACAAAAGAGGCTAAACTGCCCACCAAATCAATATCACAAGATAATATCCATTTTTAGAGTGGTGCGAGAGCAGGAAACCCCAGCCAAAGCAAATCCAGCGCCGTGCCAAGGCCATTCAGAGCACTTCTCCCGAGCTTTGAAGCACGATCTCCTGCCAGATTAAAGACTTCTGTCCTGAACAGCAGAAGCAGCGAGCTGCTACCCGAAAGCAAGCAAAGCAGCATTCAGGCGGCACTTCCTTCGCACGGCAAAAGGGGAGCCAGAACGTCCGCTCGGAGCTCATGCACTTGCCCACTCTTTAATGGGATGACTGCTGATCACTCTGCCTTTGAATGCCCGGGACAAGAAAAGCATAGAGCAAGGCTACAAGAGCCAGTCTCTGCTGTTAAAAGAAAAAAAAAAAAAAAAGGAAAAAAAAAAAAAAGCTAAAACAGGCTTGTTATTCCCATCACCATGCAGCAGCCCATGTATTAAACTGTCCAAAAGACATTGCACCATGAACCATATAAACAAATAACATTAGTCTGAACTCTGCGAGGAGGGGGGGGAAAAAAGTGGACAATTCCGGCGGTTTGGAGGAGATTTAATTGGGGCCAGATCACTCGCGCAGGCTGCTACTGCCACCTGCAGCGTTTTCAGCAACTGCTAAAGAGCAGCTCCGGCGGGACCGCGGGCTCTCGCGCGCAGGCTGCACCAACGCAGGCCCAGGGCGCAAAATCCCCTTCCTCGCAAGCAAGCGCAGCGGCCTGACCCCCGTCCCCGCGCGGCTCCGGGCACCGGCGGAGGGGCCGGCAGACGAGGCGGGGGACAGGAGACCCCCGCTCCCACCCCGGCTCTGCCCAGGATTCTGCTCCACCGGGGCAGCGAGACGCGTTTCAGCTGCAGCTGAACCCGAGGGGGATGCACGCGCATGCAAACACGCGCCCCTGGAAACTAATTATTTTTCCGGCACAACAAGCAACTCTGAGACAGGAGCAAGAAGGAAGGATTTTGCCAAAAAAAAAAAAAAAAAAAAAAAAAGCCATATTTTCTCCCCTTAAAGAAATAAAGACAACCCGAGCTACCTAATTAAGGCTGTCGAGCAGCGGCGGTGCGCGCCCGGCGCAGCACGTGAGCTGGCACCGGGGCCGCCGGGCCGCCCCACAAAGGAGCCGCGGGGAGCAGCCCCGGCCCCCCCGGCCCCCGCCATCAATGGGGCCCCCATGCTGCGAGTGAGGTAAGAGGCGATTCAAAGCGGGGTTTGTAAGAGGTTTTGTTTTTGACGGGGGGGAGGGGGAGGGAACGGCGCTCGACGAGAGCTGACGGACAACCGAACAAAACCATACGGGCCGTGAATGGCGACGCGGCTCTTTAATTGGCGCGGGGACGGGGGGAGAAGTGAGACAATGAGGCGCGGGCGGCCGCAGGGCCCCAGCGGCTCGAAGCCGGGGAGCCCCGGGGGGAGCCGGCGCCCACCGTCTCCTCCGGCGTGCGGCCGGCCGCCCCCGTCCCGCACCCCGCATCGGGTTTCTCCGTCGGTGCTTTTACAGCGGTCAACAGCTGTAGGCTCACGGCCTCGCTTAAGAGCGCTCCAGGCAGCAAGGGGGAACGGGTGGGATTCGAGCCAGAGCACGGGAGAGCAGAGACACCCCCAAAAAACACCCAAGCAAACCAGAAAGCAATGAAAAGCAGAGCACGGAGAGGCTCTTTTGGAGCGTCAAGGCTGGAGGAGACCACCTGGTCGAGGAGGGGTCCCTGCCCCCGGCAAGCCCCGCCGGCTCGGCCCGCAGAACCCGATACGGGCAGAGCTCGCGCCGGGCCGGGAGGCTTCCTGCCCCCCCAGCGCTCGAGGCTCTTCTTGCAGGAGCCCGGCCAGAAAAAACGTCCAGCAGCCAAACCCCGCTCACCACCAGGAATTTCAAAAGCTAGAATTCATCAGAAACGGCATGAACCGAAAACCCAGCGCCTGGATGCTGCAGACATGAAATGATCCGACGGAAGCGGATCAGGTTCCCCGCTCGGCTCCGTTTGTTTTTCTATTTTGCTTGGGTTTGGGGGAGGACCAGGAACGCCCGCGCCTGGGCTCTGGCTGCGGCCCCGCTCCTTCTCCATTCATCTGCAGGATGGGGAAGGGGGGGGACAGGTTAAAAGGGAACAAGGTTTGATCAGCGGGGTTCCCACTTCTTCTCTGACCTCTCAGAAAGGAGACGGAGGAGATTTCGCTTCCCGGTTCCAAAGCAAAGAATTACTTTGGCATGGGACGCGGCAGCGGCTGCGCGCCCACTTGGAAGGGGAGATGGCAGCGGCACCAACTCGCCCGAGGAACCCAAGAGCGGGACCTCCCAGCCAAGCCCCGCTCATTGCAATGCAGATGAATCCCCGGCGAGCGGAGCGGAGCGGAGCGGGGGCACATCGCGCCCTCGACGCGGCCCCGCTGGCCTTGGCGGGGAAGCGGCCCCCGCGCAGTGCAGCGCGGGGCGGGCGCGCCCGCCTGGCCCCAGATCCGACGCCGAGCGCGGCGTTCGGTCACCCGATCTCCCGAAGAGCCCTCCTCCCCCCCGCCCGCTGCAAATGCGGCCTGAAAAATTAAGAACTGAAAACAAACAGGCGGAGAGATGGAGTTACACCGTGGTTAGTCGCTTCGGGCAAGAGGAGCCCGTTTGCTCCGCGGGGCTCCGTCCCCCAGCGCCGGGCACCGCCGCGCCGCAGCCCCCCTCGCTCCGGCTCGGCCCCGGGAACGCGGCGCATCCCGAGCGCTGGGAACCGCTCCAGCACGCCCGGAGGTGCAGGAGGGGCTCCAGTGACTCAGCTCCCGCTCCCGACCGCGCCAGCCGCACGCGGCCGCCTCGGCAGCAGCGGAGCAGCCACTCGTCTAACTTAATTTTTTTTTATGAGGGCTTCCACCAACGCGCAGAGGCCCAAACACCAAACCCACTTGCACCCTGCCGAGCGGCAGCCACAGGGCCTCCGGCCTCGGCGAGGTTCCCGGGAAACCCCTTCCCACTTTAAATCAATGAGACCACCCATGGGAGAGCCGGACAACGTCCGGGGTGCCGCCGTGGCGAGGGCTGCAGCGGTGGCCCGGGCGCCGGAGCAGCTCCCGGCAGAGCCGCGCCAGGGCAGCCTCGTCCTCCTCCTCGTCCCACCTCGCCCAGGGAACCACCCTCGGTGCGTCAGGGCTTGAGCCTCCATCCCCCCGGGAGAGATTCTCGGGATTCCCGGCCAGGGCTGGGCCTGGGCGACCYGTGTGCCAACCACGCTCGCCAGCAGGCCCCGGGACGACCGCAAGCAGGACCTGACATGGGGAAGCAATGCTGCGGTTTGGAAGATTAACCTCAGCATTAGGAACCCGGCACGAAGAGGAGAAAACCCTGCAAGTGGTTACCCGCATCTCCGTGACTCGGTGCTCTTCCCCTGCACCGACAGGTCCCGCAGGTTTCGCCAGACCCTCCGGTGGCGGCTGCCAGCCGGCACGTCAGGAACGGCGGCACGACCATCGCTCCCCTCCTGCACGGTGACTAACTCCGCAGCCCTTTTGATCTCTTCACTCCCAGATGCGGCAAAACAAGTTTTGTAATTTTGGCTAAATCTGGAAGTTACATCTTCCCAGGCAACTGTAAATCACCGTCTCGCTGAGCCCTCGTGTCATTACCGGGAACTGGCTCGACTGGAGCCTGCATTATAACTTATTAAGCCTTTCTTAACCACCCCATTACAACGAAATGCATGCATACAAAACCCATAACGACTGTCCACTACGGCCATATAATAACTGCCCGAGTAACCAGGTCACACAATATTCTTAACCTCTGAATCAGCCCTGTAATCTTTCTACTGCACTTGGCTATCCCGGACTTTCGGCCCCACAACACAGGCTGATTTGGACTGGTTTAGCAGAAAAAGCTAGAGATGACTCATAAGAGCTCAAAAGGGTTTTTTTCCCATTCTTTTCTCACACACCCAAAATATGCAAGAGATCACCACAGACTGGTCAGCAAGTCCCACAAGAAAGCATAAATCCGGCCTCCGCTTTGTGTCATCCTCCTGAAAGCCACTCCGCAGGGAAGAAAACTGCCTCTTCCTCCCTAAAACCTCTTCCTAGCGTTGCCCACGTTCCTTCATTACRTTTTAGAGGTCCCATTTGGATGTAAAAGCCCCAATTTACTGCATGTCTACAGCCTGCAGCAAAGAGAAAGACCTGCACGACGGGCTCCCCACAGCAACCGGCTGTGAACCCACCGGCCCCCCCAGCCCGGCCCGGCCCCGCTCCCAGCGCTCGGCTAAGGGACGCGCGGAGCAGCAAGCGTCGCTTCGCACGGCAAGAGAGGAGCCAGCAATACACCACAGTGTCATTGTTAAACTCCTCTTCCTGAAAGAGATCTGGCTCTTGCTTTTATTTTTAGGCTAGATACGTATACGGCTGAACTTTAATAAAATGTACAACCTCCTTTTGGGAATATGAGCAACAAGAGAGGAACAAGAAAGTCCATTAATTTCGCATGAGCCGCAGACRTTGCCAGACCCAAAGCTTTCAGGGCTCGCGCTCCTCTGTCCTCTCTGCCCTTCTCCAAGGGAAGAGTCCCGGAGAACGGCGTGCCGGGAGGGAGGGAGGGGAGCGCATGGCCCTTCTCTGCACCCTCCTCGGCGTTCAGGGCAGACCATTGTGCCCAGGACCGCAGGAAGTGCCCTCACGTTAACATATGAATAGCTCCCCAAGCTCTACAGTGCTTAAATAGAGAAATCACTTCTCCTGTTTCACTGCCCTGACTCCTTGGGGATTATTTTAACCAGTAACAAGGTGACCGTCCCAGAACTTCGGTTTCCGTGGGCTCTCTACGGTGCTAAAACTGCAAACCTGCAATGGCACCATCTGGCCAGACCAAACCCTGGAAGCATTCACTGCTCAGGCCCTTCTCATCACGAAACCCCAGAGCCTTTCCAAAAGCCACAGGAGGGAGCAGGCTATTCCCTCCCACCGCCCCATGCACCTTTACCCCAAAAAACACCCCAGTACAAATTTCAGCTAAACTAAGCCTTGGCTTTCCGCCGATCAAAATGGGTCGACCGAAAGAGCTCGGCATCAAGCCGCTCCCCTTGCGGAGGCACAGGTAGCGAGACCAAAGCTGCTGCCACAAGAATTCCTCCCTCGCTAACAAAAGAGCGTACCATCAAAAGAGATTTTTAAAAACAGGCTAAAGAAAGCTCACCCAAACCCAGGAGCAACCCTTTCTTTAGCAAGGCCGACACCACAAAAATCAGCTCTAGACATGTCATTAGAAGCTCCACGTACTTGCTTCCACCTCAATAACAGGCCAGACTACAGACGAGCCGGTCTTTCTTTAAGGCAGGATTCGTGACCGCAGAAGCAAGAGGAGTCTGCTGGCCTCAGCCTTGCCGTAAGTGATTATTTCTATCAAATCACAACGGCTGAGCAAGATTCCTGGCACCATTAGGGTCAGTTTGTGTCAGCTCATGTCCGCGACCAGTCTAAGGAGGGCTTTTAACAGTTTTACTGTCCAAAAAAAGGGCTGTATCAGTCCAGACACACTAGGTAGGACCATAAATCTCGCCCCGCTGGCTGGCCTTTCCTCCGCCTTGCTAGGCAAATAGCAAAGGAGTCAAAAGCCACCGGTTCTCTTTGGCAGAGCCTTTTGCTATTTGCTTTAAGGGGAGAGGGCAGAAGAGAGGGTGTGAGAGAGAGGATGTGTGTGTCCTCACGCTCCAGGACAGCTCTTCTCCTGGTTACGGCCTGCCAGCATTCCCCTCCGCTTCCCCGGGAACCGCGGCRCGGCCCCACGGCTAACCTAGGAGACATCCCATGCCGTACCCCCAGCACCCGCGAAGCAGCTCGTCACGGGTCAGCACCCTCAGTCCCCCACTGCGGCTGGGGACAGGACAGTCTGTCAGCCAGGAAGAGCAAAGACTCAAGACAGGAGAAGGTAAGAAGGAAAAACAAGCGGAGCCCTTTGGGAAGTCCCACAGCCAGGGCCRGACACGGCTTCTCGAAGGTGGCAGCGGCAGGGATGCGCCCACGCCGAGAGCTGCGCAACGCCGGGAAGCCGTCCCGGCCCGCGCGGCCCAACCAGGGCCTCTTCCAGCCATCCGCCGAGGAGCACAGACGGCTCCTCCGGCTGCGGGACCGGTCATCCCGCCCGACGCAGCACCATTGCCATCGCACCGCAGCTCCCGCGGGTGGCCCCGGGCCGTCCCCACCACGGGAACCGTCCCCACCGTGGGAACCGGCCCGCTCTGGCCACCACGTCASCCCCAGGACGCTGCAGGGACACACGCGACAGCGGGGACTCGCGGGTCGGCGGCAGGCTTGGTTGCACGCTTCCTCAAGAGTGCTTCAAACACACCCCAAAATGCTGAACAAGGATCTCGAGCACTTAGAGCAACGGGAGCTCTGAAAGCAAACAAAGATCAAAGCCCACCTTGCTGCCAGCATCTGCACACACACACGCACAAAGGCAGCAAACGTCTCGGGACACTCAGCAGGAAAGGAACTGTATTTACTGTGCCTTGAAAAAACAAGCGAGCGCAGAGCTGCTGTTGAAGAACCACCCAAAGTTTAGTTCTCCAGCTCTTCGGGATGTGGCCCAGAAAGGGACTGCTCCTGCTCCACGCGAAGCCTCGGATCGCGCCCTCCCGGCGGTGGCGGCACCCCGAACCGCYGTCTCCTCCCCGCCGGGATCCGCAGCCTTCCTCCCCCTTTCAGGCTCCCTCTCGCAGCTCATGAAAGGCCCTTTTGAAGGACTCGCAGCCTCCAACAGTTCCAATTTGCATCCAATTACTCCAGATCTGTATAGAAGTCGGCAGCGAAAGGGAACGGCATTCCCCGGCGTCCCCCCAGGGCAAGCGAGCCGGGGGTCCCCACCYCCAGCCCCTCGACGGGCGGTTCCCGCAAGCAAAGCCTTGAAGTGGGGGTCCCAAACAGAGCTCCCCCCAAGGAAACGCCTCRGAGCTCGCGAGGGCACCGGCACTCAGCCGCCGCCTAAGCTAACCCGCACGTAACCCTGCCGGACGGATCCTCGGAGATCCGGGGCTGGAAGTTCGCTCTACGAAGAGGCCAAGACAGTCGGCCAAAACGCGCTCTTCAGACTCCAAGCCGGTGCTTGGATGGAAAGTCAGGCCCCGGAAAATCCCCTTGCCCCGAACAGATCCAAGCTGTGCCACCGCTGCCTTGCTTTCCAGGGTCAACCAGCGCGCCCCGCAGCACTTCTCAGCCTTTCAGCAAACAAAACGTCTTTAGCAAAACAAGCAAAAGTCAATTATACACCAGGAATAACCAATCCCAGCAGGTCAGGAGGCCTGGAGAGTCAGCACCGAGGAGCAGCAGCTCTTTGGCCACAGTCACGTTAGCAGAAGCTGGAACACCGAACTGCGTCCAGAGCCTGGTGGAGAGCTCACCGGGCTGTCACCGGTGCCACCACCCGCCGTCAGATTAAAGGAGGTATTGGACACCAATCTAAGYGCATGTTAATCTTGTTTTGCATGAGGGCCTTTTCTTTTTTGACTTAAGGAGAAAGTTGAAAACGTTTGTAACAACTGCAACATACTAATTTAGAACCTACCACAGCGTTAACACTACATTAAACATTTCTGTCAACCTTGAGGACACGCTATGTCTGTGTAAGGAATTACACCAGCAATTATAGCTAAAGAGGCATGGAAAATTTCAAAAAAATATTTTAATGTATTCAGAAGTGATAACTGACTTTCTTATTAGGATTAATCTAATTTTAGTAGAGTCATTTCTATCCTGCTTTTGGATAAAAAATGAATTTCAATTTTAAGACCTGGATAAAAACTGGCATTTTTAAAAGTACTTTTAGAAGTCACCCTGCATGATAAGTGTGATGATAATATAAGAAAGTTTAACAAAAAGCTTTTCCATTACGGAAGRTATTCATTAAACAAAAAGGAAATAGCCATATTTAACAAATTGGACAAACTATTTCTGGCTAACGTTCTTCAAAACTAGTCATCTTTGTGTCTAATTTTTAGTTGCAGACAAGACAGATAGAAACACATTACTTGTTTCTATTTGTTTCAACTCACAGTTTCTCAGCTTGGAATGAATTAGTTGAACTGAATTAAGCAGAATAAACCCATATCAAAACATCCTTCTTGTGCCCTCAGCAGAGCCTAACGTTGTCAAAAAACAGTTTAATCACTCCATATCCCTGTTCCAGGTGCCTGACAGTGAATTCACTCAAGTCAGCAGTGACTTTATATTTAAATAATGTCAGCAGACATTATTTATATCTTCATCAGCAAACATATTACACCCATTTATTTTAGAATTAAGTTTTAGAGCAAAGTTACAGCCTTAAGAGAGATCATCAACTTCCACTCCACATTTTAACTTGAAAAAAATTTCAGAAGCACACTTAGTCTCAGGTAAACCCTTTAAAACAGATTTCTACGCATGCCAATTAACTCCAGCCCACATGTCTCTACAAAGAATAGATTTGTTTGACAAACCTGACATCCGTCTGTGATGAAATTACATGTTTAGTTGATAAAGGTAAATGCATAGATGTGCAGACTTCAGCATACTACACTCCGAATAAAATCCTGCCTCCACACAATGGCAAGKGTAGCAGAAGCACGAACAGAGAGGGGGACAAGGCAATTGGGGACCTGAACGCTGGAAAACTGGGGTCAGCCCAAGAAGATGCTCAGAGCCAAGCGTTACCTCTAGAAACCAGGACACAGGACGTACCCCCGAGCCTGTGTGCGCACAGGCAAGGGGCTGCTCGAAAACGAGAGCCAACGAGTGCAAGGTATAGGAATTATTCCAAGATTGGGAAAAAGTAGGAAAAAGTTTAGTCAATTTACCTTGTCAAAAAGAATGAAAGAGATTCAACAACGAAGCACCTTCCCAAGAGCAACCTGGGGGGCACTGAAGTTTCCTTTACCAYAGTGCAGAAAAGTAGCAGCTAGAGCCAGGGGATGCAGACTGACCTCAGACACATTCATATTATTAAAGAAGTCATACGCGAGGGCAGCTAAACGCTGAGCAAGCCACCCAGAAAAAGCTGCATTTTCTGCATTTCTTGGGGCTCTGGAATAGAGATYGGCTGTCTTCAGAAAAATGCACGCTGGCTTCACGTACCAGTCTCGGTACTGTTGTACCTGGATGAAATCTAATCGTTTTGAGAGATAAATGTCCTTGTAGCCTCCATTTCTGCGCAGCTGTCTGGAAGAGCCCTTGTGTCTCTCCAACCCATCACGGAGCCAAGCGCACTGAAGCACCTCTCAAAGCCGAACAAAGCCGCCAGCCGCCGGCTGGCAACGCTAACGACCTCTCTAGGCAGGGAGGCAGCTGGAGAGCCCCCAGGTGCTCCCCGGCTTTTCATCTTCACAACCAGAAAAGCAACCGGCCCAGAACGCAGGGGATTGAGACCTGGTCTCCAGGGCAGCTTGTCGTGGGAGAACTACACATACAAGTCCATCTCGGGGCAAGCGCGAGGGCTGAAGAGCGCAGCAGACACAAGAAGTCTCTGCTGTTCCCTTTTCCTACTGGCCTAAGAAGGATGCATGTCAAAGGTGTACGTTGTGGGTTACATAAATCCTTAAAAAACCACTTGGCACCATCATTTCCAGGATGCGGCACCCTGCACCAGGAGGGAGATCCTGGATCCTGCATCGGTCTCCTGCATTGTTCCATGTCCCCAAGGTCTTCAGCCCTCCGCAGCGGTTGTGCTGCCATGGACGCGCGCAGGAAAAACACGGAGGCACAGTCAACCCGGGAAAGCACGCTCCATCTCCCGAACGCACGGAGCGCACRGAAAGGAAGGAAAGCGTGCCGTCATGGAAGGGCGCTCCGTAACCTGCTGCTGCTGCCAAGGATGCGGAGCCAGGAAGCAGGACACGGATTAAGTCTTCCAGATGGAATTCCCCCACCTCCCGTCACCCGGAGCCCCCAAGTTAAAAAAAAAAACGGGATTAGGCATGTAGGCAGGACATGAAGTGATCTAAAAATATGTGGAACAGGAGTCAAATCCCAATAAAAAAAAAATCCACCCTGGACTGATTATTTTATTTTCTACTGACAGTTCCAGCCACAAAGACCAATAAATCCTGATTACAAATTTTAAAAGTGCTTCCTGCAGACACTTGGACTATCAAGGCGATTTTGGATTCCTATAACTCCTGTTTTATGATGGTCATACATGTCAACTTTTTACAGAGCCCAGCATTTCAATAAAGATGACCATAAACCTAGATTAGAGATTAAAAGACTGACTCAGAAGTTGCGTCAGAGAAAGAAACAAGTTTCCCCACAATTGCCTTGTGATATTTTACCAACTGTTAGGAACAGTTCATTTTCTGATGGTTTTATACCAGCAGTAAATTTTCTGACTGTCGACAACTCGATGTGCAACGACAACAACTTAGGAAAGGTGAAAGCAGCGCCCACATCGTGTGAACAGGGAAGAAAAACKCAGTTTGACAGAAGCTGGGAGCTGGCAGTAACCAAAGGAAAGATCAGAGCCTAGCTATAATCATCTGGTAGAAAATGTTCAAGTGCTTCAGTGTAATAAGAAGGGAAAGTCCTGTGACAAGGAAAAACAAGCACATCACACAACAGCAATGCGGAGTCAGGAAGCTGCAACAAGCCACAGAGCAGCAGCACAAACTTCTGCTCCTCCGTTTGGCAGAGGACTCTCTCGGGAAAGCTGTGCAAAATCGCCTGCTCGCCGAGCAGTGCATGGGAGCACAGGGCAGCAACGGACCCGAAAACCAGCAGCAGCACCGTATACAACATCACAGCTACATCACGAGGAACCAGAACATTAAACTGCCTCGGACTGGGAGCTGCCRTCAGAACAGCTTCATTAAAGCACAGCCGCAAAACGCGGTCCTGGGTCCGCCAGGCATTTGGGAGATACGAGGAATAAGCACAAGCCGAGCACTAATGGCTCACCGACAAGATATATAGGGAATGACAGGTCAGTCCTCGCTTTAGTTAATGATTGCTCTAGACAGTGCAGAAACACGGACACTAAAATTGCCTGACCTTCCTGGTTTCTCATCTCTCCCCCACCCCGGCCTGTCAAATTTCTCTCCCAGGGAGCTCCTCTGTCCTAATTTTCCTCCTCTCGTCTTCACAAGGTCAGCAGCTGCCAAGCAGAAGCACGTGAACACGTGGAAAGGTGACAGGAGACCAACAACCATCCCTGGCTCTCGGCAACAGCGGCAGAGGCAAAGCTCAGAGGAGTCCGCTGCCTCCTGCATCGACCTCCGAGAGCAGCAAGGGGAAGGAGCAGGAAGGACCGCCGCAAAGCGGTGCCAGCACCCCACACCCTCTGCAAAGCCCGGCCTGGGCCAGCTTCACCCACAGGCCCCGTTCCTTGACCTGCTGCTTCCTCCCTCCAACAACGATGCTCATCTCAGCCCGCGGCACCTCCAGAGATGCTCCTCCGTCCTGACCTGCTTCTCTCCTCTCTCCCAGACCTCTGCCTTTTCTGAAACAGTAACGACAGACATGATGGAGGTGCCTTTTAAACTGTGAACACCGTTTTTATTTTGCTCTTATTTACTGGATGAACATGCTTCCTYTTAATAAGGGGTCTGTTGGGGGAAAGAAAAGGAAAAAAAAAGAGCAGAAAGGAAGAATGACTCATGGCAACGCCACATCTCCAAAAACACTTGAGAGCTGTTGAGACAGTGCCAAGGACAAGGGYTGGGATCACAGGAGATCAAAGGAGTGACGGCAGTTTAAAATTGAATCCTCCTCCAACAGGGGAGAGGTTTGCAGGAGCTGTTCAGAGGAGCAAGGCCAAGATGCAGGTCTACACTCCCGGCTGCCCATGCTTTGCCTACGTGGGTTCAAAGCAGGCTGTGTTTCCCGGAGATTTAATGACRATTCCAATACTTTGAACAAGACTCTTCATCCGTTTTCTTTAAAAAGGGGTAAGACAGGATCAACGCTGTGCTACTTCAGCTGGCTTAAGAGGGTGTGGGCTCTGCCCAGGTCTGACCCCTCTCCTCGTCCCTGAGAGCCACCAGCTGAAGAGCCCGGCCTGAAAAGGAAGCGTTGTGCATGCGTGTGCTCCTGGCGTCTTAGTGTTCAAAAAAACAAAAAAAACCAAAAGAAACCCAAAACAAGCTGCTCCTTAAAACGCAGCCGGTCAACACACCCACCACCGGCCACGAGGTCCCAAAAGGAAGGAGCCTGGAGCTGGAGCCCGCAGGACCTGCAGAGCCAGCCAGCACACGGAGCAGGCATTGCACCACCGAAACGGGGGTCAAGGACAGGGTTCAAGCCTGGAGAAAGGAACCAGCTGAGGCCGAGCTCCTGGACAGGCGACACCGGAGAGAGAGGGGAGAGCTGCAACCACCCCATCGGTGACACCCGTAAYGCGGCGGCTGGCTGGAGAGCCGGTCTGCTCTCGTGGGCTCATCTGCCTCGAACGGCGGCCTCCGGGGAGGAAAGTCAAATTTGTTAAACCATCTAGATGCCTTTGCCCTTCCTCTTTTGCAATAGGAAAAAAGGAAAAAAAACAAAACCAAACACTTCTCCAAACCAAGTCTTAAATTTAAGACATCTGCCGCGCTGCGCTGCCAGCGAGCCCTCGTGGAGAGGAGGAGGAGGGCGGGTGGCCAAAGGTTGCCCGCACCTTTCCTGGGAGAGGCCCCAGCGCCGGCTCCGCATTGCAAGTGCCGCGACCGGCTCCGATCCCATTACCGCCGGCATCGAAGCGGTCAGAGCCGCCGGCCGCGGCACTCGGCCATCTGAGGTGCGCCCAACAAAACAGCCCGCTTCGCCGATGAAAAAGTGCCCTTTTCCTCGTGGAATGAAAGAGCCGGAGCGCAGCGGAGAGCCCTGGGAGCTCTCCACACTGAAGGAGGCCAGTGCCCTTTCTGCTGGTGTCTCTCAAAGTCCATCAAAAAGTCCCATTTACATCAAAATGCACTTCCAGACATGCTTCAATTTTACTTTTCCTCTTTCATCTCTTTCCACCCTCCTTCCCCACCTCGGAGCACTATTGTTCGCGCAGCGCTTGTGGCATCTCGCGCAGCGCAGAGGGCCAAGAAAGCTGCCAAAGTTAAAGAAACAGAGCTTAAAGAATAAAGCTCCGAACTAATCAAGGAGCCGGAATCACTCCTGGGTTTTCTCCAGCAAGAGTCCTCGTCTTTCTTCCTCCCGCCCCCCCGGCTAAGCCTGGGGGAGAGGGGGGGCTGCCGCTGCCCGGCGGTGGCCCCTGGAAGGACGATGCTGGCCGTGTCCCTGCCGCGGGGACCGAGCGCCGCGGTCCGCGCTGCCGCTCCGGCTTTCTGGGCAGGCTCCGCAGATGGTTTTAAGGAGTTTGCACAAAAGCCTCAAGCGAGGGGGTGAGCGTCAAGTCCTGCATCTCGTGCAGGGCCGCTCACATCTCCTCCTCCCGCAGTGGGACACGGCCACGCTGCCCAAGGACAGGCCACCGCCGCCGGCCGTGCCGCCCCGTGGGGCAGCCCCCARACCGACTCCCCCAGCAACAAAACATCCGACAAACGGCTCGTCCGGCGCAGGCACGACTGCGAATCCCACCTGGAGAAGAAAAGCCTAGGTGGACCTTACTCGATTTGAATCCCTCCCTCCCCAGACCATGCTAAAAGCACGCTGGAGAGGCCGCGACGTTTTCTCCCTGCGCCGTATTTTCCTCCGCTGTTTGGCGGGGGAAGCTGTTTCCCACCTGCCCTCTTCGAATAATTAGGATTTAATGAATCTCTTTCCTCTCCAGGCCCAGGCTCCTGCGAGGATGTATCCTAGCACGATGCAGAGCACAGCATTAACTAGCAACAGGGGACCAGCAGAGAAAGCAAACTTTTTCAAGACCCTTAAAAACAGGGCAGTTCTCCTGTGTTGATCGACATCAAACCCGAGGAGCGAAATCCGCTCCACACGATGACAAGTGCAAATTAGGTTTAATTCAGGTCTAAATCATTAAAGTTAAGCTCCAGCAGTACAGCGTAACCCAGATGCTTGTCACCAGTCTCCTGTCCACTTCCCCTAACGCGGAGCTTTTTCAGTCCTTCCTTCCTATTGTCGAGTGTCTATTTTTAACCCCGAGCATTATTTCTCCCTGCGTGACTTCGGCAACTCTCCGGGGACGATATGAAATTGCTGAGCTTGTACACGGCAAAGTGACTCAACTCTCACCTTCAGAGGCGCTACGGAAACCAGAGGACCAGTAAATTTTTTACATTCACATTTTCCTTTCTCCTTCCCACCAAGCTTTGTCTAGGCCTAAAAGCAAGGGAGATTGCAGAGAAGTAAAACCCACGTCCATCAGCAAGCACCGCCGTGGCAAGCCATTTTGCTCCCTTTTCTCCTCCAGTGCCTTTACCATGGGGCTGGACTTCCTCTATAGCAGCTACCTCGAAAAAAATCGCATCAGCAGGTATATTGCCAGGGTAAATCAAGGTCAGAACTATCAGGTTAAAACTGGGCTTATGAATTGAGGCTCCTACTCACCAAGCAAGGGGAAAAAGGGAGCAAAGCTCAGTAACGATGCAGGCCAGGACCACGTCCCTCTGTGCAAACCAGGGGACGTTCTCCTAGCAGGGCCCTCGCTGGGCTGAGAACATCAGACAACCACCCCGTCACCACCCCGTCACCACCCGCCTTCCGCTCATTTTCTCACTGCTGCAAAGCACGAGTTAACCCGAAGGTCAGCAGTGAAACAGCTCAAGAATCTCTACCTTGAGGAAAGTTTACCAAAACCCACCATTTTTAAGGGCAATGGCCACCTTCTTCGACTAATTCATGAAGTGTTTAGGGACCCATGTGCTAAACACCCGCAGATAAGCCCGCGCTCGGCTGCGCTCGTAACGCTTGCACTGCATTAGCCAGATGTTTACATTACTCGGCATTAAGAACCAATAAATAATCATTAATACTATCGTTAGAACTGATGCTCTCGACAAGAGAGCCCGGATGCCAAAAACAGCGCTGCGCCGTGCAAGCATCCCACGGCAGCGAGCGCTCCAGGGAAGCCGGGAAAGAACAGGCAGAGTCCTTCGCGCCGGATTTCGGGGGCCGGCCTGCAGAAGACAATGGGGAAAGCGCTGCCAATTCTGGATTTCATCACGGGTCCCGCAGCCCTCGACGTTTTTCACGGAGCCCCAGCTCAGGGGCTCGTGTAGCTGAGAGTCTCAGCCGCAGCGCGAGGCGTCCTGCCCCCACGCGCAGAGCAACGCCCCAGCCTTTCCGACACGCTCTGGTCTCCGAAAGACACGGTGAAATCAAGAGCCACCTTGTCTCAAGTTGTTTAAAACCCCCGAAGCCGGCCGTGCTTTTAAGGCTGACTCCCGAGGTTTGCTCGCCGGCGCTGGGAACGCACACGGCAGCAGTGGCCAGGCGAGGCGGGACGGCAGCGAGCAGCTGGAAGCAATTATCCCACTACTTTTGTATCTGTCACCCTCTCTTAATACTCGTGTAAGGAAACCATTTGTACTATCAACAAATCTCTTTATCTTTAATAAACTAGGAAAGTGACTCTCTCCCCCTTCCCCCAACAAAAAGTAGGTGGCAAAGGCTATGGAGGAGGCAGCGACGGGGTGAGGTGTCTCCTGCGAGGTCTGAAGCACGCAGGACGCGAGCTGGGTGCACGCTGGCAGCGAGGTGCCCTAAGGAAAAGCAGCGTTTTTAAAAGAAATTAAGAAATTTTCTTTCTCCATCTGTGCACTGGTACAAAGCTGCAACGTCAGTGCTTTCTTGCATGTCTTATGACCCATGGACCTTGAGTGCTTTGCAGGCGTGGATTAACTCCTGGAAGCACCACGGCATAGACCATGCACCTCCATGGGGACACCATGCACCTCCATGGGGAAAAGGAAAACTAAGGACGAGGGAAAGGGACTCGCCTTGGGCAGACAGCAAGGGCAGGACCAGAAACCCGCAGTCCTCGCCCTCCACGAGGCGCCCGGAGGGGGCACCCAGGAGCCTCCCGGTCCCGCGCCGAGGCCGGGAGCAGGCACGGGCCCCGCGGCTCGCTCTCCGCTCGGGACGGTGCAATGCAAGCGAGACCGACCCAACCCGCTCGGGAGGAGGAGACACCGCAGAGCAGCACCACGGGCTGCGGTGTGGAACCGGGTCGCCCCCGCGGCCCCCCCGGCCCGGCGGCACCGCGCTCCAGCCCATCGGCCCCGGAGAGCCTCGTGCCAACCCTGGGCGTTACGAGAGCGGGAGAGGAGACGAAGCCGGCTGCCGTAGGTGGGAGCACCCGGGGCGACGCGAACGGCGCTCCAGGATTCCTGTGCAACGCTCCCCTCCCCGCCCGGCACACGCCCTGGCAGGGCTTTTTTTTTTTTCCTGAGAGATATTGGATAAGCACAGACAACCAAAACAGCGCGGCGTAAAGGGGGTAATTAGGGAAGCAGCTCCCATCACGAACCGAGCCTGGATGGAGATCAAAAGCGCGCCGAGGCGCTCGGCCTCCCGCCACCCGGAGCCGCGGTGGCACGCGGCCCCCGCGCCGCCCCCCGCCCCGGCAGCAGCCGGGCTTTGCAAAAACCACAGAGCAGCAGCCCCTGCGTCCCTAGTTCATCCGGGGGGGGGGGGAAATGAAGATGCAAAGCCAGCAGGCTAGCGTGCGTACTGGGTTTGCATCCTTCCCCTGCCTTTCCCACGCGGCAGCACAGCCCGGCGCCATCTCCATGGAGTCCACATGGAACGAGAATAACGTGGGCTTAAAAGCAAGCACAGCTGAAGGGGAAATCCCACCAGCTCCAGCTCTTTGCACCCCCAAACTGCTTCCCAACACAGCATCCCAGCCAGGCCCTGCTGCTCCCCAATTTGGGAGACCAAATCTCCCCAGCAAGAGCTTCTCCCAAAGCACCATCCAGCCCCCCCGAGCAACCCCCGGCTGCCCAGCAGACGCGTGGTCCGGACCACAACCTGCCCGGGACTCGAGCTCGCACCCCGAGCCTCGCTCCGCGCCGGCCCCGCGCTGCCCCGAGGGAAGGGCTGCTCGCGATGCCTTGGCCAGGTCCTCCCCTCCCACGGCATGGGAGGCTTTTTTTTTTTTTTTTTAAATTCTTATTCTAAAATAATTGACTAATTGGCCAAGCCCCAGCTCTGTGCTTGGGGTGAATTCCAGGTTCGCTCTTGCATGAAGCGTTTATTAAATACATCAGAGCTGGAGATTAGGATAAATCGCAGCACCCGGCGAGCCAGAGGGACCGGGCGCTGCCCCGCACCGGGTGGAAACCGCCCATCGCACCCAGAGCAAGGAAGCCCCAAATTAACCCCCGCTGTCACCCACGTCACCCCGGGGGTGACCGACCCCGGGGGCTGCTGCCGGCCTGTGCAAACGGGGGGAAATGGGCAAAGCGGCTCCCTGCCGCCCTGGTGCCCCCCCTCTCGCCCACCCCCTGCAATCCCCAGCACCAACGCAGACCCCTTCCAGGGAAAAAAGTGTAATGCAATACCTGGAAAATTTCTCCCACCCGCTCTCTGCTGCCAAATTTAAAACATTTGCTGCTCAGCATCGGGGAAACGTAACCTGCTGCCTAATTCCAACACGTTTGTTCTTCGGGGGCAGCGAGAAAATCCGCACCGCCGCTCCTCGCCTTGCAGGCTGCAGCCTCGCGGCAGCGAGCGCCAGACCCCGCCGGCGGCCGTCCCCATGCCGAGGCCACTGAGGGGGACCAGGGGGGTGGCAGCGCGGCAGGACACCCGGCCCCGCATCTGCGGGAAGCGGCAGCAGCGCGAGGGCGCGCGAGAAAGCGGCACAAATCCCCGGGGATAACGAGCCCGGAGGAGGGAGACGGTGGGCTCCGTCTGCGGAGGGAGCCTTGCTTTTATTGGAGAGGCCTAAAAAGGCCATAAATCCTCAGACTCAAAGGCGAGCTCCAGCTCTTTCAAGTCCGAGGAAGGCCTGGGACGCGTCAGCCGTGTCCCCTGCTCAAGTGGCCTCTTAGCAGAGCGGCTCAGGATATTCCCTGCAGAGCCTCCCCGTACGCTGCCTCTGCTGCCCCGCGGGTGCAACGCGCCCCCTGAAACCCCAGCGGGAAAAGGGCTGGAAGCCCCCGGGGGGCAGCGGCCTCCCCCTCGCATTCGGCTGCACGACTGCAGCACTGCTGCCGCCGTGCAAAGCCGCCCCGGTGCCCGCGGGCCCTGCGCGGCCGCCTGCCCGCCCCAGCCGCTGGGGAACCTCGCCGCTCGCATGCATGCATGCTCYCCTGTCCACGTGCACGCTCCTGCATCTGCACGCACGCTCCCCTGTGCGCGCGCCTCGCCGCTTGCATGCACGCACGCTCCCCCGTCCACGTGCACGCTCCCGCATCCGTGCGCCCGCCTCTTACAACCCCTTCAAAACACCGAACCCAGCAGCAGAGAGAATAAAACGCCAAGTCCTCGGCTTGCAACTAACGTGGCCCAACCACCAGCACGGCCGCCTCGCAGAAAGCAGCATCCAGCGATCGATGTTAGTGGTGTGGGTGCTTTTATAGCTGGAAAGCAGCGAAAATACCCCATTTTGCTCTTTCCGAAGCACCTACCCGGGGGCCGCTGCGTGACGGGAGCGGAGCAGCACCGCGGTGCAGGGGGTGCGAGCCGGCACCCGCGTTTCCCTGCGGGAAGGGAGCAGGAGCCCGCGGTGCGACGGGGCCGGAGCATCGGCTGGCAGAGAGGCGTCGAGGAGCGAGTCCTTCCCGCATCCCCATCCCACAGCGGATCCGGCTGGGAGCTGCTCGAGGGGCTCCGCGCCGCCTCCCCCCGCTGCCGGGAGGTTATTCCCGAGCAGCGCGGCCGGGGTTAAAAATAGCCGGCATTTCTGAAGCGCAGCTGCTCCGCGCGGGGCCTCGCCACCGACACCTGAACGCGGCTATATCCAGCCCAGGGGCGCCGCCGGGGAGAGCTGCTGGCTCCCGGGGCTCGGAGCCGGCACCGAAACCTCGGCAGACGCGCGGCCGGCTGCAACGTCCCCGTGCGAGGAGCCAGGAGCCATCGCCAGGACGTGCAGCGCCGAGCACCAAGCACCGGTCCCTGCCGCGGGAACAGCCCGGGGGCTGCTCCGGGTAGGAGGAACCACCCCGAACCGAAGGCACCGCCACCGTGGAGGATCACGGGAGCAGATGACCCGCCACCCTCCCGCCGGGCCGTAATGGCCAAAACGACACAAAAGCCCCAATTCGGCCGCCTTTCCCGACACGGCTCCGGGAGCCGCGGCAGCTGCTGCGCCGCGTGGAAAGCTCCAGCTCCTTTTACAATCAATCGGCCGCCCTGTTGCAGCACTCGCTTGCTTTTAAAGGAAGCAGTTAAATCTATTTTATAGAATCCAGTGGTATTTACCCCGCTACTGCCACAGCCGCAGCTTCACCCTCACTTTTTTGTTTTTTTTTTTTTAATTTACGTTAATGCAATCATTCCCAAAGACATCCCAGGAGCCGCGGTGCTGCCGGCCGGGCAGCGTGCTCGGCGAGGCCCGGTGCTTCCTGGCAGGACACCCCGGAAAACCGGCTCTCCCGGAGGCACACGGGGCCCTTCCCACCGGGAACGGCTCCTCCTTGCAGAGGGAAACATGAACCCCGCTCCAGACCGTCCGGGCTTGCTTAATCCAAACCAGGCTCGGGAGATTAGGAAAAGCCGCTCGGATACGGCGGGCAGAGGTGCACGCGCGCCATGAGATCGGTTACGCTGCCATCTGGACGCCCCGAGCCCCCGCCGGCCGGGACCGCTCCGGCGGAGCAGCGCCTCTCCAAGGGCCCAGCGAGCCAAACGCCTTTTTTAATTAAAAATAAGCAGCATGTTCTCAGTATTTCCCCAGCCCTTATACCGCGGAGCGCCTCGCGCACCCACTAGTACGGTAATTAAATTACATCTGCTCCGACAAGTGTTAGCCCACTGATGCAGAGCTCCAGGCCAACGGTTCCCGTCGAAAACAGCTTTCCCGCAAGCACTTTGTCCCTCGTAAAAGGCATTAAAAAAAGCAAAGAGACACCAGGCTTCAAACTCAATGCTCGCAGAATTCAATAGGACACCGTAATGTCATTAAAGACAGAATAAAAATACCACAAAGGATTAGACTTTTGTCTGCGCCTGGTTTTTCCCTCTCCTCCCCCCCAACTTTTTAATGCATTTATTTTGTTTTCAGAAAGTTGCTCTACAGCCCCGCAGAGCTAGCGAGCGAGCAGATCCGAGTAAAATTTATACGAGGGAAGCAGAGAAAAGCAGAGCTGAAATGAGCTGAAATGACCGATTCTTAAAAGCTGCATGGATGATGTGTCCCATTTCCCCCACCTCCTTATTAAAACGCTTTCTGGAGAAGCGAATTCCAGTCTGAAATGAATTTTCCAAACCATATTTTATTAGGAATGCTTCCTTTTAACGTGCGGCACAGGAGCCCACCAGGGTCAATATTTCTCCAAAATTATAGCCAGGGGATTTCACAACAGATTTAGTCAGAACTTTCTGCGCGACTCCGGGTTGTTTCACAATAGCAGACCCCAACCAGCAACCCAGCGCTAACTGCTAAGTAGCAAAAGGGCTGATTAAATCATCGAAACCACACTTGGGCCCCCCCCCCCCGCCCACAAACGCAGAGCGCGGTTTCCAAAAAGCCCCCTTCAGACATGATGGAATAAAATTAAAACCATATTGGTTCGCCGAGACCCCTTTAGAGAGGCTCTGCACACATCCCAGGAAAGCGCGCCTGAAGCAGAGCTGATTGAGCCTGAACTTGTCCAAAGCGCCGGCTCGGGAAAATTATAACCTTTTATCCAGTGAAAGCAC